>VZSZ01004103.1:159786-170663 GCA_013398815.1 Ibidorhyncha struthersii
TCCCAATTCCTGCCTTCCTTCCCTACTCCACACCTACAGGCATGTTGGATAAGATGGTCTGCAGCAACACTGACCAATGTTTTTGCTTTCTGTCCTGCCATCTCCAAAGGACTAGGAAGCTGGGAATGCTTCCCATTGTTTTCCTTCCCTGGGGCAAGGATGGCATGGGCAGGCCATGCTCTAACCCACTGTTAAGTAAAAGTTCACTCCTCTCTGGCTTTAATATTTTAAATTAATTATTCAAAGAGTCCGCAGGCACAATCACCTCTTCATAAGGAGCAGGTAATCAGGAAAACATTAATATTTGAGGAAGAAAAGCTCCAGGCTAATGATTTAGACAGGAAGGGCAAGGGTACTCTCTCCCGTGCCGTTCATAGCAGCTGTGTGCCTCTCTACGTCTCATGGTCCTAACACATCATGGGGTAAAGTATGATTAATTCTCCATAAGTATGCTTGGCCTGTAAGTTTGCCTCAAAAAGGCAAATTGATTCGACATCAGTGGGGACAGAAGGCTTGAAGGTTTGGGTAAGGCTTGCAGCAGCCTGCTCACCCTCGAGCAGCGGGGCCACCTGCCCCTTTCCCCTATCATTCTGCGGGCTGCAAGCATGTTTCCCCAGGTAGCGCTTTCAGGAGACAGGACAGCAGGCAAGTCCAATGGACTACAAAGCTACATCCATAAGAGTTGCTCTGGGAGTATGTTCCTGCAAATCTCCATGCTGCTCAGAGTCACAGCAGCAACCAGGAAAACAAGTTACAAAGAGCTGTACTGAACGCTCTCCACAGGTGAGCGCCCTGCTGCTGCGGCACATGGGCTGGGGAGCACACAGGTTGACATCATCTTTCGGCGCAGTCAAGGCTGCCCAGCTTCTCCTGAGTCCACCCGCGGAAGGCAACAAGGCCAGGCGTGCAGCAGCCCAGGCTTCAGCACAGCAAGCCACCTGAGCAGGTAACAGAGCAAGCTTATAATGGCCCACACCAAAGCCAGGACCACCATGTCCCCACGGTGTCCTGGTTTAGGATGGGATGGAGTTAACTTTCTTACCAGCAGCTGGTACAGTGCTGTGGTTTGGATTTAGGATGAGAATAATGTTGATAGTGCACTGGTGGTTTTGGTTGTTGCTGAGCAGTCAAGGCCTTTTCTGCTCCTCATATCACCCCGCCAGTGAGTAGGCTGGGAGTGCACAAAAAGTTGGGAGGGGACACAGACGGGACAGCTGACCCCAACTGACCAAAGGGATATTCCATTCCATATGATGTCATGCTCAGCATATAAAGCTGGGGGAAGAAGGAAGGAAGGAAGGAGGAGACATTCAAAGTTACAACGTTTTGTCTTCCCAAGTAACTGTTGCACATGATGGAGCCCTGCTCTCCTGGAGATGGCTGAACACCTGCCTGCCCATGGGAAGCGGGGAATTAATTCCTTGTTTTGTTTTGCTTTGCTTGTGTGCGCAGCTTTTGCTCTACTTATTAAACTGTCTTTATCTCAACCCACGAGTTTTCCTTATTTTTCTTATTTTTCTCCCCATCCCACTGCAGGGGTGGGGAGGGAGAAATGAGCGAGTGGCTGTGTGGTGCTCCGTTGCTGCCTGTTAAACCACGTCATGGTTTAATCCCAGCGAGGGGTGGCCAGGACCACCATGTCCCCACGGTTATCAGCATCCAAGTTCACCAGATGATGCAAACCTGGTGGTGCTCACCTACTGCGAGAAAGCCATCTGATGGCAACACAGCCCCCGGCTCACAGCTCAGTCCCCAGGTCCCCATGCTCTGCAGGGAGAGCAAAGGTAGGCCCCTTTCTCACACATGGGTTTGTGTCTGACTAAGGCGCTGATGGACAGTGTCCGACTCTGCGTGGTCGGTTGCTGCTTGCTTGCCCCTCACCATGCTCAGCTGGCATGGAAGCAGCAGACCTGCAGCAACTGCCCCTCTCCCTGTGCCAGGGAGCAAGGGTGAGATGTCTTGTTCATCCACTGCTTAGGCTGTAAGGGGAAATTCAGCTCTATAGCACGAGCCAACATTCATTTAAGTTTTACGTACACTGTATCTGCTCTCCAGGTAGCAATAATGTGATGTACAACCTCTGCTGAGGAGCGTGTGAAACTTGTGGGCTGTATAAATCCTACGCAGTTCTCCAGATGGGTTCAACATTACATCGGTCCCTGCTGAGCCTCTACCAAAGGGCCAAGTTTCACACAGTGCCAGTTGCAGGACGAGCAGCCTTTCAGAGTCGCCTGAACCAAGGACTCCTCGAGTTCTTCCTGTGACTTCAGTCACTGTAGGAGGAATAACTTGCCTAGAGGAGAAGAAGGAGTGGTGGGGAGAAGAAAAAAGAGGCAGGGAGGTTATGAGGCACTACAGTAATGGACGATACACAAACGAGAGGTGCCGGAGGGGTAATTTTTCCCTGCTGCTACCACCAGATGATGCTACAGAGCAAGCCACCAGAAGCATTGAGGGCTACCTCTGTAGGAGCCCACACACTTACAAGCTGAGTAATGCCATTTTCGAGACAAAATGACTTGTTAAAATCCATTCTTATTACTCAGACAGGTATTTCTTAGACATCATCTCTGCAAAACCTCAGTGCCTCTCCTGAGTAACTCAGCCGAGCTCTTCCCTAAGCCTCCCCGTAAGGGGCGGGGGGGGGCGTTACTGCACAGCACTGGCTGCAAAACTTGCCATTGCACATCTCCAACCACCAAAGCAGTCAGGAAAACAGCACGCACATGCACGCACCAGAAGGATGTCCACGCCAGTCAGTGTACTGCTGCCCTTGAAGGAATAACACGGAGGAACCAGGCAACCACAAGTTACCAGAACTAACTCCTACAAACATCCCACAGAGAAAGATGCCCCAATCCGAAAATGGGGAGAGGGGCGTTTTGCATAAAACAGGCACTCAGAGGAACCAAACACCTTCAAAAGGTGATTCTGGAGTTAACAAACCTACTGGCTAAAAAGACATCTCGGCTATAAAGAAGAAACGAACTTTTAAGATATATTACAGGTGCTCCCCTCCTACTAGCACCTCAGTATCCCACAAGCAGTATTACCTACCTCTTCTACCACTTCTCTCTTGTGAGCCCTTCAACAAGTACTGACTAAACTTGTTCTCAAATTGTCCAGTTGATTAACATAATTCAATTAAACCCAGAACAACTCATCTCAATCTGTCCTTAACATGAAGATTGCTGCTTTTATTTCAGAAGCGAGGAAGGGCGTGTGTACCTGAAAGCTGCTGTCTCTCAAGAGTATCAATGGATCTAGTGAAAAAAAACAACAACCACCCAACACCAAACCAAACTTCCTGTCCCTGCAAACATGTGATTTGCAGGCTTAGCCTATGCTTTTCTCAATGGCAATGGCATCCTGAGTGTCTTCTGGATCCTCTCTACTTTCCCCGCCCAGTCTTACCTCCACCATCTCCTTTTGCTGCACCAACACCACTGTTCATGGCGCTACTTACTGTACTCTTTACATTACAGCTAAACCAGTATAATAGCTAGGGAACATTCTCCTTTCCTTTCTGCTGGTACCAGCACCCACCTGTCCATCCTTCCAGCTTGCTCAGGGAGCTAGACCAAGAGAAAGCTGACGTCTTGGTTTAGGAGAGTTAATTTTTGGGTTTCTGAGCTTGCTCACTGCAGGGTCAGATTGTGCAAAGGCAAATAGTGAGGGAGCACGACCAGCGCTGCCCCTTTGCACTGTCGTTTGCTGTTAAAGGTGATTTATATGTAGTATCTAGTTGCACCCCAAGAGAAGAAGTCAACCTGCCTAGAGGTGCCACAGAAATCTGTGTTCTCAGCCTGTATCTCCTGGTGGCAAAGCCTGCTGTCTGTCTGGTAGGCTGTCTTTCTTGCTCTGCCATTTATAAGGGGTATCTTTCATGTAGGTACTCCCCTCACATCTAGCTTTCAAAATTTTGTTTATTTCTACCCTCTTAAAGTGCATCCTTCATGTTTCAGACAGTGCTGGTGCTCCCTATGAAATTGTCACTCACGCATTCAACACAACAGTCTTTTGTTTGTTTATCCCACACCTCTGTCTTAGGGTGTTTGCGAATGGAAGGGTAGAAGAGGAAAATGCTGCCGCAAAGTGTGCCATCCCTGTCCTCTCCTCTGCTGACCTTCGTGGGTTCCTTGTGGTTCCTTTCACAAAGGCAAAAGCCAGACCAAAGCCTGCTGGGTTTTTAGTGAGGTGGTCGCAAGGGCAAATGTCGCCTTTGGGATTTAGTTAAGGACAGTAAATGATTTTCTGTCTGTGACCTACATCAGGGCTGAGGCCAGGTTTCCAGTAGTAAAAGGCTAATGCAATAACACAGATTTTGCTTAGGTTTACATGTGTGGGTTAAGGTAATCCAACAAGAGACAAATATTTTCAATGATGGTCCTTTTTTTCCCCTTCTCATATAGGCTTTCCAGTAATGCGTTCTTTATCCATAAATTAGCAATGACATTGAAAGAAACCCTTTAATACCATAAACTGACAACAAAACGGGGATTGGAGGCAAGGGCTATTGCCTTCGCCGTACGTGTCCTTATGACATGAGCAATCATACCCCCAGGAAAGCTCAGACTTTGCCATTATCCAAAGTACTCTGTGATTTTACATATCACTTCACTTGCAACCGGCAGTGGACACAGATAACAGCATTTTTCAAAAGAGAGGCTAAGGTGGACGGTAATTCATCAAATGCATCTCCTCTTTTACATAATCCTAGATGTGCGCGGATGCAATCCTACTATTAGCCTTGCTGCAGCCTGAAAATTATGCAGAAAAATACTGGCTGAAAAAAATGGGGAAGGTATTATTATAATTTTTGAAGCATGCAGAAGCCTGGGAGAGCTTCTTTAAGGGACTATAAAGGGTAACAGATATTCAGCACTCATGGAAGCAGATTGTCCCTGCTAAAGGGGATACTAAGCAGAGATAGTTACTTTCTGTGTATGGAGTTCGGGGTCTTGGAACCAGATGGAGTTACTTTTACTTAAAAGCCAGAAAGAAACCTTATTATGTTATTATGTTGTCGTTCCTGTTTTCAAAGAAAAAAGAAGGCAACAACTTCTAGGTTGTGGTGAATGTCTTTTTTAAGCTATGGGCAAAACTGACAAGAAAATAAGTAGAAGGCATAAAGTTCACCAGTACAGAACAAGTCCTAATTCAATACGACTTTGATGGCCTGGTTAGGACTTCGGTGGTAAGCAATCCTTCTGCTAACTGTGTGCAGGACATAAAATGTCAGATTACACGCAGGCAGCAGCACATCCTTGAAAGGATGTACTGATAACAGCCTACAACTATTTTTCAAAGAAAAATTTCCCTGATATTTTAACCCCTTTTACAATTTTTCAGCTTGAAATGTCCTCTGCCATTCCTGTCTCTCAGGTACATGAGTGCACTGCTCAGGAATAAGAGCACTCTTCTGTGTAGAGGAGAAGTATCAAAACATGCATTATGAAGAGAAAAATGCTTTATTTACAGATATTTACAGATAATTCATTTTACAAATGGACAAGGAATGTCTGGAGTAGAGAGAACTTTGCTTTTGAGCTTTCCTCATCCATACAAATTTTTCAATAAGCAAATGCTATTTCATGCTTTCAGTTGTGGCATTACTGTCCTTGCAGAAAGTTGTACTCTGTTCGTTGTAAATTGCCAAGTTGTTTTTTTTCTGAGCGAGCTACTTCTGTATGCCCCGTCTACCAGTTGTGTCAAAAATGACTATGTTTTTTGTGACTCTGTCATTCATAAGCTCAGACAGAATCTTCATAGGAAGATGCTTTACTTCTGCTAAATTGCCTGAGAACAAGGTTTGCTGATGTTGGGCAAATGGCATTTAGCAAGGGGAGTTTTCTGCTCAGTCCCATGTTCTGCTCCCTTTTAAAATTTTTTGGAGGAAACCGAACTTTTTATGCACACAATCACTGTGAGCCAAAAATAACAACTCTTAAATTAGCACTGAGTAGGTGGAGGGGTACAACTAGCACACCGGCTTGCCATAACAGTCTGGATATATAAATGAAGAGATAGGACTTGACATGCAGAATAACTAGAACTGTCAGATGACTAATGGATTTCACTCATTATATGCCGAGGCCCTGGAAAAGTAGCTAATGAACTGGGATTACTTAAAAATATGCCTATATTAGCTGACATAAGCTGCAGTTGCGCAGTCAGGTCTGCTGAGACGCAGCTGCCTGCCCACATGTGCCCAACTGTGGGAGCTGCGTCTGATGTTTGTGGGGCTGCAGCAGGGGAGGGGGGCGGCAGCATTGAGGACAGGGGACGGTTCTCCTGCGCTGTTGTTTGATGTGCACCTGAGCCTGCGCCGTGGCAGAGAAAAGCAGTCCCTGCAGGGGTTTCTGCCTCTGGCTCCTTTTTTTTTCCCGCCTGGTGCTGACATGAGCATCTGTAGAGTGGAGCGGTGAAAAGGATGCAGGAGCTGGTCTGGGTGGGGGGCAGCCCCTTCCTCCCTCAGACACCTGGAGCTTTCCGCAGGAAGAGAAATATTGCCCAATCGGGTCTGATAGTAGATGTCACCTACAGGTCAATACACCTGACACGTTCAGTTTCCCCCTGTTCTGGGGCAGCTGCTGGAAACTGCACCAGTGTTTAAGCAGGACTGTGCCAGTGCCAGGCACTGTGGTGGCAGGAGGCGATAGCACTTCTCCGTCATTGGACTCTCGTACACCACTGGATGTGTCTTGCTACCGTTTTGCTTTACAAGCTGCTGGAAAATGTCCTGGCCTTTCTTCACTGTTAGCTCTTCTTCACCATTCTTCTCCATGTACTGCAGAGGATCTATAGGACGGAGTAGATGGTGGGTGTGAAAGGAGCCTGGGAGACCATACAGGTACTCTGCTGTACGGTGCTCTGCCAGAGCCATGGAGGATACAGGGTGCAACAGGACCTGCTGGATGATTGCCTGATTTATTGCATTGTGTTTGCCTCAAACCATGCTGATAGCTGCAGGATTTCTCCTTTGGACACGAATGAAAGCCCCCATACCAGAGGGACAGTGGCAAACTGGAGTGTGTTTGGTGGAAGGACATAGAGCTAGGGGCTGGACTGCCCAGAAGCTGTGAAACGTCCAGCCTTGAAGATATTCAAACCTTGACGAGGCAAGTCCATACACAACCTCTCTGACTGAAATTACCCTTGCTTTGAGCAGGAGATTGGTCTAGAGGCTTCCAGAGGTTCCTTCTGACTTCACTTGTCTGTGATTTCCAGTCCCACTGATGCCACCAATGCTCCATGTAATAAAGAAGACCTTCTGCACCATATTGCCTTCATCAGCCTGCCTTGAAATACCTCATCTGCTCTTTGCTTTTCTCCCTTTCCCTCCGACTCATTTCAATGAAGCTCTCTGAATTGCTTTGCTTACCAAATGGGGTGGGAGCAGCTTGGTAGTCTCATCTGTAACGCATGGACAATTCAGCATGCTCAGCTTAATCTAGTCATTCTGTCTTTCCTTTGCAGCAGCACATGAATGGGGAGCATTTGGCTCCTTGTCCTGATGTTTCTCTGTGAGGATGGCTCATCGTCAAAGCACTCTGCTCTTGGACAGTGTTGGCCAAACCTAGGAAGTGATGCAGCCTTCCTCAACCACTGCTTGGGCAAAGCAGCCATGCTGCAAGGGGGATCTTCTGCTGTCTTTGGTAGCTTCACCTTGGTTGAGAGTTGAAATGATGTTTTACCCCTTTTTTTTTTAACCACGCCTATTCCCTTCCCTTTCACCAGAAGTTTTCCAAAATAGCAACTCAGGTCAGAGTTACAAATCTCATTAACCATAAAACTGATAGCCAGGCTGTGAGACTTCAGAGTCACAAGTTGTTGTTATAAAAGAACATGTGTACCAAGTGTGCCCAAACGTTGGCTGAGGAGCCAAGCATAGCCTACTAACCAACAGGGCAGATTTTCCCTGGGGCTGTGTAGAGCTGCCTGCAACATGGAAGAAATTGATCCTGAGCTGCAGGATAAAGCAGTGCCAGGAACACCTGCCTCGTGGGACAGCAGGTCACCCAACTTAGCTGGCGCATGATAACAAAGCAGCATTACCTGGCCCCATTTGGCCAAGCCAGTGACTTGTACATGCTCAGTGGCCAGGTTGCACTTGTGGCCAAAGGTGCTGGTGGTGCAAATGAGGCACACGTCAGACATAAAGAGCCCAAGATGGAGGTGCATATCATTGCAGGAGGGGACAGAGGCAAGGGTACATAGGATTTGGCCACAGAATCACAGCTGATGTTGGAAGGGAGCTCTGGTCCAACCCCTTGCTCAAGCAGGGCCACCTAGAGCTGTTTGCCCAGATGGCATTTGAATATTATCAAGGTGGAGCACTCTGCAGTCTGTCTGGGCAACCTGTGCCAGTGCTCGGTCACCCTTACAGTGAAAAAGTGTTTCCTGATGTTCAGAGAGAACCTCCCGTGTTTCAGTTTGTGCCCATTGCCTCTGGTCCTGTCACTGGGCACCACTGAAAAGATCCTGGCTCCTTCCTCTTTGCACCCTCCCTGCAGGCATTTAAATACATTGATAAGACCCCCTGAACCTTCCCTTCTCCAGGATGAACAGTTCCAGCTCTCCCAGCCTTCCCTCCTAGGAGAGGTGCTCCAGTCCTTTCATCACCTTCATGGCCCTTCACTGAGCTCTCTCCAGTGTGTCCATGTCTCTCTTGTACTGGGGAGCCCAGAACTGGACATAGTACTCCAGGTGTGGCCTCAACAGCACTGAATAAAGGGGAAGGACCACCTTTCTTTACCTGCTGGCAATGCTTTGTCTAATGCAGCTGAGGATACCATTTGCTGCTTTTGCTGCGAAGCCACTTTCCAGCTGGGTGGCCCCCAGCATATATTGGTGCATGGGGTTGTTCCTCCCCAGGTGCAGGAGTTTGCACCTTGCTGAACTTCATGACGTTCCTGTCAGCCCATTTCTCCAGCCTGTCTAGGTCCCTATGGATGGCATCATGACTCTGTTTTGTGTTACTTTTCCCAGTTTTGTGTCATCTGCAAACTTGCTGAAGGTACACTCTGCCCCATCAACCAGACCATTAATGAAGATGTTGAACAGGACTGGACCCAGTATTGACTTCTGGGGTACAGTGTTAGTTACTGGCCTCCAGCTAGACTTTGTACCACTGATCCACCACCCTCTGGGCCTGGCTGTTCAGCCAGATTTCACTCCACCTCTCTGCTCATCCAGCCCGTAATTCGTTATCTTGTCTATGGGGATCTTAGGGGAAAGAGTGTCAAAAGGCATACCCAAGTCACGGTAGACAATACCCACTTGCTCTCCTCTCGTCTACTGAGCCAGGCATTTCATTGTAGAAGATTATCAGGTTGGTCAAGCATGACTTCCCTTTGTGGTCCTAGTTGTGACTGAAGGGCTGAGGCAGCCAAGGTCCAGGGCTGTCCTCCTGGTCTGGGGCATCGTAGGAGGTACAGCAGCACTACACGGGGCGCAGCAACACTACACGGGGCTAGGATGGCTCATGGGTACGTGGAGATTTTGATGCGCAACCCGTAGTCTGATGAGATACGTTTGTTTATAAGCTGATGGAGGCCTTGAAGATCTGGTTTTAACTTCTGCTACCAATTGTGAGGTATAAAACAAACTGCATACCTGGGGTGGCTGTTACTTGCTTGGGTTTGTACGATTATTCTGAGTGGCCACTTGACTAGCTGAACTTCCCTAATCCGGTGCTGTAGCACACTATCAAATTTTAATAAGACCTCCTGGCTGAATAAGTGGGGAATTTTCCCTAAAAATCAATGCCAGGAAAGGATCTGCATTTAATCTTGATTAAATGCTTTGACTAAAGTGCTTGGTGTGGTAATGCCATTTAAAACCTGCCATTAATTAATCAATAGCTTGATGAAGAAAACTGATGTTTTATATTTGGATTTGATTTGCAAGCAACATAGTGATTAGTGAGTAGATAGTTGAGATACTGTATTTGATTTTTAAAGGGAGAACAAATACACAGTATTTGGAAATAAATATTCTTTATTTGATACACATCCAAACATTAACGACAATGGTTGATTTGGATTTCCCCATCTTGACTTTCAAAGTTGATGGGGAGGTGCTTCCACCTTTTGTGTTTAAAAATCAACTTGTGTAGTTTGGCAGGTTTTATAAAATACTTTCGGCTCATGTTTATTTATCAATGCATTTTAAAATGTACTTATCCAGATTTGAGCTGAGTCATTATTTAAAAAAAAACCCCAACAACGCAACACTTTTTGGCAGCCGGCACAGTGCTTGTGACAAGGTGCTCTCTGGCGTCCCATTGAACAGAGTGTGTGTGTGATGTGCTCAAACACCGGCTTGAATTCCCTCAAAATCTTGAGCTGCAGAAATAGCACAGGAGCGGGCTGGCATGGGGGAAAAGCCGTCGCATCTTGTTTGCCTCTCTGAGCCACGTTAGGTGGCTGCTGGTGCTCAGGGGTCTCAGGTAAATGGCAGAGAAAGATGGGGAACATGGAGTGGGATGGTGCCCGTAAGGAGGAACGTAAGCATGGACAAGGCCCAGGTGAAAGATCTGGTGCTGCCAACGCGTGCTGAATGATGGCTCCTGGTAAATGTCTGGTGGTGAATGCGAAGGAGGGAGAGACGGGGAAAGCTCAGCATTGCTCCAGGGGACTTCGAGGGGGTTGGGAGCCATGAGGGGAAGGCTTCCTCTCATGGCTCCCCACCACCGTGAAGTCAAACCGACTTCTGAGGCCGTCAGGCACCGCCCTCTCATGCTCCCCACCCCCTCAGAGCGAAACCCACTTCTGAGGCGGTCAGGCACCTTCCTCTTATGGCCCCCCACCCCCTGGCAGCGGTCGGGAACCTTCTTTCCCGAACGAGGCGGTGCGGCCGCAGACACGGGGGAG
>VZSZ01004103.1:171558-184107 GCA_013398815.1 Ibidorhyncha struthersii
GAGAGGGGAGTCAGCCGGGGTGTCACTGAGGGAACGTGCGCTTAATGAGTGTGTAGCAGGTAAGGTGTGTGTGTGTGTGTCTGTCTGTCTGTCTTCGCCTGCGGGTCACTGAAGGCAGGGCACAGCCTGCCCACCCTGCCCTTGCTGAAGTTGGGGACAGTTGACTGGTGCTGGCAGTCCCGGGCTTGACGGGAAGCGCTGGCACAAATGCGGTTTTAAACAGAGTTGCAGGAGCGGGCGCGTAATTCCAGCGCGCAGCTCAGTACTACCTCGGCAGATTGGGCAGCGGTGGNTGAGAGAAGACGACTTTCCATTCCTCGTTGGTCCTTCATTCCCACCTCCCCCTCTCGGTGGTAGCCAGAGGACTCTGGGCTAGTGAAGCTGGCTGGAGCTAGGAAATAGATAGTACTCGTGACTTGTTAATCATTTTGCTATGTATGAAATTCTGATTAAAAAACATATTGGAATAAATTAGGGGAGGCTGAGATCTACGGAATGATTACTTGGGTGCCTAATCTGTGATTAGAGCATCTTTTTTCCCTTCCTGTATTATTAAAATGCTTCTGTCAATTTCAATGACACTTCAATGCTGTGATACAAATTATTGAGCAAGGGCAAACAAGACCTCCTTCACCTTTGCTGTAAGGGCCCGATCCCGCAGAGAGCAACTTTCTCCCACCCCTCCTGGTTTGGCAGCTGTTGGAGCCCCTCTGCCGAGTCCTTGCTCCTGTCCCTGCGCAATCCCCAGCTGCCCTTCCTTAGCAAAAGCTGCCTTGTTCAGGTGAAGTTGCTTATTGGATTGCACGTAACGGTTGTCCTTGCTGCTTCCCGATGAGCCCGCATGGATGGGACAGTCCCCTGGGACTTTGAAGGTGTGAGTGACCTTGGAAAGCGCTGTGGTTTTCTCTCTCAGCTTTTGCCTTAATTGCCCTTGTATGCCACGTGCTCTTTGATTTGGGGACTGATGTGTATGCAGGTCCTGGGAAGTGTCTTAAGACCCGATCATCACCCCTGTGGTACTTACTGTGTATATTTGGTAGTGGCAATGAATGTGCTACACTAGCACCTCTACACTACTTGAGGTAAAACATTTAGGAGCGGGTGGGGAATGGGATTCTCTCATCCCTTCCGGGCCCTGGAATGGTGGAGGTGGAAGAGGAATGTGACATACCCATGGGGACTTGGCTCACCTCTTCTTTGGTTACAGGCAGATTAGTCCTCCTCCCACTTAGGCTGCGGGAACACTTGCTACCCCAGAATCACGTTTCCCATGGAGGAAAAAAGCCGTTTCCTTCTTGAACAGCAGAGCAACTCAAAAATGATTATTTTTTTAAAAAAGAAATTCTCCCAGCAGGAGTTTAATCTGTAGCCTTTTTGTTATTGTTCTTGCATTAATGATCCAGTTATGCTTTCCAGTATATTAAAGGCAATATTCTGGAGTCCTTAAACAAATGCAGTGCTCGTCATCTTTAATGATAACTGACTTTGTGATCTGGCCTTCCATAATCTCATGCAGTGCTGACTGTAACTTGCCTTAAGGGAAACAAGATATACTGCTGTTTTAAATGGCCTTTTTGGCTTCTCTGGTTGCTCTTGGCCAAAGTAGAATTCAGTGAATCCTACCCTATGTCTGTCCAGTGATTGATCTGGTCTTGCTTGGAAGAGCAAAGACAGTGGTGTGGGTTTTTTTGTTGGTTTTTTTTTTTTTTTATATCGGAGGTGATTATGCCGTGTAGTCATTCAGTGGCCAGGAACATTGGAAAAACCTTGTGAGGCATCATTTGAAAGGATCACTGCCTTTAATGGGGGGGGGGGGAAAGACGTTTGTCTGGTACAGGAGCTCTCTCCGTTTCTCAGACGAAGTTCTCATGCTGTAGTGAGGAGCATGGTATAAATAGCAATGCTATGTTTTAGCCACTGAATTCAAAGTTATGGTTTCCACAGCAACCAGCACTCGGGCCATCGTTTACGTATGTGATATTTCCCCTCTTTTTTTTAAAAAAAATAAAAATGTATCTGGCTTCTGGTGTTGTGTTGTGCCCAGTCCTCCTCCGCAAGGACCCCACGCTTATTCCTCCTACTCTGCTTTTGAACATCCCCCTCTGCTTTCCTTCTCCTGACAGCCGTGGTCTTGCTCCATTCCCAGCTCCAGCCTTCCTGCTGCCTTCTCCTGGGCCAGCGGCTGAGGGCACTGTGTATCAGATCCCGGCCTGTCCGCCATGTTCATTTGTCTTCTAAGTCCTCCTTTTGGTACCAGCGTTTGCTTCCAGCTGTGCCTGGGGTGTGATAGGCACCATGCAAACATGGGAAGAAACAGCCCTGCTTTTGAATCCCTGGCGTACCCCTCAAATACCCACCTGTGTTTCCCATCTCTCCCTTATCTGAAGGGTGGTTGTCTTGATGGTAGGTCCACGTGCTTTTCTGGCTCCTGCTCAGTCATTTCTCTTGAGGCTTAAAGGCAATGCAGCCAGAGAACTGTGTGGAGGGCTGTGAGGTGTGTTCTCCCTATATGAAGATCAGGATGCAATGCTTGTTTTTAAAAATGTTTGTCACATGAATGTGCAGTGTTGCTAAAGTGTTTTCATTTATAGCCACAGGGTTGATGTATCTGCATGGTTGTGTCCAAGTTACAGTTTCCAGAGCAACTGGAGTTTTGTATCTTGGAAGACTGTTAACTAAAGCACGAAACATCACATCAAATTTTCCTTTCTTAAATTCTGTAATTTTAGCTACTGTTAAAAACGCAGCTGTGCTTATCTGAGAACCTGTTTAAAAACCTTGAATGACCAAGCAGATCTTCTTCAGATATGTACCTCTGCGATGAGAATAAGAATGGGAAAATTTTAGCCTCTGAAGTAATTATCTTTAGAGTTACAGCATAAGGCACTTTAGTTTAAAAAAAAAAAAAAAAAGTGCCATCTCATCTGTATCTCTAACCAGAACTAATGACAAAAGTGCACTCTGGCAAAACTCAGTAAAAAGGCTGATGTCAGCTGAAAGCGCACATCAAATGAAGGATTGCTATGGCTGGAGAATCAATCCTAAGAATGAAGGGAACTTGAAATCCCCTATACCTGGAAGCAGTTGGGCAGGCTGTGGTGCCGGAGGCTGGTCTGATGTTATGTGGTTTTGTTTTTTTGTTGTTTTTTTTTTTTTTTTTTTTCTTTCTTCTCTCATTTGGCTGCTGCTCCTTGTGAAACTGGGTCCCTCTTGCAGTGTTTCACAGGCGCTTTTCCTTTGAGCAGTAATGCCAAGGACCTTTGGCATCAAAACAGGTCACTTTCCCATTTCCCATTCAAAGAAGCTGATGTATCTGCATTGTAGGTTTTCTCATTGCTCTGTGAAGAATTTTGTCAATAATAGGCATATCATTCCCTTATAAATTGCTGTACTGGATACTTGGAGTGGTTTGAGCAATGATACTATAAAATGGTTTGTAGGTTACCTGGGGAATTTCGGCCAGGAGGCTTTAAGTGTTGGCTTGTGTAAAAAGGAATTACAAAGAGAATGTCTCAGGGGTCTTCCTTTCTATTTTTGTTAGTAACCTTCCAGCTCAATGTTTTTATGTATTTTTTTATATACATATATATATGTAATGTTCCATTGATGTTGCCGCCTGTAATAGCATTGTCAGCAGCCTATGGTTTTTTGCTTAATAAAATGGAGGAATAATTCTTCTCCTACGAGATGGTTTTTAAATGAAACTTAAACCCAAACTTTGTGATCTTTGGTGTACTGCCCAGATTATATGAACAAAATGATTGAACCAGCAGCTGGCAATGGCTTGAAGTGAGTTTCAATACCTTGAACTTTTCAGTGGGTCTCTGCTCAAAGGTAGGGCTTTTGTTTTCTCTGTAGTCAGCCCAATCTTTGTGATGTGGCACAGACCAAGAAAGAATTTTCCCTTGTTCACATAGGAGCTCAGTAGGCATTACCCACCTCCATGACAGGTGATGTTGCATGCTGGGTGGTGAGGCAGAGAAAGCTGGTAAGAAGCTGGGAGAAGGGCCAGATTCTTTGCTGAAATAAGAACCGCCTGTTTATTTTCCTGCGTGCTCAGAAAATGCCAGTGTATGCCATGCTACCAACTTAATTGGCTTTCTAAGTGAAGGTACTGATGCTGGGGTTCAACATTGCATAAATGCTTCTATCTTGGCATCAGGACACCTGGTTTTACTTTTCTCCAGTGCACAATATAAACACACCTCTTTCTTGACCTTCTCCATCAATTTCAGTGGATAAAGCCAAGTCTTCTGAGGAACCAGGTATCTGAGAGTTGGAACAAGATACCTAATCCATTAACATTAAAGCAGACTTGTTTTAAGAATTTCTTCCCTTGAAAGAGCAGGCAGTGAGTAAGGATGGTGGGAAGGTCCTGTGTTCTTAACCAGGTGTCCTGGTGCATCACTCCAGCCCTTCAGTCTACCTGGGGAACTTCAGCTCTAGTGCCTCAGCAGCTGCTTCTGTGGTAGCTGTTGCCAGGGGAGCGATCTAACAAGGTTGCAGTTGGCTGGAGTGTTGTTCCCAGCCTATATGTGTTGCACCCGGGAGGTCTCCCTTGCAGCCTGGGTAGACCCTTGGCTTTGAAAAGCGAGACAGGCGGAGAAAGTTAAGATGAAAGAAGAAAGGTAAGAGATTATTGTCTATGCCTAAGTGATGAGGAGAGATGGGCTGGGCCAAAGCATTGGATGTCACACTTAATTATGGAAGAATAGCTCATGAATTGTGTTTTTCCCCAGACGCTGTTTTTGGTTTTGTAAAGAACATTTAAGAAGTTCTGCTCTTTCAAACTAGAGAAAGTATCAACTTTTGACTGGGGGGGGCTTTGTATCTGTTGAAAACAATAACTTTGCCTTATGGTTGGGAAACATTTCTTCTAGTAGCAACAAATCTCTGTATTTTAAGTCTTGCAGTCCAGGCTGCAAGAACATAAATACTTGCAACACCCTTTGGACACAGCTATGTTGTGCATGAGAGAATTCTCTACTGCTTCACATTATTCAGCATGTCTTTATATAAAGTCCAATTGTTTTTCCCCTTCATATGCTCTGTTCCTAAGATTAGTACAGTTTTCCTCATCATGGATAAATAATTTAAACACCTGGACTGATTAAATGCATGCATCTGAGCTTAGAACAATCACGACTTTTTTTATTTTATTCAAAGACTGACTTTTCTGAAGAAGATTCAAAGCAACTGAAAATAGCTTCATCACAGGAACATCAAGCATAACTTGAAAATTATCACTGTCATGTCATGGATTCTGGCAGCATACATTTGCCTTCCCATTAGCGACGTCTCATTGAACAATCAAGGGTTTATTGACAACTCATTTACTTTGCCTAATTGTATGACTTAACTGGAGGGCAGGACCTTCCCTTTGCAGAATGACGGCAAAGATGTTGATGCAACGTGGGTCTGTGTTGTGCAGTAACTTGATTGCTCTGTTGTAGGGTGTGTCATGAAGACAAAGTTGACTGCAAAAGGTTTGAGGCAACCTGCAACATTGGATTTGACCGTGTATTACCTGCAGTACTCCCCTTACCTGGCGTGGTGTGGGAAGGTGCCAGGGTCCTTTGGGCCAAATGTGATGTCCCTGTGAAGTGGCAGGGCTGATGGGGTGTGGGTGGGTGGCTGCTCCAGAAGGTGGTGGCAGGAGAGGCTGCCTATAGATGGCAACAGTCAGTGCTGGTGTGAAGAGAGTTGTTGGAGAGGTTTAGGAACCAGGAGCTGTCAAGTTCCCCCTCTGCCATTGCTGTTCCTGCCATTGTGGGCTTCCCTGAGGGCTCATGCAAAACCTTGTGCTGGTGGGAGCAGATGTGCCTCTCCCTGGAGAGGTTGGAGGGGCTGCAGCAGTGCTTCTCTGTCTGGAAAAAAGTCCTTTCTGCTAATTTTCTTTCCAAAATGTTACTTCAAAGAGGAAAAGCTTTCCTGCTTTCCCCATGTAAAGCCATACATGCTCCACAGCTGCCTCTGGAGAACTGCAACCCAAACCAACCACCTAAGGAAAGAAGTCATTTTTCCTTGATGTGAAAGCCATCTCATCCTGCATCGTTATCAGTCAGTGCTCTGCCATTTCATCTCAGACTGGCTGACAACAGCACTCTCAGATGACAGGAGTTTCCTCTCCCTTTGTTGTAAAAAATACTCTTAGGAACTACCTTTACAGAGCAACTGCATATCTCTAGGCTAAAGTTAAACCACAGCTGGAAAACATCTCTCATCTCTCGCTCAGAACATCTTGTATCTAGAGATGTAAAACCTCATGCCAGAAAGCTGTGGCCTAATACTTTGCCTACAATTTCCTGCTATACCAGTGCTACTCTACAAGAACATGAATACCTTGATTGCCCGTATGTCTGTCTTATTTGCAGAGGAAAGCATGGAGAAAACTAGTGATGTTATGGAAGTTTCACTTTGCATTTTGATTCCCTGTGGTGTTTTGTTTTTTTTTTTTTGTACAGTAGCCTGACTGATTTGTCATCACGTTAGCCCTCTGTCTCTTTCCTGCTCACCTGATAAGCAGTGCTCAGTCAGGCACCAGGCTTTCAGCAAGCCAGGGCAATTCCTGCTTGGATCCAGTTACTGCTTGTCTGTCAGGGCCGTCTATTAGTGGAGCAGCAGGCATTTTTTGTTGTTTCAAATTATGTCTTACCCAAGTCCATCACAGTTAGTTCCCTTTGCTTCTTCTCAAGCAAATCCTATGCCTGCCTTTATGTCTTGGCATGGTTTGGGGAGAGATGTGGGTTTCCTTGTTAACCCCAGGCAGGCTTCCCAACTGCTTCCCATCTGATGTCAGCTCTTGCCATCCTGATCTTGAAACAGGCCCTCCTCTCTCCTGTTTGCTGTCTCCTTCCACTGCAGCACTGTTTTGATCTTCCAACAGCCTGAGCTTTGAAGGCTTACTGTCCTGCTGTCAGTGATTCCTTCATGATGAATCGCCTCCTGAATGGGCCAGCCTGGCTGTGCTCTGTCCCACCGCTCTCCTCTCTGCTGGTCCTTTCCCTATGACTTGCTGCTGTTAGTTACCAGTGAAGCCTTGGGCAAAAGGCATCTCCCTTTGTGTCCCAGCCAGCGCTCCAGCTGGGCTCTGTTTGGTTGCATCAGCTCCTCAGCTCAGTTTGCTTATCAAAAGTATGTCTTAAAACCTTAAGAGTATTGCTTCCCAACCACCCACCCAGTTCCTGTAGAGTTTTTGTGCTGTTTGAAACTTTTGTGAAAGCCTTAATTTATGCCCTATCTGCATTTCTATCCGCACCTGCATAACTTGCAGGAGTTTTCCATTTGTAACTTGTTCCTTCGTCATGGACCTTCCTTAAAGTTTGGGTAGGTGCCTGTGTGAGGCGATTGCAGAGGTATTTTTAAAACTGTTCTCCACTGACTGTGTGACAGGTGATCTGGAGAACCACAGTAAAAAAAAAAAAATGCAGAGAGGGCTGACTTCAGTTAATTTTTCTACTTACTATCATGTTCTTTTATCATCATGCTTTTAAGAGATGACCGTGGGTTTTGACCCAGTGCATTTGATATCTGCTGAGCTCAGAGACAGAGAACTGTTATGGTGACAAAGCAGCATGATAGCTAGCAATACTTAACTTGTTCCAACTTGAGAGCAAAAAAAGGCTGAGCATCTTCCCTAAAGAGACTTGGCTTCCTTGCAGTATTAGCCAGGACTGAGTGAGCGAGATAAAAAATGCAAAAGAATGCAGAAAGTGCAGAAACGGGATGATGCGAGAAATGTTTTGAGTCTATTGCATCCCCGCCTTGTTACTAGTTCCACTTAAGTCACTTCTTGGCTGCTCAGATACAGCTGAAGCAAAAGAGCCCCAAAAGTATCTCTGCCACCATGACTGCTTCTGGTGCCTGAGCTGTCTCCTTCCAGATGAACCGAAGGTTTTCAGCCTGGCGCTGTCTTACGTAGGGTACACACAACAACATCTGTGGGAGCTGGGACAGGTGAGACATGAGGTAGCTGCGGTGATTTCAGAGGCAGGAAGAAACCCCAGGAGCAGTCGTGGCTAGGCAGATGTTGTGTTTGTTGTTTAGCCCCTGGGAAAGCCTCCCCAGAGCGTGACTGGTACTGACACCCACTTGTCCCTGGGGTGAGGGGTGCAGGATGCTTTAGGGACACACTGACTGATTGGGGCCATGCAGGTCCAAGTTACTTAGCATTTTGGAGAGCTGTTTTGGCAGGATTTTCTAAATAAAACTAACTAAGAAGAAAGACTGTCAGCATTAAGTAACTTTTTTTTTTTTTTACAGGTATTTGTCTTGTTTTGCTTGTAGACATTAATGGACCTGTTAAAAATAAAAATAAAAAAAACCAAAACCAAAACAAAACTGCAAGACCTGTTAACGGAGAGGTGGTGTTGAAGTATAGTGTGATTATATGGAGTGCAGGAAGAGAAAATCTCTTTGGAAGACTCAGCATGTGATGGTGAGAAAACCTGTTGCACTCCTACATCAGAGGAGGACAAATGTAGCTTCCACTTACTCTGTGCTATCTGTATGGCACATGTTAAAAATGTACATGTTGTGTTTAAGAAAAATTGAATGTAAGTCCTGCTACGTTTGCTTGTTGCTAGTAAAATACATTTCCTCACTTGGTCATCACTGTCTCCTGGGAAAGTCGCACCAATTGTATTAACTTAACGGCAGATCTGCTAATGAAGTCAGTGGGTTTGGGATTTTGCCCCATGACTCAGAAAACTTTGTTTATTCTGTTGCTATAGGCTGTGGGGTTATAAAAATGTGATTGCTTCGTGCTGTCAGTTTGCAGAAGGGTAGTTGTGAGGAAGGAAACTTGAGCTGACAGAATTACCTGCCAAAATAATTAAGTGCATAGCTAAATGAATATAAAAAGACCAGACAAGTAAATTGCTTTTGTACAAATAGCCTTTTTTCTTCTTTCTTCTTTTTTTTTTTTTTTTGAGGCTTGCTGAAGTGTGAAGATCCCTCTGTGAAAATAAGGTGAGCAATTAGTATTAATTGATTTGGTTTTTAATATTGGTTGGGATGAATTTGCTGAGGATTACTGTGGAAATGTATGCAATTTCAGGATAAATTGATTGCATTTCATCTCTTCCATGTGTAGCTTTCCCTTAAACTGCTAATGAAAGTTCAATAACTAATGAACAGGATGTTTCATTAAATGTGCTCAGAATAGTTATCAAGTGTCTTTGGGATCCCTTTTCCTTGCGAGCCCTCTCCTTTGCTGGGTATACAGTCTTGGATTTTATTTGTTTTTTAAAGAAGTGAGTGGAGATAGTAAGACTTTTATGTCCATTCCTATATTCTTCTTTGGAGATTATTTTGCATGGAAAGGCTGGGGTTTTTTTTTTGCGTTTTGCCTTTGGTAGCAATTACTGCTGCTTGCAGTTGTGGCTTCCAGTTCAGAACAAAGCTGTTTTGTGTGTCTAGCCAGTAATAATTGTTGACAGTTGATAATGTTGGAGACCTCTCATTGTGGCTGGGATCTGAATTATACCAACTGCTACTGAACCCAAATTATAGGTTTTTAATTTTAGCTTCAGGGCTCCCATGCTGGAATATTCTCTTTCCTCTGGTAATAAACCAAAAAAAAAAAGCCAGTNAAAAAAAGCGAGTGTTAGAGGTCTCTCATAAACCTACCAAGCCAGACGCAGAGCTGAAGTGTCGCAAAGACTGCCTATATTTCTATTCTTACTCTTGTCTGCTCTCAGACTTTCCTGGTAACACCTAGTTATCACATCCTGTGGGGCAGTTAAACTCATTCACTATGTGTTTAAATCTGCAATATATACATTAGGTGGAATATATTGAGTAAGAGGGGAATTGCTGCGTGAGTGTGTATCCAGTTACTGATGCAGCTCATGGATCACAAGCCACTTACAACCAGCCTGAGCAGCTGGAAACAGAGGGTGGCTGCTGCAGCAGGCAAGGGGGGCTCAACGACGAGAGCCCCGGTGTGGGGGAGCTCTCGGTACCTGCACCAGCGATGGCAAGTTGCTGCTGCGGACGAGGCCTTGGCTGCGAATCTTTCTTGCTCATAGCTTTGAATGTAACTGGTGTTACCTGGGCATTTTTCAATTTATTTTCTTGGTAAAATTTTCATGAGTAGGATGGTATGAAAATGAATGTCATTAACAAATGTCCGGGAATGCTGTTTACTTAGAAGTGATTAGGAGATTAAGTAATGGATTAATTGTAATTATTCCACCAGAACCCTCCTAACGTGCATAGACACAAGGCTTGTGTCCTCTCTGAAAGGGTTGTGTCTGGGGCTTGCTCACAGCGGGGTGTGAGTGGGGGTGTCTCTGTTGTTTTACTTTGGAGAATTATTTGTTGGCAATTAATGTTTTCATACTTATTTCCCAAATTAAAACTGTTTAACTTTCAACTCTGAATTGGTCTGAAATTTTTACTTTTCTTAGACATGTGGAAATTGTTTGACAAAATATGATTTGAGGGAAATGTTCTTTTTGTATCACAGGAAGGCTTAAGAAGCTTGTGAGAATGACAGAACAGTTTTCCTTTGGTTACTTGTGAGTGTCTGGAGATACCTGCTGAGGCATGAGTTGAAGGCAGGCTCAAACTGGATGAACGAAATGGTTCTTTGTGCAGCCTCCTCTTCCTATGGGGTCTTGTGAGTACACTCACATTATATTTGATTTTTTTTTTTTTTTTTTACTTCCATGAAATATGTCTGTGGAAGGCTACTAAGTAATGCCAGACTCTTTTGTCCTAGGGATGAGTATAAGACCAGGGCAGGTGCTACTGGCACTTCTCTGAAGTGCTTTCCCAGCTTCCAGCACTATGCAATTTGGGGATTTTGCAGGCCAGCAGCAGCCTCTTTGTATTTAACTGCTTTTTCCAGAGGGAGCCAAGCAATGTGTTATTTTGCCCTTCCTGTGAGTGGCAGTGGCTCTGAGACCTCTGGGTGGTGCGAGTCCCAAAGGTGGCCCTGACTGGCATGGCCACGGAGCTTGCCTAGGTGGACCATCAGTCAGGTGTCACCTGGCCGCTGCTATCTATCTCCAGTGCAACCACAACCTAAGAATGGGGAACAAATTACGGTTTAGACGCGAGTGAACCTTTACTTTGCTACTACCTTGGGCTTTTATGTTTCAACTAATTGTGTGAGCAGTGGTGCTTGGGTTAAACGCCTGCATAGCAGCTTGTGGTGGCGTTGACATGAAATCCCTTATGCTGGAGCATCCGCAATGAGGATGCCTCATTGCGGATGCTCTGGCGCAAGTGATTTCATGTCCTTGTGAGCGTTATTTCAGGGCATTGGAGACCGTATCCTCAAATTCATAGGTACCCAAATGCTGATTCTGTTAGCTCACTTAATTTCTGATGGTCTGCACCAGTTTTTGGGATGACTGCATGCATTTCTCTCTGAAGAATGTGAAGTTGAAATTTGGCAGTGTTGTCATCATATATGTGTATGTTATGCGTGAGGCTTGTGATGGGTCAAGGAAAGGCCTGGATGCTACTGACCAGCAGTCATCAGTTCAGGTGATGACCAAATCCATGGTGTGGGTGGTTTTTGGTTGTTGGTTTGTTTTTTTTTGTTTGTTTTTTTTTTTTTCTGTTTGTTTGTTTGGGGTGTTTTTGTGCCTCAGGTCAAGGATAAATTAATTTCAATGTGAAAAGCTTAGGCATAGCTGCAGTGGGCCATTCACAGTTTTCTGAAGACAGTCACTGAAGCATGTGACTGGAGATACTTAGTGGTTCACTAATTGTATTACTCACTTCAGCTTGCTTGGGCCATCTGTGGTTAACACGCTGCTAGCTCCACAGCACGGTGTTAAGGTCTGATGGCAGTAGACATTTCTTTCTCAGTTCTCTCATGGCAATGCTTAGAAGAAGCGCTGGGCTTCAGCTGTCTGCCTGGCCCCTACAAATAGACACCCTTTGACAGGGAGGTGTGGGACAAGTCTGCAAACACAGAGTTTGTAGGTGCTACAAGCTTGTAGGATGAAGCCAGGTATGAAAAAATTTGCACAATGCTTATGAAGTGTTAAGACTTCAGACAAAGACTGGTGGTTTAATGAAGAAACTCGGTACCTTTTCTGTATTTGTCTGCTGCCAGACAGTCACTGTTATGTGTGTAAGCATGCCTGGTCCCTGCCAGCTGTGAAAAAGTGGAGGGACCAAAGGACAGGGAACAAACTCCAGCAAAGAAACATGAGAAACTGCTATGGGAGCCCTCTGGTAAAAATGGCCATGAGTAAGTGCAGTTAGCGGCAGCTGGGGGGTGTGTGTGTGGTAGGTGAGTTTCTTGGAAGTTGTGGATTTATAATATATAAATAAGGTCTTCTGAAATGACAAAAACAGCCCTTGCTGTACCTTGGTGTCTGTCTATGTTAAGTTAGAAAACACACTCTGTGTTTTTTAACAAAGCAGACTTTGTTAAAATAAAAGCTGTGAGTATGGGCACCCTTGAATTAAACCAAGGAGAAAAACATACCTGTTTGGTGTTTGGATGCAGTTGTGAAGTCAAATGCTTGACTTAACTGAGGGATCCCACATGTCGTCCTCTTCCCGTGCCTTTTTCTCCCCATT
>VZSZ01004103.1:184205-195876 GCA_013398815.1 Ibidorhyncha struthersii
AATAAAAACAGCCTGCAGAAAGCACCCCCCTCCCCCCCCCCCCAGGGTATGATAGATAAGCTGTCTGCATTTTTGTGGTGGGGAGAGGTCTCCTTCCCTTAGCCCCTACCCCACCTAGGCCCTTATCTATTCCCTTTCTAAGCCCTGGTGCTCTCTGCTTTTACTGATGTTTTTAAAGAGAACTTAAACTGTTGGCCCAGTCCTGCGAAGCCTTCTTTGCAGACGGATGTGACTGTGGCTTGCTGTGAGTGGGGTCCCAAAATGCTGGAGGGCTTCTCCTGTCTTCCCTGGTTTTCCACAGGTCTGTATAGGGCAGATGTGTCAGGACAAGCACAGCCAGCTG
Organism: Ibidorhyncha struthersii; assembly: GCA_013398815.1. Classification (NCBI taxonomy): domain Eukaryota; kingdom Metazoa; phylum Chordata; class Aves; order Charadriiformes; family Charadriidae; genus Ibidorhyncha; species Ibidorhyncha struthersii. The sequence continues at coordinate 184,549 of VZSZ01004103.1, forward strand.
CCGGAAGGAAAAGCAAGTCCTCTGCAAGTGCTTTTCCTCCTGCTGGACACCTAAAACACCTGAGCTAGGTGAGCTTACGTGCTTGCTGACTTGTTGCTGAGCTTCTGTGGCTGTTTCTGGCCCTGGTGCCTCTAGTTTGTTTTCTTGATCTGGCCTTCTGTTTCTGTGGGGCTCAGACATGGAATACATGCTTGCTGGGGTAATATCTACTCTCTCTTTGCCTAGGATTGTTCCATTCAAATGGAGTAGTCTTACAAGTTTAATGACTTTTTTTTTTTTTTTTTTTTTNTTTTTTTTTTGTCAACGCTTTGCCTGTTGCCTCCTTTTGTCCTGCAGTGGGAGCAGGAGAGGCAGCAGCAAAGGTGACTGAACCTTGTGTTTAAAAACAAACTTTCAGCTTGGTGCAGTTGTTAGAAGCAAATCCGTATTTTTTTCTGCAGAGTACCCAAATCGTCTTGAAATTTGGAAGGAGGAGAAAAGAAATTATGCTTCAGGTTGCTCGTTGTGCTGGAAGTGTGGGAGGACATCCTGCGGCCTGGGTCTTGTGTGAGCTGTTTGCTCCATCCTGGCGGGAATGGGGGGAAATAAAAAAGGGTATCAGTGGAGCTCTGTACCAGAAACAGAAAAGACCATTTTTCTAGGGCAATTTGGGCTGTGCCCTGTTGGCATGCTTTAAGGGTCGGCAGCAGTAGTGAAAGCATGTTTTTGCTGCTGGCAGAGAGCGAGCCCTCAAGATCCATGCCAGCTGAAATCCTAAGCGAGGTCTGTGGAGGAGTTGAGGGCACCCTAATGGGAATCATCATGTGGCAAGATTGGGAATGGCGGCACTCTGGAGATTCGCCTGCAGCAGATGCTTGAGGTCTCTGGAGTCAGTGAACAGCCGAATCTCAGTCCACCGGGAGGTAATTTATTCCTTCTTTTGATGGACAGGAGAGGAAAGAGCTCGTGCATGGTGCCTCCTGGAAAGTGCAAGAGGGAGTGAGCAGCAGGATACTGCGAGCATCAGGGCCGTGCTCCATGACAGCCAGCAAAAGCAGCAGCCCGGGGGGGAGCTCCTGAGGCTTTGGTTTGATGCTGGAGAGCTGCAACCAGCAAAGCGAAGCAGGCGTACCCGTGTAATGCCAGGCGGGGTCACAGCACTGGTCCAGGCGGATCAGCAGGCGTGGGTGAGGGGGAAGAAGGCCGCTCGAGGAAGAGTACAGACATGCTCTTGAATGAGATGTCCTGACCCTGCCAACTGGGCAGATAAAAAGGACCAACGGCAAACTGGGGCTGCTGGTGCAGGGAGAGCTAGGTGAGGGAGGTCAGAGCGATGCGTGGTCTCCAAGCTATGTAGCCTGCAGGCCAAGAGCAGGCTTGTTTATGTCAGCAGAGTCTTCAGGGGCTTTCACTCATGACTGATGGTAGTTATGTTGCTCTCTTAGATCTGCCCAAATCCTTGTTGACAGAAGGAATGTGCAGCTTCTTGCCTCGTACTGCCTCTGCTCCAGCACACCCTGCATGCACATATAGAGGGGGGCCCATTTATCCTGCTTTCCTCTGGGCCACCGATAATCTTTGGGTTTTGGGGCTGGAAAGCCTCCTGCTGGGTTTCAGTTCCTCTCTTGAACAGGAAAGCCTCATTTGAAGACATATTTCAGCATCCATCTGTAAATGTGGGGAGTCACGGTGGTGTTGCTGAGTGGGGACCTTCTGAAAGCATTGGTATTATGTGACCCAATTTGTACACATACATGATTTTTGTCTGCAAGGATGCTATCTACTGTAGCTGCTTTGAGCACACCCTGTGTTGGTATGAGGGGAAAAAAAAAGGGATGAAAATGATGAGGATTCAACAAAGAGGATTCTGTCTGTGACAGAAGTCTCCCTTTAAGGCTGGTGGCTGTCTTTAAAAGCATGTATACCACCTCTCAAGCAGATGCTGGAAATTGCTTTATATTTTGTACTTTTCAATGGTTTCCAAGGAAGCAATAAGAGTTATCAAGGATTTTGAAAGTTACCCGAGTGTGTTGCCCTGCCTGAAACCCGCATAAGGCTTTTCCAGCACTAGTGTGCTCGTTAACTGATCTGCTAAGCTAAGCATCTCTCCATGTCACTAAATTATTTTCTTGGTCTGTGCTGTCAGTTGTACCTCAGTGTTGAAACTGCTTCCTTTACACAGTTGTGCCAAAAATTGCTTGGAGCTGAATCTGCAGTAAGAAAGGACTGGGTATTGTCTGTAGGAGGTAGCGAGAGAGGACTGATACCTTAATTGTACAGTTACAGCAAGTGATAAACATCAGGAGAAAAGTAAAGTTGGTAAGACTGAACTGCATGAAGGAAATTGGCCAGCAACAGCAGGTCGCAATGTGAGCGTACGTGTATTTCTGAGGTGGGGAGATCTGTGCTCAATTTGTTTTATTTCTAGGCCTGCTTTGGCCTTTGTGAAAAGGAATAATTTAATCACCTTTACTTCAGTCTTAGCCTTAAATGTATTGTTAGTCAGGTGTTTAGGTGTTTAAAAAGACCCTTGTTTCTGAAGTGATTATGAAAATATATAAGCTCTTGGGGAGACAAGAAATTAGCAGTATCTTCACCAAGCTTGGGCTGGCAACTCTGGATTTCTCCTCATTGTCGATAGAAAGACCAAGTTGTCTCAAGGTGATGATTGAGTCTCAAGTTTTACAGAAAATAAGAAAAAAAAAAACCTCATTTTTTTTTCATTTCTAGTACATCTGTGCACTTCATCATATTACCTAGGTATTTTACTGAAGTGCAGTCTTAACCTGAATAATACCAGAGGGGGGTATTTCACCATGTTTCTGTGTGCCAGCTTTCTGTTTCCCGCTTCCTTCCGCTTCCTCCCCCTCCTTCATTTGCCATGGTCACAGACCTGCTGGCATTAGAGCAGTGTATATGTGAAGCTCTAGAAGACCTTCCTTCCCCCAGGAGCTCTGGAGTCCTGAAGTCCTCCTCCACCACCCATGTTGCATGCTGTGTTTGGTGAAGCCTGTTGTCTGTTTTCACTCCTGCATGGCAGCCATAATCATCTCTTTAATAAATGTGGGTATGCAGAAGTATTTATACCATCAAAGTGTCTGATGCAAATGTACAATCTTCTCTCGGTACATCCTTCCTTCACCAAGTACTTTAAAGCCTCCTTGAAAGGGTGGGAGGAATTGTATGTGAAACGCTCTTTATCTTTCTAAGAGAAGGTGTCTGAACCTGTTTGTACTTCAGGGGCAGGTACTACACCTCCCTTTACCCCCGAGAAAGACCAGCTTTTCTTCTTTTGTTTGCAGGATGCTTTAGGCTTGCCCTTTGCTTCGTGGTGTCACAAGCCACACAAAATAGGAAGACACCAGAAATACAGGAAAGGAGGGACAATTGCATGTGTGTGGGGTTTGTTGTCTTCTTATTCCCTGCAGTTGACTGTGGTGAGTAAATGAATCTCTGATCTGTAGCAGTTATCTGGCCACTAAATGCTTGCCTTGATGAATCTTAACCAACAGAAAATTTGAAGATAGTGTGTGTTGAGAAACATCAGTTACTTCTCACCCTCCCATCCTGTGGGTTAAGGATGGGGGTTGCCCTGGCGGTGTCCCAGGAGCAGGGGTGCAGCACCATGCATGCTGGGCTTTGGCAAAGCTGTGGGGTGCCCCAGCCTGCTGCTTGCCAACTGCATTGGCTGACGCAGTAAGTAGAAAGCATCAGCACATACAGGATAGGTTTTGTTGAGGGGGGGGGGTATGTTTTTGCTGTAATTCATTGCTATGCCACTTCCAGTCTTGTCTTCGCTCTCTTCCCTCTGCACTGCACCCTGTCTACTAATTGCTCTCCTTCCAGGGATTCTTGTTGCATGTTCCCTTCCCTCCTAATTTTTAGATACCTGTTGAAGAAAATGGATACTTTTTTCTTCTCTCTCATTAAGTGCTAACAGCTAAATGCTGCTGGAATGGCCTCTTTTTTGAGGCATTAAAGGTGACTGTGTTTCTGAAGGAAATAAGAAGTGCCAGCATCTGATCTATCTCCCAGATGAAGTGGAGCATATTTCTTGCATGTGCTATTGCGTATTTCAAGACTAGGATGATAATTGTTGCTGGTTTGACTTTGCGTCATATCGAGATGGAAGATTTGGCTGAGTCCGTAGACTTTAAGGCTTCAGTGGGACACACTGTTCCTAGCTAATACAAGCTCAAAACTGAGGTTACGTTGTGTGGCGCCATAAAACAAGTCCTGGTTTTGTGTAAGTGGGCAGTACAGTTGATATTGATGGAGTTTTTCCAGCTTGCCAACAAAACTTAATCTAGTCTTAAATCTTGTCTTTCAAGTTAGGTATAGCTGTGTCACTTGTCAGTGGGTGCTTTCCTTTAAAATTGCTTCCTTAGTGCTTAGTGGAAGAAGATCATTTCTACCTTTCTAAGCTTTTGAAGGGATTTGAATCAATTTCCCTTTTGTTAACCCATGCCAATGTTTTCTGTATTTGGAATACTGTTTCTCCTGGCTGAGATTAAAATGTTGAATTTCCCATTTTCATTTAACTTTAAAAATGTTCTGAATTTCAGGGGCCGAAAGCATGTGGCATTGCCAGAGGAGACTGAAGTCTGTGTAGCCTTTAGTGCAGAGAAAACATTCAAAAGCAAAGTAGAATCATTTTGTATAACTTATTTTTAAAGAATAAATTAAAACTTGTAGAATTCCTTAAAATAATTTAAACACTGATACCTATCCATCCACCTATATGGGTAAAGCTGCAATGATGTTATAGTCAGACCCTGGGTTTCTCCGTTCACGTTCCTCAAAGGTTTGTTCTGATGTTTGGGTCTGTTTTAATCTCCTTGTCTTGTTATCCAAGGCCTGCTGCCACTTACGTGTCTCTTTGTATTCTGGTCGTAAGAGCTGCTTCCACTCCAGATGCCTAAAGTAAACCTGCCACTACTTTTGTTCAAGTAGTCTCTTTAGTTGTTTATTTGGAGGTGAATATAACCTGGCATACTTTCAGTATTTATTTGTGTTAAAGTGGTGTCAGGCTAGTTACCCAAAGGTCCAGTGTGCTTGAGCGTTTCATGTAAAATAGCCCCTATCTCATAAAGAAAATGCTAATAAATAAAATAAATCAAAGTCTAACCATGAGGTTGCGAAGATCACAAGATGCTGCTGCTCTGTGGTTCAGTTTCGCTCCTTGTGGTACTGTGTAATGACCCGGACAGGGGCTACAAGATCACTGTTATACTGTGTAATGAGAATAAGGGCGTCAGCTGCTTATACTGGGTACTTTTGTTATCTGCCACAGTTAGCAAAACTTCTAGTGGTACCTGGAATGTGGCTGCCACTCCAGGTGTCACAGCCAGCCCCAGCAAGTGCCCAGGAGCCTACAGGCAGCCTCTTGCCTCTCCCGCAGCTGATGTGGGCTTGTGTGGCCCCATGGCTGTCGAGGGGATTTGGTGCAGATGAAAGTCTGTGTGCCCTGCAGTCTTGGTGTGGCCTCTTCTACAGAAAGAAATGTTTTTTGTGTTTTTGTTCCCCCCCCAGTCTTCTGAAAATGCAGCTGGTGGTCCCTTCAGTTCTGGAAAGCTGGTCTTGGAAAGAGACTACTGAGCTTCCTTAAAGTAGCTAATTAAGTATGAATTTAAGCTTGTCTGTGTGAGAAACTAGCCAGCCTAGCTGTAATAGGATTGTTCCAGCTTGTTTTAATTGTGCTGATGCTTTAATTGTGTATATGCTTTAATACAGGGTTACACTTAGGAGCAGACTTCTCTCTGAAACCTGCAGTCAAACCAACCCGTTGTGACTGTTGGAACCCTTCTTTGATGGCTGGTAGCTTTGGGACCTGCCAGCAGTTACAAGTGATCCAGGTAGCAAAGAACATTTCCTTTGCTCATTCTTACTAGTCCTTGCTGCTTGTGCTGTGGATCTGAACGTCTTCACACTGCGGATGACCCATGTTGAGGGGGGTAATGATAATAGTCTTTCATAAATATTTTAAGTCAGGAGTTACTCATGCATACAGTATTCAATTTTATTTATTTATTTTATTCAGTGTTAAGAGCAGAAGAGTGAACACTCAAAGTTCAGGGGAAACCCTGCCTGCCTGCTTGTGTGCATTCATCACAGTGCTCTTAAGTAAATGGTATGCAATTGTGTAATGAGTTTGTGTTTTGTTTTTTTTTTTTTTCCTAGGACCTTTGTTCAGGATGTTTCCTTTCAGCAAAGAATAGATTTTATTTATTTTTCTTTAAAACATGTAACCTCAAAAGAATATTTTAAGCATCAGTTTGCTTTTTTTTCCCTTTTACTTTATAAAAGTAGTTTGTGCAGAAATGGCAGGACAAATCTTTGGGGGGTGGTTGTTGTTGCTCTGTTTTGCATCCCTTGTGTCTTTACAGAGTTGCTATTTCTCTCCCTACCTTGACCATGGGAATTCCCTGTAGAAAGGGTGCAGATGCTAGGGGAACCGGGGCTGTGCTTCATGTTCATAGCAATTGCTGGTTCTCTCCTGACTGCCAAGTCGTCTTTGTTGGGCTAGAGAGGAGGTTGTCCTTTTAACTGTTAAATTCCCATGCTATGAGCAAGGAGATCAGTACTAACCCCTAAGACCTAAAGCCAGGGGAGCTTCTGTGATCATCTCACTGACAGAAGCAGCTTTCGGCTTCTTTGCTGGGAAGCAGCCTGGCTCTGTGGCTGCATCTCCCACCTGATGGAGGGGTCCAAAAGTCTCCTGCAGCTTAAACAGGATCTCTACTGGTATTTTCCCCTTTGGGGTGTATATCAAGCTTTTGGTGTAAGTGTCACAAGCTGGGCAGGAAAAAAAAAAGTAACATCCCCCCACCCCACCCCAACCCTATCTGAATGGTTCACTGGGAAAGTATTTGACTTTAATGGCTTGTTTTAAGCCTTGGCTTCTGAGCTCCTTTCAAAGCAGATATATTGCTGCAACTAGTTTGCAATATTTATGGAGTTTTGCCACTGAATTTGCTGTCTGTGAGGAGGAATTCCTTTCTTTTTCCACTGTCCAATGAATTGCTATCCAGGTCGGTTCTCCTTTTTATGGAAGAAGGTTTGCTTGAAAAGACTAAAAGTATAAATTCTCTATCTGGTATTTGTCTTGAATGAGTAGTACTGCTAAAAAATTAATGGCATGAAATAGCCTGGATGATGATTTCTCTTCTGATGTGAACAAGTTTTATATTCTTCTTTTCTTTTTAATTGCCTGGTGAGCTTTCTTCTTAGCTATACATATATCTATTTAATTTTTCTTTTTTCTTTGTATCCAATTCCCTCAGATCCTGGTGCTCATAGTTGAGTTAGCAACTTACTTCGCCAGCACTGGCGTTGCTTTTAGAGATCTGACTGGGCCGGCTGCTGGTAATACAGCTCTGTACGTTTGATGTTTGTGCCGATAACCTCAGGCAGTTTGGGATGCTTCAACTGTATAGAAATGGAACTCAAACAAAAAGTTTTTATACTTGAAGACAGTTTTCTGCACTGGAGCAAACAGTGATTTCCAAATTTTTTTTAATTTCTTTTTCCTGGTGCATCGGCATGACCTTTGGTTGCCTGCTGCCATGCCACAAGCGGCTCCCCTGGCTTTGCTGCTGGTTCCCGTAGGAATGGGCAATGCACCCAAGTCCCTCGTCTGAAAGTCATCCAAGGCAGCCCCAGGTACCTCTCCTGCAGGCAGCACAGGCTGGACCAACTGCGGCATCTCTTGTTGCCCCCAGCCACCTCCCTGGGTGTCCTGGCATTACAGGCAGGCAGTGCTCCCCTCCCATGGGGAGTGGGGGGCTTTGTGGACCCTCTTGAGTGCTCCTGGAGAGAGGTGGTACTCAGTCTGGGAAGGTGAGAAGGGGCAGCATCTCTGCCTTTATGGGTTTACCCACTTCTTCCCGTTCATGTGTGTGCGGAGTTTTTTTTCCAGGGAGTAATGACAAAAGGGCAGAGGCAGATTTTACTCTGGAACAGTGTTTTATATTGCTTTGCAACAGTGTTTATTTCCTGTGGGCAAAACCAATGGTAAATACCTTTTTACATTGCAAAGAAACGTTAATTACTGTAGCATATTCTTCTCCTTAGCTCAACTGTTGCCATTTTAAAAGCCTAGGTATGGCATTTTCCATAGCTTGGATTTGTTTGTGTGTGAAATCAGAATTATATAATTAAAACAAACATGTTTTCCAGCAAAGTATTTTCCCTTAAGTAAGTGCTGTCCGTAGCTGGGTAAAGATAAGTAATCTTTTTATTGAAGTTCTTTTTCTTCTTTGAAGCTTTTTTTTAATATACTCTACCTAACTGGCAATTTCCAATATTATTCTTTGCAATTGTTTTGTGGTCATTGTCTACTCTGGTTTGGAAGAAAAGCACTTGATCCCCAGCTGAAGAGTGGTATTTACAATGTGTTATGTGTTCTTGGTTTGGTGGTTTGCAGAGGGCAGTTTTGCTGCTTTGGGTCCTGTCACTAACAAAAGTGGTACTGATGAGGAAACTATTTTTTTTTTTTTTTTTTTTTTCTCCTGTCTACCCTATTCAAGCAGTTTGTCTATGCGCTCCTTGGAAATGGTGGATTGTCTTGGGTTTTGGTTTTCTGATTTGGAAGGCAGGCAGCTCTGCTGCAGCCCCGTTCCTTCTGGAGGACCGGATCCAAAGCTCGGGGCAGAAATTCGGATGACAGCGCTACTGCTGCATTCAGACCGAACAGGGAGCTCAGTGGGTCTCTGAGCAAATGTGTGCCCACGTGGTTGGGATTATCTGGTATTAAATGAAACAACAAACGTTTAAACAAAATCTGGGTGTTCTGTGTGTCACTGACTTCTTGTACACCTTGAAGGCTTACGCTGTGCCGTGGCAGGTCTGAGGACTGTATGGCACGTCTGTGTGTGGCTGTGTTGGTAAGTAGTCCCATAAGGTTATTGGGTTTATGCACCGGGAATTGAAGGTGAAGGATGTGTTTTGCAGGAGCAGGGTCTGATTTAAATTGGGCTTCGTACAACAGTGTTTTGCAGAAAGAGCTGTGTTGACAGGGGAGCGTGGAAATGTCTCTTTTCTGCCCCACTGCCTCCCATGAGCAAGCAGATACCCTGGGCAGGCAGAGCGGCACTGACTGCAGGCAGGCTGGTGCCTGGCCGAGGAAGGGGCTAAAGCAGTCCTTGCAAGATGACGGCTTGGTGGGCCATGCCCTGCTCCACTGCTGCAGGGATCTGCCTGCGTGGCTGGGGTGCAGGGACAGCACGTGCCTATGGTGGCTCTCTGGAGACAGGGGCTGGGGTCTCTCTGTGCAGTGTCAGCGCCTAGGCTGTGGCTGCGACTCTTGGGGTCTTCAAGAGGACAGATGTCTACAAATAATAATAGAGCTGTCTTCATTGGAGGGGCTTTTTGCGTTCCTTGGTGTCGCACTGATGCTTATGTCTGGTATGCCTTTTGAGATATGCCTCAGTTGTTCACTCTTCACACCTGTCTTCTTATTTTATAGTGTCTTGATGCTGGCATCAATTTCAGCTGCCTCTTGTATAAAATTATGTAGTTCCTTCCAATGGGAAATTGGGAGCTTCATTCAGCTACACTGTTGTCACCAAGCTCGCTAGTGCCACATTGTACTGGAGGTGCAGAGATGAGGCCCTTTGGGTATGGCACTAAAATACCAACTGCAGTCCTGCTGAGATTTGGGCATCTGCTTTACTCTTACACTTGTGGTGTGTAAATACAGACCATGCATAAAGGTGTAAAGCCTTGGCCTCTGCAGGACTTAAATCATTGGATGCAATGTGGAATAGCCTGAACTGAAATGGAAAAAGTAACTATGTTTTCGTTATATATAATGGACATGTTGCAAAAACCAAACTCTGGGTTTTAAAAACTGACTACTCCACAATAGTTGCATTTCTTTTGGTACTCAGTTACATACCTCTGCATGTGTATGTCTGTAAGCATTTTGGAAGTGCTAGCTTCTGAACTGTGTTTATGGAGTAGCTACCCATCAGGAATTGACCTGGGGTCCTACAGAGCTAAAGGCATGAATTACGACAGCCTGCGAGACGTGGATCCTTAATTGAGGTTTCGCATCCTTCCTGCGTCAGCAGCAGAAGGGGACTTACCAGTTGGTTGGATTCACAAAGACAGCGGGTTCATGGAGATGGGCATACAAGGGAGAGAGAGACCAGACGGAGCAGTTCTTCTTGTTCCTGCTATCCACATTCTGGATCTTTTCAGAGCCTGCTTTTTCAGCAGCAAACATGCCTGTGCTGTTACTTGGCTTGGTGGTTTTTGTCTTGCCAAGTGAAGAACTGATCCTGAAAGGCTCCTCTGGGGTATTGCGAGGAGCCTCCCCCTGTTCCCTCTGTCAGGAAGAGTAGTGCATACTTTTACCACAGGCATCAACTTGGCCCCTGCTGACTTCAGCGAGACATGAGGGTGCTCGGGGCAGGGAATCTAGCCCTAAAACTTTCCTGGAGTTTGTGCATTGTTATTTTTGGCTGCACAGAATCAGAAAGGTCATGTGTATTAACCTTTTCTTCTTTGCTTAATTTCAACATGGCTATTACCCTTTCTGCAATCTGGCTGCTTAGCTGAGTATTGCTAATGTCTCGGCACACGTCTGTTTCCTGGTCTTTTTGAGTAACTATACAGACCACCTTGTTACCATTGTCTCAGCCTAAATATCCCTTTGCAATTGGGCAAACCAGTAGCTGAATATAAGGGAAAAAGATCCTTTTACTCCTATAATGGATTCCAATACTAATTGTATCAGTGGGCTATTTGGGATGGGAGGAGGTTGCCTTTGAAACTGTCATCATCATCCCTATTACTGATACAGATGCTGCTTTGCCATTGAAACAAGAAGCAAAAAAAACTTTTCAGAATCTTTCCCTTCTGAGTTAACGAGAAAATGTTTGTGGTTGTAGTATGCGCTACAAGGCTGAATTCAACAGTGGCGTTGATCTGCAGCTTGCTCATCCCATCTCCCTCCCTGACTTTCAGCTCCTCAAGTGAATTACGCCTTGTGTTCAGTGCAGGGCCATCTGTTTCCCTGTATGTTCTCTCTTTTGCTGCAGCCTGATTTGAATGGAAAGGTGAGTCTAAATACATATGATGAGGAGCGGCTCTTTTGTGCTTCAAAAGCTTGTTTTCCACAGGAGGAGCCATGCGATAAAGGAAACACTTGGTTTTTAGCTGTCCTACAAATGTGCTTCTAATTCAGGAGTCCAGGGGATTACTGGGAGCTGAGTTGAGGGGCACCTGAGATTTGGGATTAATTTCACATCTCAGAGATAAAGGTCTCTTGTGCCTGGGCCTGAGCAGCTTTTCAAAGGTGCTGAAATCTGTATTATGACCTAAAGCTACTGCCAGATAGCCCCC
>VZSZ01004103.1:195886-237632 GCA_013398815.1 Ibidorhyncha struthersii
CCGTCCTCCTGATTCACGCAGAGGAGAGAGCTGATGTTACTATCTAGGTTTTCCTGTACTATCTCCTTTTACACTGCAAATAGTAATTTAATTTCCACATTTAGAGACCTTAATTAATTATGAATAAAATCATTTATATGAATTTTAGAGCTGAAGGTTGATGGATTAGTGGCTGTCTGGAAACGTGAGGCCGCTTTACCAGAAGGGATTCAGCACAGGAGTGGCCATGCCAACTCAGCCCTGTTCTGCCCCATGTGCGCATCCCTGTGACACGGGGTGGGAGGAGAAGGAGGAGGATTTCCATCTGTTGGCATCCTGGGGAGGCTGGCACGAGGGACAGGACAAGGAAAATGACAGTGACCATGTGGTGAGGTGTTCAGGGAGCCAGTCCGCTTGAAACCACTCTTGATAGGGTTGGTTTTCACCAAGGGTTCACTTCCACCTGCACACCCTAAGTTGCGCGGGTGCAGGAGCATCCAGGGCTGCAGAAGGGAGGGTCCGGCATGTGTGGTACAGATGGAGGAAGGAGTTGTCATCTCTGGCAACAGTGTGGGTTTTGACCTGCCCAGGATACCTGGAGTAGCATGCATCTCTGTCTCCACCACACTATGGAAGTGGTCTTGTGCACTCCGTTTTCCATGTTCTTTTGTGGGTACTTCTGCCTTGCCTCCTCTGCTGCCCCAAGCCTTCTGGCAGATTCATCGCCTGGTGCTTGCTTGTGTTGAGTAGGCTGAGGTTCCCCTTGATGGTTGGTTTTAATAGGTTTGATGAAGTAGGAATTTGGTTCCAAATGCATATTGTCATATTTTGTGTGTGGTCAGATTTGCTTCCTGTCCAATGGAGTCGAGCACTGTGTGCATCAGCTCTGGTTGTCTCTTTTTGTCCCTTCTCCACCCCCCCTTCTTTTTTTAGGGATCTTGACGTTACTTGAAACTTTTAGGCTTGGTCCTTAGGTCTCTGTACTGGCAAAACTTCCAGGGATCTCAGCAGTCACCTCTGCCTTTGGTGCGAGGCCAGTTTCTTGATGCATATGGGCATCAATCATTTAACAACTGCAACATTTATCAGGCGTTACTCAAATAGTGCTCTTCCTCCGAGAAGTGTTTTGCATTTTGGAGCTCTTCACAGTTCCTTTTTTCTTTTGTTATCGTTCTGTAGAGGCCACTGGCCTAAAATTACTTCCACCGTCTGACTCCTGGCTCCCAAGCAGCAGTGCCTGTTTGATGCCTGCGTGCACACGCATATTGCACTGTCCTTCTGCTCTCCCCGTCCGATCCTTTTTATTCTTGGGGACAGGCAGGGTACACAGCTGAGTCCAGGTTTTATACTCCAGGCACTTCTAGGACTGAAAGGGTTTTGTTTTCTTTTCCTAGAAGCTTTGCTTGCAAAAGTGAACAGTGAGCAATCCCGCTCCTAGCAGTTTTATTTGGCAGTTTCCTATTCTGGGTTGTCTCTAGCTCTTCCTCTGCAGAATCAGTGGAAATGTTATTGTTTAATCCCAGCAACCTTCCTGAAGTCACTGGTTTCATGTTTCTGGCTCATCCCCTTCCCATGTGCAGTGAGTATTTATCTCCAGTTAGCAATCCTGCTGGGTGATGCCTTGGCTTTGAATGCAGGTCGGGTGTTGCGCAAGGTCGGTCTGTCTGGAGGGCAGGTTGCCATCAACAAGCATAAGTATTTTTTCATGAAACAATGCTTAACTTCTATGGGTCAGCTGGAGGTGGTGATATTGTGTTGCTTGGAATGACTGACAAGGCAGTGACAAAGCTTTATGCTGCATAACTCGTTTTAGTGTCACCAAGTGCGATAAACAGCTTGTTCAGACCCCAAAAGCAGCAGCGAAGGCAAGCTGGGTCAACATTTTAAGTCCTGTATAACCAACTATCAAAAAATTGTCTAAACAGAAGCCGTCAAATTACTCTGGTTTGGTATGGCTTCTACCTGCTTAATAATTTCTTTTCCAATCTAGTAATTTCATAGCTTTTTCTTCAGAAGGTTGTAAAACAGGCTAAGTGAAACAAATGCCAAGTGTTAGCGGAGTGTGTCCCTGCCTGTAGGCTTCAGCTGGTGCTCAGGAGGGTGAAAATTCACCTATGGTGAAGATGGGGCCAAGTCATAGGACCTTGTCATCGGTCTCTCCATTGCCCTGGTCCACCCAGCAGGAGGGGGGACACTGGTCAGGGAGAAGACTTAGTGATGCGGTGCCCCACTTCTGTCCCCTTGCCCTCTTGTGTGTCTGGCCAGAGCCCCACCGGGCAATGCCCGTTGGCTCCATTGGTTGGGTGCTCTGCTCAGGGTCCCTCTCTGTTTTATTCTGTTGACCTTTTGATCCTCATATTTCTCTGCTTTTTTAGCACGTGTTGTCCCTGGCAGTTATGTGGTTGCCCAAATCTTTCTCTCCCTCTTTACAAAATACAGCTTACGTTGTTTGTTAACCTGTCTCTGTTACTCCTAAAACATTGGTGGTGTAGCCCAGGCTACTTTTGATGAAAAGAATATTCCTGATGGTAAAAGAGAGGCACAAGCTGGAAGCCTTTACTGTTTTTGTGTGTATTTACCCTAGTACTTGTTGGGCTAGGCTGTTCTTAAAGTCATCTTGAAGTTTAAAAAAAAAAAAAAAGAAAAAAAAAAAAGGCATGTTTGCAGAAATGTACTGATCTGNGTTGTGGTAGGGTGTTTTTAAAAAAATCTTTAAATTTAAAAAAAAAAAAAAAGGAAAAAAAAAAAGGCATGTTTGCAGAAATGTACTGATCTGATACACAGTCTGTTCTGAAAACAAGACATGTTCAGCTACTTGTGTGTCCACTCTGGCATATAGCCACAGCCTCTCAGACTGAATTGCTCAGCTGCTCTGTGAACCTGATCATAAAGGTCTAATTTACACTAGTTTAGTTACACTAGTAACTATAGTTACTACTGTAACCTACACTAGTAGGTTATATTTAAAAAAAAAAAAAAGGGAGGGGCGGAAAAAGCAGAACTTCGGAGCTTTCCTGTCTGCATGTTCCTCCCGAATCCTGCAACTTTTTCAGTTACTTCTTGACAATTAATGTGGTTGCTCAGTCTTGCTTCTATATAACATTTTAACCACTGGTTTCTATAGGACAAAAATCAAGTTTCTAATCCATACCATAGTGTTTGTTAATGACATGGTGATACAAAAGTAAAATACCAGATGAGAAGGATGTGTTTCTCTGAGACAACATAACATAAAGTGTTCCTCCTCTTCTTCAGGGTGCTTTTTCAAACAAGAAAAAGAGGGAGAAGGAAGAAAAAAGGAGGAAAAATAGACCTGAGTCTTGCATGACTGAGAGATAGGGCAGTGCTCACAGTCCTTTCTGTGCCATCCATGTCCCACCCAAGCTAGTTTGCCAGAAGGATAAAAGTCCCAGAGCTATGACATCCCTCACTGCAAGACCCGAGGAGCCTCGTGGGTGTGAGAGCCCCAGACTCATCTGCCTGCTCGTAGAAGGGAGCAGCAGAAATAATTTGTCTGCCTGATGTGCTGCTTGGCGGGCCCATGGTTGGGTGCCGGCAGGGTGTGCGTGCCAGCGTACCTGCTGATGGGAGAGCTGGGAAGGGAAGGCTGCGAGGCAATGCGGGCACAGAAACACAGACTGGACAATTTCTACCTGCTGCTTGATTAATTCTACCCAGTGATTTCTAATCATCGGTCTATAGAAAGTCCCTGCACTTCTGGCTGGGAGAGTAATTATATTCCCATTAGCTTTCAAACAGTGTGGTTTTCCCTAATAAAACGCTGTGTGTGTTTCCGAAGGCTGTTCTTGTTTGGTGCGGTCCTTTGGGTGCCCGCAAGCACTGGTCTGGAGGGTGTCGCCTGTCACCTGTGGGCTCTGTGAGGCTGCCATCGTTTGGGCTTGCCACCCCTGCGGGGCTAGTAGGTGGGCACAGTGGGAGTCTCTGATCTCAGCCGTGCCGGGTTGCAGCCATTACACCTCCCAGACATGGGTGCGACTGCCCCGGTGGGGGGAGCATGGAGGTCTGGCTTCTCATCTCTCTTCTTATACTGGGAATTTGCACAGGAGTTCGTTCTGAAACAGGAGGCAATTAATAGTGCAGGTCAGGAGGTGTGCGAGCTGCATCGGGGCTGCAGCAAGGCTTCTTTAAGGGGTTTTCATACGTAGCAAAGTGGCGCTGAATTTTATTACGCTTTCAATAGAGGTGTGGCTTAGTCTCACTTGCTTCCTATGGTTGCACCTCTACCTTGGATCTTTCCGCAATAGTCTCAATACTTACTTTGTTGAGTTTTGGCCATTTCTAAACTAGCCTTAAAAAAAAAAAAAAAGTATCTGGAGCAAAAATGGGTCGCTTAGCAACCCGCTCCTGCCAAGGGCTCCTGGAGAATGGGTCAGTGATTAACAATTATGTCCAATCGAGGTTAAAAATGCAGGGCAGTCTGCAACATTGCTGCTCTGACGGCTGGAATATTTCAGCATTACGATACTGAGATTTATGGTGGTGGTAAGTAAACTTAATACCAGTTGTAGTTCTGACCTCATGAACGTGATGATTCAAGACTCTGGTGTTACGAAATTGGACTGAAGCCTCCTTTTTTGTAATATACTGGTAAAGAAAAGATTAAATAACCATTGGATGAGTAACATAGGCATGATCTATGTTTTACATATATTTTTTTCCCAAGGCTCTGGGCCTTCCCCTGATCATATGACTTCCCAAACAAACAGAAATAGATCTGCATGGGAGAGTGGAAAACACAGAATCTAGCCATAGAGCAGAAATATAGAGGGAAGGTGGGTTTCTGGTTTTGGTCACCTACCTGAATGTTGATGCTGTGTTCCTCCAAGCAGGGAAACAACAAATGCCACATAAGCTTGATGAATATATTTTTCTGAGCTTTATTTTGGCTACATGATCATTTTCCTAAGGCCTTGGTGGTGCTTTGGTTTCTGGATGAAAAGATCCTTGGCAGCTTTTTCTCCTTTCACAGAGTAGGAAAGGAGGTGGCTTGGTTGTGATTTCATTTACCCCAATAAATGTCCTGGTACTTATCATTTCTGTGGGAACATACAGTGAGAATATCAATCATTAAAACAGCACTCCATCTCTTAGATGTTTTTGTAACTCTGGCATGGAAATCAAGGTTGTTTTGCCAAGTCATTTACTTTCATTGTCTAATCAATTTCTAAAGCCTCTTGCCTATTTGCTTCTTTGTTTAATTAACCCTTCTTTTCAGCCTTATCCCACCCCAGTCGTCATCCCAAACTTAAGAAATAACTATCAGCTGACAGTGCCTCTTCAGCAGTCATGGGGAGCACTGAATTCCAGGAGCCCTGACTGGAGGTGATTTATATTCTGAAAGAATAATCTTCCATCACTGTCCGAAGCTGACAATATCATGGGCAAGCGGGCAGCTCTTTTCCTTTGCTCCCTTGACCTTTTTATTTTTTTCTGCTTCCACCAAATAGGCTTATTCCCTGCCAACTTAAAATACACATATTTATTTTTAAAAGATCCCTTTCAGGCTAATATTACTTATCATCTTTTACTCACCTGCCACCACAAATCAAGGAGAAAAAAATCATCTTAATACCCCTTTCCACAAGTGTAAGAGGATGTCTTAATGAATGCTTTCCTTTCTTGGTTTTGATCCTTAAACATATTTTACCATCGTCAGCTCTTTATGGCTTCTGTCTGCCAAACATGGGCCTAAGTGGTAAAATCCATACTTGAGAGTTTGCAGATGGTTTTAGGTGTCATTAAGGATCGTTAATATGCAGAGCAACACCACAGACAGAGGCTGCTAGGGTAGGAAAGGAGATCCATCATCTGTTGTTAGAACTGCAGGACAACTTTAGGTCAGCAGAAATCACTTACTGGGACTGGTTTTGGGCAAGGATTTCTGATTAGTATACTGAGTGGGGGGGGTGGGATGGGGATGGAAGAAGGCAAACCTGAGCACGTTTGGGGTTCCTCCCATCCTTGTACCGCAGTGTTGATTTGGAGCATCTTTTGAATCCCATAGCTCTTGCAGTCACTCTGTCTCCTAACTACAGAAAGACTATGCCCAAACTTGATAGTTTGGACTACATTTATATAAATTGAATTAATATCCAGTTTCAGGCTATCTACTACCCGCTTCCACAGGCCAAAGATTTTTTTCCTTCCTTCCTGGCTTCTTGATTAGTGTCTTAATTTCTGCCTTCCAAGCCTTTTCCTTGTTTTGCTTGTTTGTTTGTTTGCCACCAGAGATTGATCTCTACACCCACCTACCCCGAGCCAGGTGGTTGCACGGGGAGTGCTTGTGCCCATTCGTGGCAGTACCAATACACTCCGGGAATTTTGCTGCCAGATAGAGTTGGCAGTGACCACTGTGTGCTCACCCTCCTGGGATGAGATGGGAGTTTGAACCCAACAAACTCCCTCTCTGTTGGAAAGAAATTGGATGCTGCAGCTGCTGCCTGCCATGTTTCCTTTTTGCTTTTGGTGGCACATCATAGTTTGTTAAGGCTTGCCATCTTCTGCAGTACAGGCCCAGTTTTTTGTTGGGCAAGCACTTTGTGGCTTGCAGCGTGGGCTGTCTGGGGGTGCTTGTGCCCATTTATCGGCAGCGACAGGATGTTTGCTCGATAGCCAGCATGAGCTTTCTTTACACTGGAAGGTGTGGGAGCGTCAGGGCTGGGGGTGGCAGGGAGCAAGAGTGTTTCCTGCGGTCTGTCGTGGCTCGGCAAGGAAGGGAGACTGGCTGAACAAGAAGTTATGTATCTCCTCTTTATTTACCTAACGAGTTCTTCTCCACCTTGGAAAGTTCAAAAGATTATTCTATGTGCTGGTTTCTGATACTGAACGAGCTGGAAATGTTAGTGGTTATGTTAATGTTGCTCCTGGCTCTCATGGTGTTCACTTTAGAAAAATAAAAATGGTTTTAATGTGCTTGGCATGGGAGCTTTGATTTGAAGTGAATGCTGTCAGCCATATTAAAAAGATGATAAACTACACTGAAAAATGTGTGTTCGCTTCTAGTTGCAGCACTAGGATTATGCTACAGATAGAGTAAAAGCAGAATCATTTGAAAAGCAGGTGTTTGCCCCTCCTGGCTCTTACCATGCTGTGCTGCACTGCTGTTTGCATGTGTAGTCCCATGGTTGCCTTTTGCTGGGGGTGAAGCCAGCTCTCTGTCTGGTGGCTCCTGCTTGTGTGGCGTGCTGGCATGGGTGGTGGCAAGGGTTGCAGTGTTATCCCACGTGGCCTTTTCCCGGGCTCCCTGCTCTCTGCTGTGCTGTGGGGGATTCCCCAGGCATCCTCAGCATGCGAGCCCTCCTTGGCATTGTCATGTCGAATTCGGCTTTGCACTGGTGGTTGAGAAAGCCCTGCCTCCAGGAAGAGGGATGCCTAGGAGAGGGCTGTGCCTGGGCTACTGGGTGCTCCTCTGGAGTCCTGCTTTTTGGGCTGGTTTCGCGTGTTGCTAGTTGCTTTATGTGCTCATTAAAAGCAGTGGGAATTCGTGGGTAAAAGGGAAGATAGAAAATGTAACCCAGAGTAAGCTCTAATAGATTTGTAGATGAAAACCAACTTGACATACTTTTGTATTCGAGATTTATAATCTAATCATTCCTTTACTTGCACAGCAGGGACTGAAACAGCATGTAGTTATTTACATATAGGGAACACTAAACAGCCACCTCTTTAAACCATATGTGAACATAAAATCTAACAACCACTGCTGAGTAATGGGTATCCGCAAAAGATGAGAATAAAAATAAAGCAGAAGTAAACATAATGAAAAGGTATTATTGCAAGAAGTAGCTGTGACAGTGGCGTATTATATCCCTGGACTGAAGTGAAAATATTGACCCTATAAATCCTCTTGAATTAACACTATACACATTGAACACATGCAGACTGTTTGTTTGTATTCCTCTCTAGTTTGTAGTGAGCTGAAGGGGGCTTTGCGATGCCTTATCTCTTTGCCGTAAGGAACTAGAGGATGGCATGCCATGTTGGTCCAGACTGCTTTGGACTTGTCATTGCTCCTTTGGGGGGCAGTTGTGATCCCTCAGAAACCAGAAACCTTCTTTTAATTTACCATCAGGTAACTTTGGGGCTGGCATGGTTGCGGTTGCTCAGTGTACTAACCTCTCGGCCAGTGTAATGCCTGCCTGTCCTTTGAGATGTATTGCCAGGTAGCTGGCTCCCGAAATGGTTGTGGTCCTGCAGGGATTAGGATTAATTTGTCCAGGTGCTGAGACACACTCCTGTGACTGTATTGCTGGGGCTGTGATGCTGCCTGCGGTGCTGGCACGGGCACCTTGGCTTTGCCATAGTTACTGTGGATACTCGACAGCTCCTGTGCCTGTTGCCAGGCTGCTGCAATGTAAGGGTATGTGCTTCGGATGTTTGAGCCTTGAGACTGGCAAAGGGATTTGGGGCTGTTAGTGGTTTTTCCTTCTTCTTTTGGGAGAAAAAAATGTATGGAGGGGCATTCTCCTTGGAGAAATTGCTGCGCTCTCTGTATCATATTAAGTAATTATGTGTAGAGGCTTTCCCTAAAATACTGTGTTTTTATGGATTCTTTCCATTGGTTGCTTTGTTTCTTGAAATACGCTGCCTACTCTCCTGTCATTTTCCATTTCTAATACTAATTACAAATAGGAATTTGAAAATAATTCCCTGATAAAGGGTAGGCATCCCCAAATGGGTGCAACTGCATCCTGCAGAAGCTGTGCTTATCCCATAGGCATGTTTTGATAGTCGATCTAGATACTGGGGTCTCAGCATGAAGGTTAGATACCAAGAGCTGTTAATTTTAAGTGAGAAGTGTATTTCCCCCCTGATAAATGCACATCTGAATCTTCTTATTACTGGAGTCCTCTGTAGTACTGGTGGTGGTGAGCCTGAGAAGAGTAACTTTTGTTGGATTTTGGTTTAAAAGGAAAAGCTAATTTCTGTGATGTTGGGGGGTTTCTATCACAGAACTGAAATGCTGTTTCCTACCACTAAACCACTGTTTCTACAGCGTCTTAATAAAATACCGTCCTTTCCATCTCTCTCATCTTTTAACCCCTTGCATTCCTGTGTCCTGAAGGGAGGGCAATGAAAAATGGGGATCATGGTAGGCTTAAATTTTTTTGTTCTTAAATCCCCATGGTTTGTAACTAGGACCATAGAAATCTCAACTGTATTTTAATTTGGTTAGTCAAAGTATAATTAGCGCAAATGAGGTAAGAAACTAATTTAAACACAGCAAGTGTAGTGGAGAATCCAATTTTCAGAAATCAGTGGAAATATAATTAGAGTCATTAAGTGCTGACTTCGGTAATTAAGAGTCAGTTTTTGACGTTTCAGGCTTGCGTTGCTAATTGTCCGTGGAGAGGGTAGAAAAATACTTTGCTGCAAAATTGGTCGTTCTCTAGATCTGCGTGGCCAGCGGCATGAACACTGCCTGGCGGCTCAGGCAAACCTGCAGCATTTGAGATTTTCTTTCTCGGGTCCCGGGCTCCTCATCTCTTCCTGCCCGCTGCAGCGGGGGACATGTGGGAGCGTGTTTCGGGGCTGCCCTGCGTGCTGGGTCCCGTGCTCCCCACTGCATGGGAGGCTGGGGCAGGCCCTCACGCTGGGGCATGGAGGAGCCCCCTGGGGGCCGTACCCCATGCTGGGGATCCATTGTGGTGGAGAAACCTGTCTGTGTCTGGGCAGGCATGGCCTTCAGCTGCTCAGTGTCTGGCCTCAGCCAGGGAGGGTAATTCAGCTGCCCCCGGGTCTTCTCTGGTCTAGGGGAGCCCCTGGTGCTCCAGCATAGGAGCTGGACCAGCGCAGGAGTGGCCCTGTCTCAAAACAGGGGCCCGGCTGTGCTCAGCGAAGGATTTGGTAGCATGGTAAACAGCTACCAAGAGGAAATACATCCCTGATAGATGATGCTGTGTCACAGAATACATAGCAGAAGCAGGTTCTTTATGCTAATATCCAAAAGAAGCCTTTTTTTAAGCCAGAGATGAGTGCATACATAGCTCCTTAACCCATCTTGCTCTCAAACTTTGATCTTGGATTGCAGGTCTGATAAAATAACTGTGTCTCTGCAGACTTAAAGTGCTGTTGAAATTATTCATAAAAGAAATCAGTGGTAGAAGAAGTCCATCCTCATCGCTGCTTGTTTGCAAAATTATCTCTAAGCAGTCGGGATGTTACACATTTTTAACTCCTGCAGTTCAACCAAGATGCTTAGCACGCTTTTGTTATGATAATAGAGAAACCGTAAAAAACCCTGACATGCTGATAGTTATCATCATATAAAACAAGCCTTATGTTTACTTTCATATTAAAAATGCTAATTTTCCAGAGCAATGGCATCTATAAGGCTTTTTTTCTTTCATTTTGTTGTTTTCCAGACCCCCAGATAATGCCCTCGTTTGGTCCTCCAGCATGGAAGCTGATGTGATAGTTTTCATGCTTTTGAGCTTTCACACCCACAAACAAATCCATCAGCAGCTGAGATCTCTTGCTCTGTGTTTGAGTTTGCGATTATGTTACGGCCCAGTGGAAACCAGCGCTCAGCTAGGAAGTTGCTTAAAATGTGTTTTTAAAACTTTGGCCTTGCTCATTTCTTAGGTGTGGGAAAATACCTGGCAGTTTAAACATTTGTTTTAACTAGAAATCCCCTTATTTTGCAGTTGAAGTGCTTTTCAAGGTGCCCTGCAAAATTGTGTTTCCCTTCTCTTCCCAGGGGATCTGACCTTTAAAGCTGAATGGGTGGTTTCTCATGTACTTGTTCAGGTTTGTGCTAGACATGGAACATCCTCTGGAAAGCACAGGATACTTTTTGGGGTTGGGAAGCTGGGGATGGGCACCCTGAGGCAGCGCTCACCAGAGCAGCTTCTGCCTCCCAGCCCTGTTAAGAAGAAATAATTTTGGTGTCCTTCCCCTGTCCCTTTGCAGCCATGTGTTTTTTTGGATAACGAACTTGGAATACCTGGCAATGGCTGAACAAAAGCCAGAGAAGCACTTTAAATTGTTAGAACAGGTTGGAGAAATCACACCAAGCTTTACCAACCAGGCTGGCTAGAAACGACTGTCTCTTCACTGCCTGGTCTTCCATACATCCAGCGAGCAGCTCTTGGGTTTGGTGACGGGGGGTTTCCAGGCTGAGGTGGGAGCTGGCCTTTCTGCAGGTGGTTGTCCCCCTCTCCCAGGCACTGGGCACCCAGCTAAGCTCCTGCTCGCAGCTACGAATTAGAGCAGTAATGAGGATACGCTTTGCTCTAAGCATAATTTCTTTCCTGTTACTTTTCCCTTCCCGGTTTCCACTTGTTTTATTTCTTTAGACCAGCCTCTGTTGCTGCCTAAATGGATTACTAGGTCACTTATCGACTGACTGTGGGCCATACAGGACTGGGGCCAGTCCCTGAAGCTTGTGTTGGGGGGCAGTTTGGGCTGATGTGGACTGGCAGCCTGCTAAGCAGGTACAGTCCCATGGGCCCTCAGTGGAAAAAGGCATTTTCCGCTGAACCCTGCAAGGGCTGCATGAAGGAATGGATCCGTTCCTTTGTTTCACTTAGCTTTTTACCTTTAGAGAGGAAAAATTTTAAAATTCTGTGTTTTAAAGTGTGCAGTGCATAGCCTCCAAGTAGGACTGGCTGTCTTCTGGGAAACCTTGAATGCAGTTCAGATGTTTGCATATTAGAGATGAACAGCTCTTACTTAAAAAGTGTGCTCTGTATCTTAAACAAAACACCTCCTTGCAGTTTCCATGGTAAGCGCTCCTTCATAATTGAGTAACAGTCATAAATGGTTATATAAAACACAAGCAAAACGTTGCACCGTAGCTGAAGGCTGCACTTGTCAGCTCTGTGTTTGCTCTTTGTGCAGGGGAGTGTGCCGGTACCTGACGGCGAGGCTCGACGTGGGACACAGCCATTTGTGCATCAGCCCTGTACCCTCGATTGCCGGAGCCCAGCTCTCTGGGTTCTCGTCTTCATCCCAGAGCTGCTGTGCAACTCGTCTCCAGACCCTTCTGCTAAGGAGAAGCCAAGTGGAGGAACCATGAAGGCCAAAATCTGTTAACGGGACTACACAGAGGAAAAACTCAGAGCCTCTGCTTTCAAGGTGTCTCTCTGCAGATAGTATTGTCAAACTGTCTCTTTCTGGAGCTACTATATTTACCTAGAAGCTAGTAGTCCTTCAAAAAATAAGAGATCCTGCCAAGGTGAGTACAAATGATGTGCCAGACCATGTTTTTAAAACCTCGTTCTTTTCTTTTTTTCTTCAGTGACTGAGGTGTTTTCAAGAAAGAAAAAAAATAAAGCTTTGCTGCTTCTGGGACAAGAGCTTCTGTGCTGTTCTACCTCTTAGATTTTTACAGTTTAAGGGTGTGGATGTCTGTTGTGTTGTCCATCACCACCTCACCCCCCTATTTCTGTGCCTCTTTAATTTTGAGGATTTGAGTCTCGCTTGCTTAAAATTTGTCACATGGACCCAGCAGCATTTTTTTTTTTTTTGAAAAAAGAAAAACACAAACAAAAAACCAAACCCCAAACAAAAACAACCCCAAAACCAAATTAAAAAAACACCCACCCTTGGAAAACGCCAGGTGTGAAGTAGACCTCAAGGTTTTGATGCCTGAAGCTTGGCAATGCTGTATTCTCACTGGTGGAGCTCCTCGCAAGGAGGAGGTTTCTCCTCCCAGGCAAGAGGATACTCATCTCTTGCTCCTGGTGTGTGCATCGCCGAGCCCTGCTGCAGGCTTTTCTGCCTGCACCCTGCTCTCCTGCCTATTGTTGCATCCCTGTCAGTGGCAGTCCTGGAAATGTACTGGTGGGTTTCCCAGCCAGAGGCAGAGATCCCAGGGGTGTGGCTGTAGGCTGGGGGGACAAGGCAGAGCTGCCAGAATCAGCCGGGTGCATGGCACGCAACCAGCCGTGTGTGCAGTGCCCTTGGGTCTGCTGCCCTGACCCTGTCTGTCACTGCCTGGCATGCTGGCCCCTGAAATCCCTGCCTGTGGGCCTCATGGTGGTGGGGATGGATGCTGCGTTCTGGGTTTATCACTGCCAGCAATGCTGCACTTGCTGGCAGGTGATGCTGAAGCGTGCCCTGTGCCCACGTGCCTTTCACGTTGGACTAGGAGCATGTCCAGGGGCATTATGTCACCTTGGAAAAGACTGCATGTGACAGCATACTTGTGGATGCTGTTTTGCTGCTTCTCCCTCCCCATAGCACTGCTGATTTGCAGGCAGCAGCAGCTCCTCCAGCCCTCTACTCTCCGCGCTTCCTGATTCCTGCACATATGGTGTGTGAAATTACCCGGCGTTCGGCGGCCCGTGTGGTAGCAGCAGTGAGTGGCAGACTGAACTCTGAATTTTTCCCTCTCTGGAGGGAGGGGGCGAGAGTTTTTGTTCTTTTGTTCGTCTGAGTTTGGATCGCAAAGCGCGTTGGAAATAAGCCTGCTGTCTGCGTGCAGAGGGGACAGAAAGAGATGCAGGAGAGGTGACAACAAAGCCATCATCTTATTTTGCGCCATCAGGGAGCAAGATGCGGTGGGGTTTCCTACTTCCTGCTTTGGCCGCGGGTACAAATTGCCCCTGTGCCGATGGGTTTGAACTGAGAATCTTGGCGGGAAGCCTGCGACACTGGTGTCTCCATGCAGTGAGTCCCTGCACCTTGGGCCAGTGGTGAGCTTGCCCTCTGATGGAGGATTTGGGATTTTCCTGTGGCTGTCACTGGCCCCTGTGCCCATTCAAGTGGGTATGTTCAGGCCCACTCCTGCACTCTGCTAAGGTGAAGGTGGCTCTCGATGGTCCCCACTTTAAGTCAGCTGGTCCCTATGTGTGGCACCAGGGGCTGGGTGAGGAGAGGGTGCAAAGCAAGAGGCTTGCAGCTTTGGAATCCCTGTGTAAGCCCTCACCCACTTTTTTGGGGGAGGGAAGAAGAGGAGGAAGGTTGGGGAAAGAGGATGGATGGTGCTGCCTCCATCCATCTTGTGGTCGTTGTGGTCCCTCTGCAGTCCTGCATGCCCCTGGGCCAGCCTTCCCCTGCAGCAGAGAGGGGCACTGGGGCTGTCTGGGTGCTCTGGAGGATGTCACTGTGTTTCCTCCCACCCCTGGCGTTTTTTGCGCAGCCTGAAAGTGTGGAGGCTTCGTTTGCTTCTGATGAAAGCTGAAGCCCTGCTGAAAAGGAAGCATCCTCTGAGGATGCTCCTGGGCCTGGACCTGTATGAGAGGGGCTGCTTTCTCCCCCCTCCTTTTGTGGTTTTCCCTCGGGTTTTTGCTAACTGCAAAGCTGCTAATGTAAAATGAAGGCATGGAAATTTCATATTGTAGCAATTAATCAGCCCTCCCTAATACTTACCAGTTGTAAATTGCCAGTGCTAACAGATGCGTGCTGTTGCATCATCGCAGCTGATGCTGCCAGGAGCCGATGGTGGTTTACGTTTGATTGGTTACCGCATCCTGGGAAGCTGTAGCGCACCCCTACCCAAGTATAGTGCTCTGATTAGTTTAACAGAAAGTTTCCAGTTATTAGTTAAATGTGTTTTTACTATATTTTTTTTTCCCCTCCTGTACTTAAGCAAAACTGAAATAGAAAAGGCGTTACATTGTCACGGGACAGCCAGTGCAAGTTTCCAGGCTTTGGCTTGGTCCCTTGCAGTGCGTGAGAGCTGGTCAGTAAATTCCTGTTTGATTTTGGTAGGCGCAGGATTATTTTTGCTGCGGGCCATACACACACAGATCTCCTTGTCAAGGATTTAGAAGGGGAAAAAAAAAAAAAAGAGGAATTTTCCCTTTAACAATGTCTTGTTGCACAAAAGCAGGATTTCTTGCCCTCTGGCATCACCAAGTCAGAGACCTCGGAGTAGCGGGAGGTCAGGATTTGAGGGGGGGGCGGGAGGGTATTGGTTCAGGCTGCCCCCCGCTGATGTGACTTGTGGAGCGCAATCTGTACAAAGCGATGCTGTTCCCACCCGCCCAGCGTCTGCTGGATGTAGCTGGCTGGCGCGTTTTGATTAAAACGTTGCAGGGAGGGGAAAATAAGGGGAAGAAACTAAGCGCATTTCCTATCTTAGATTTTTAGGAGACACTTAAGGGAGTACACTTGGATGAATAAGGGCAAAGGCGAATTGCAAAAAGCACTTACTAAACTTGTCTGGGGATTTCAGCCCTGTAGTTTGTAGCGTGAAAGCGGGGCTTTTCTTTAAGAAGCGGCAATAAAAGCCGACAAGCCTAAAGACCCAGATTAATTTAGAAACCCTGCAGTTGGGGGAGGAGGGGTGGAAACAAAGTGCAGCGACTCAGACTGACCTTTCCATCAACTCCACTGCTCTTCCAAAACTGCGTGCGGCATCCGAGCCATGGTTGAACTGTGGGGCGTCCCAGGCGGCACGGGGCAGGCTGTACCTAAGACACTGAGGTACCACCTTTCTCCCCAAATGGCAGTGGACCTCCCTGTGCGGGGCTCCGTGGCTGGCGTGGGCTGAGGTTGTCTTGTCAGTCTGGCCGATCAGTGTGGTATGGCGCTGCTGAAGTAGTGATGCCAGAATTGGTCCTGAAAGCGCTGAGCAAGGTGCAGAGGCTATTTTGCAATACATAGCAGCTCTTTTATGCAACTTATAGAAGCTGGCTCACAGTTATACGCTCTGTCTGACGCGGATCAGTGGCTATTATAAAGGATTTAATTATCCTGATGACCCGAAGTAACAAAAGAAACAGGCCTGTTCACGTCAAGCCGTGATGGTGCATGTGGTTACTTTTACTTCCCTCTTTTCTTCTCCTCCCGCCTCTCTGACATAAAGCTACAAAGTGAAAGATGATACCAGTATTCCTCTTTCCCAGGCTGCTATATACAATTGTTTCTATGATCTTTGTTTATATAGATCTAAGGCAGATTAAAGAGCCTTTTAAAATCAGAGTACTTGTCAGGAGGCTGGGTGAGCCTGTGTATGTGTCTCACCAAAAATATTTCAGACCTCCTGGTACCTTCCATCCTCCTTCCCTAATCTTACATTTGTGCAGCTGTGTGTTTTGTGTCTCCCCACAAGCTCCCTTTTGGTCTAGGAAAACTTTAACCATTTATGAAGTCTAGTAAAGCTACAGGCAGATTCCTTTCCAATATTTCTTTAACCCATATTCCCTTCAGTGGGAAGCAGAGAAGAGGAGCCAGCTCACCTGTCTGTGGGGCCCCTTGGAAGGAGATGAGGACCTTAATGCAGGTAAAAGCTTACACCCATAGCAAAGGTGAGCCCCTTCCACAAATAAGCTGTCTGCTTGCCTGCAAGGACAACAGCCGAAGGAGCACCAGAGGCTTGGGGATGCATAGGGGGCTGCCCAGAAGGAGGCGATGCTACAGGAAATAAAAGCTGGGTTTCCTCGTTCCATGTCTGATCTCCATCAATAGGATGGTTCTCCTGACTGCGATCCGTTTCACTTGGGTTAGAGATTATCTTCCCCTTTAGTCTTATCCGTACTAGTTCCCTGAGGTAGGTCATCCTATGACCAAACTCTCTCCTGAAGTTGTTTGTAAGAAGCTATACATTGTGATATGTGTATATGTTTGTATACAAGTATCACACGTGCATATATGTTATAATTATGTATAATGGCATCTTACCAGTTTAGGAAGTTATTAAATTGCTTCGTGGAAATGTTTTTACCTTTGTAGAATGGGAATATTTACTGACAAATTTGTTGCAATCTCTTTCCTGCTTTTCAGTTGATGACGGTTTAAGTAAAACAGCTTGCTTTAAGAGCATGTCAGAGTAATCCTGTTTTGAAAAGCTTATTGGTTTCTTAGGAGCACGTGCACATGTGTTTTTCTCTTTATGATCTTAGGTTTCAAGGGCATTTAAACTCCGTGTATCAAAATTGAGTTATTTGGAAGCATTACCCTCCTTAACATTACCTAAAGTGAACAAGACTGTTTCTTAAATTGCTGCACGTGTGTGCCCACGTGCACAGTATGGTCCTTACAGGGCCTGAGTAGCATCTTTGGATCGCTGGAGAAACTCGGGAGTGCCTTACTCTTGCTTGTGCTTTGCCTCCAAGTGGTGCAGGCGACTTGGCTGGAGTGCACGCAGCAGAGCGCACTGTGGATATGGAGAATTGCCAGGTTTTTGTGACTGGCCAGGGAAATTCCGCTTATGAAACAGTCCCATTTGAAGAGGTTTTTGGGAGGCAGCTGGAAGAGCACGAACCCTTGTGTTAGGTGCTACGGTTGATAAAGGTTTGAAGGCAGCTGCAGCTTGAGCTCTGAATAGTTCAGCTGGGTCCTTATCTTCACTTGCCCAAACGCTCCATCGAGTAAGACTTGACTTGTTTCCTGAGCGGAGGAGCAGGAGGAGGGCTGCCACTTCAGCTCTGAGTGGCATCGAAGCTCTGCATGTTCAGTAGAAACGGGGAGGGCTTGCTGCCTGCTTTGGTGTGCTGGCCTGACCCCTGGAGCCCTGTGTCTATACCTTCTGCCAGGGCTGTGCTGTCCCGTGGACAGGGATGACGCTTGCAGGGGGTTCCTATGTCACACATGTGTACATGAGGAATCTGCAGCCCAAAGATAAATGAGTTAGATGGCCCTTCAACTGAAAACTGCTCTTTTGTAAAGGCAGGGGACTGGGGTGCCCTGTGTTGGCGCAGAAGGACAAATTGGTGTCATGCACATTCGTGGTTATTCCAGTGACGACAATGGCAATCCCTGCTGACCAGAGGCCTGTGAAATGTGCCCAGGACTGCAGCGGAGGCATCTGCCCCACTGGATGTCCATCCATCACCTGTGGCTGAGGTTTTGGCTTCAGTCTTGGTGGTCATTCTGCTCTTAGCATCACTCCTATAGATTACAGCAGTAATCTTTGAGTCTGGTGGCTTAATGAATTTCACTTCATGGTTTCTGCAGTGTTGAAATGTTTCATCAATTTGAACCTTTTTATTTCAGAAGTCAAAACGGAGGAAAAGAGCACACTAATTCAGTTTTAAGACCAGGTTGTGTTGGGAGTACTATGTGTTACCAGTGAGGTATGCCTAAGTTTGGCTAAGCCTTGGTAGGCACTGTTCATTTGACTGTGAGGCCTGAGTGAGATTACTATGTAAACCTCTCCTCAACAGTTTAAAGCCTAATTAAATATTCTGTCTTCTCAGTTGTAAAGGAGATACTATTTTAATTACAGAAGCTTTCTTCTGACATGCAAAGTGCTCAGCTCCCAAGAAGAGCATGGCAGCTTCCTAAACATAATATGCATGCTTTCTTATAATCTCAGTTGAGTTCAGTGCAAAGCTGACCAGAAGATACAGCAGTAAGGTATAAATTATACCTCTTCCATTTTGCGTCATCCAAAGCTGGTGTTTTTGAACATTAGTATGCAAGTTTCCATTCTTCACTGTTCACGGAGAAAATGGAAAACAGTTTATAACCGTCCCACTCCTCCTTTTGTCCTTTTCTTGAACATCTTTGCCCTGTTAACTTTCAAGAGACATTTCTTAAGCTAAAAGCTTGGAATTTGGATAGAAAACCTGTCACAGTCTTTTATAAAATACGTTAAGACTATCCAGATGTGTAACAGGTTGACGTGAACTGAGGCTCCAGTAATTTTGAAAACGAGAAGATATCCGTGCATACAGCTCCTAGAAAACTGATCCATCAGTTATATGTGGGTTTTCCAACATCTGGAACGATTTCCTAATTTTGCAGAAGACTTAGTGTGCAATTGAGGACTAACTGCTTCATTTCTGCCTGCCTCATTTACTCCCTTGTGTACCAGGCAAATAATATTGATACAAGAGAGTTGTATGAACAAATGCTTATGATTCAGTAGTGGTATGCGCTGCATAAGGTACTGTTTAGATATAGTTAATCCTGCCTTGGGGGCAGCAGGATGCTTTGTACAACCTTTTGAAATGTCTTTCAAGCCTGTGATCTAGGCTCCGTTGGCTCAAAACAACCAGGCGTGTTTCACGTAGGAGTTCAGCTGAGTCCTGATGGAAGCCCTAACTGTGTTTCTGTATAGCATGGCATTTCATTTAGTTTCTCACGTTACCCTGGTTAGTCATCTCTCATCTTAATTTTTCCTACTCTCCTGACTTGCAAACCAGATTCTGCTTGGTGGATGGTGCGTATCATGACAAGAATTTGCCCTAGCAACCAGATAGATTTCCAAAAATAGCTTATCCCATCATTGCAGAGCATCTCTGAACCTCAGGATGTTGTACTGCGGTCTCTCTGAGCGGTTAAAGGTTGTTGTTTTGTTTCTAATAGTTGGACAAAACCAACAAGTGAGTGGACTTGACTTGGTGCTCAGAGTAATGCTATGTGAGACATGAGAGAAATTCCTGCAATGTTTACGTGCTGAAGAAAAATGCCTTTGAAGCCGAAGTATGTATTCTGTGTATCCACGTGTATGATTTTGTTTACAGCTTGTTATCTGAACAGTCATCTGCTCAGTGAGCACCTGATCTTGAAAGACGTGTAGTGAGTGCCAGGGTTGGCCATGCCATGTTGAAGTTATCTACTTAAGTGGCTGCTCTTGGATCTTTTACCCTGGTATTTGGAGCAGCCTAGCAGCATGCTTCCTAGGCTGAGGAGTGGGATGGCCAATTAAGGAGGTTTTTCCTTTCTGGGAACATGGGATATATAAGTCTCTGCCACTGTTTGTTTTTTGTGCTAGTCAACACAGGAAATATTTTAAGATACTTTTGGAGTGTGGCTGTTTTCTTTTCCCTATCTCTCCAGTTAAGAAAGTTCCAGTATTTGGGATATCATTGTATTTCCATAGCACTGAAGGAGCATCAGAATCTGTAGAGATTTGTTCAGCTGCTGATTATCTGCTGCTGTGGCAATGCTTTTTGCAATTATTATCTTTTCATTGCTTTTGGAGGGCATTCTGCAGTCTGGAGTGTTGTTATATTCCTCTTTCCTGATTTCAGCTTCAGTTCTCCAAATCCTTTCCTCTAGCCATCTTCCTTTTTGCTATATTTAAAACTATCCCTTACAGCTTAAGTATTTTTTAAAAACTTTTCCCTAGCTGTTTTTCCTCTTAATGCAAATTCAAAATGAGAAATTTTAAATAGCTTGACATCACCCCTGCGTTTTATGCATAACTTCTAATTGCAGTGGCATTGAAAATGTAAATGCTGTCCTATAAAACTTGAAGAATTCAGAAATGTTCTCGTTATTCTTGGCTTTAAAAATGGATTTGAATCAGAGGGAGAGTAAAGAAGCCATTCTGGACTCAAATGATGCATTGCCTTGGCAGTGATCGGGAACCTCTGTTGGAAAGTGGAAGCCCAGGTTCAGGTTCCTGCTCTTCTTCCCCAGACACGTCTGATCCTCCCAAGTGAATGGCCATGGGATGGATGGGTCTTCTGGTATTTCTCTTCTCCTTTGAAAAGAAACTTTCATCCCTCAACTGAAAGACTTTTCATATATAAAAAAAATAAATAATTATATGTCTTGTTTTCCAGTATCGTGTTTGACAGTCACTTCCTCCTGATGCCGGCTGGTTTGCCTGGAGGGGCACAGCAGCTTGAACCTGCAGGTTCAGTCTGTGCGGCTCAGTCTGTGAGTGAAAAAGCTGAATTGATGAGAGTCTGATGGCAGAACCCATTGCAGTGTGCATTTTGGGGAGGGAAGGGAGCAGCAATCATGGAATATACTGTGCTGAAACACCGAGAGTGAGGCTCTGTGTGCAGTTACAGAGCATATTTACTCCACAAATTTTGCCCTGCACTGTCTCTGGGGAGCAGCCATGTTTTGGAGGGATGGTTTCTCTTGCCTGGGCTCGCTTGTGTGCTAAGGGAAATAGCTTGCAAAGTAGCTTGGCTGTTTAAACAGCCTAGCCCTCATTTTGAATGAGAAGAACAGGTGTATTCAATGAGAAAATAAAGGCAAGATGTGCTAGATACCAGCTTCCATTTAGTGTCGTATGAACCGGTATTATACTAAATCCATTTTTGATCATGCCCATATGCTTTTTTTTTTTATGGTAGACTTTGCTGAAGAGTCAGCTGCTTCTCTGGATGTTTTGCTGAGAGGCCTCTTTGGCTTTCTGTGATATGAATTGTGAACGTGAATTTCATGGTGCAAAAGGTTGTCAGTGAGAAATGACATTATGGGCTTGGACCAAAGCCAAGTGACATCCATGGAAAATTCTTAGAGTTGTGCTGGTGGACTCTCCGTTGTGTCCAAAATGGCTTAATTTGTTTCATGTTTACCATTGCAAATAGCTTTTAGATCATACAAAGAATGATGAGGTTATGCTAATTTTTTTCTTCAGTGTGATAGGTCTGGGTCAGAAGAGCATCTGCTGTTAGAAACTGAGGAAGGGAAACAAATGTGTAGTACCTGAGGGCTTTGCTTCTGATTTGATCAAGCTGTACCATGCAAGCTTTTCTTACTCCTCTCTGCAAAACTAAAATGTCTCTTTAATACAATATGCTTCTTTATTGATCTATATTCCTTTATAATACAGCTGTGACCTGTTTAAGGAAAAAAAAAAAAACACCCCACAACCCAAAACACAGAAGTGAATTAAAACAGTGGCAGGTAATTCAGTTTGAATGTGTGATGATGTGCAAGATGTGGGTTCTCGGGGGCCAGAAGTTATGTAGATTGTTAGTATAGAAGACGGAGGACTGCTCAGATTAAATTGGGATGCCAGACATTGATTTGCTTGGATGCATGTGGGAGAGGAGAGAGCAATCACGTGTAGTATTTACACTGAATTACACAGAGAGGGTTTTTTCATTATTTGCATTCTCTAGAGTATTCTATATCCTCTAGCGTATTCTTGCCATATGTGTTTAGTTTCCAGAAGTTTATATACATTATCTGCTTTTCGTTCCAAACAATGTAACATTTATTACTAGTTTCATGAGTTGTTGTTTCAAGGGGGGAAAAATCTGTACAAAGCTGCCTGTAACTCTGAGTTCTGCTCTGGCACCAAACCATACACAGTATATACCATCTGCGTCAAAGAGGATGATTAAGAAAGATGCATAACAACCAAGTCACTGTGTAGTTGTCTTAAAGGCATTCACAGTCATGAAAATCTTTTTGAGGAGTGTTCCTGACACTTTGTTGTTGGTTGGTAAGATGGCTTTTAACCTTTAACCCCTCCCCACACCATAGCGAGAAAATAAGGCTCATGTTATCAAAGTGGTGATGTGCACATCCCCACTCTGCAGGTTGTTACCATGACAGGCAGTCCTGGTGCTGCTATGGGGACCCATCCCTCCCTGCCCCTCCTGGAAAGCCCCTGTGCTCTGCTATTTGGCAGCCAGTGCCGAAGACGGGATCCAGTCCTGGGAAGAATCTATAGATCTAGGGCCAGGTTGTCCCCAAGGGTGTCCTGTGGAGCTGGACCATCCCCTCCCTTAGCACTATTCAGATGGGTCCTGGGCGAGGAAGTGCAGAGAGGGCAGGGGTGCCCAAGTCACTTGTGTGCAGAAACAGGGACAAGGAAAAGGGGTTGTGTGCATGTGTATGTGAAGCAGCCCAAGAGGTGCTGGATGAAGCTGGGGTGTGAGGAGATGGGGAGGTGGGCATCTTCTGCGCTGGAGAGTTGGTAGGGTCCCTTCCTAACCTCCTTCCCCAAGATGG
The DNA here is from genome assembly GCA_013398815.1 of Ibidorhyncha struthersii. NCBI lineage: Eukaryota > Metazoa > Chordata > Aves > Charadriiformes > Charadriidae > Ibidorhyncha > Ibidorhyncha struthersii. The sequence goes on from VZSZ01004103.1 coordinate 218,432, forward strand.
GGAGAGAGTGCCAAAAATGAAATGACAAGGAAACCTTCTGGGGCATTGCAGAAGGAAGCTTCTTGTTGAGAAATTACTCTGCTTACAGGTTGTGTGCTTGTAGCCTTACGAATGATGGATAGAAAAACTGTATTGGACATAATTATAAATAAATAGGGGAACTACTGCAGTGCTGTAACATCATTTTCCATGCTCACCTTCCTTCTTTTTTTTAATTACTTGCGCTTGATTGTTGCAATTGATTGCAATTGTGAGAGCTAATTTTAGTGCATAAATTTTATAATGAAAGCCTGCCAAGTGTTTGTGTAATGGAGGATAACAACTGCACAGAATTTGGTACAGGGTATGTTTGTCTTCCTTTCTCTATCAAATGTTGGTGAATGTTTCATGGGCTAATATATTTGTATATAGCCAATTTTTCTCAAAGAAGAAAATTCAGTCAAGCCCCCCTGTGAAAACATAAGAGCAACTTAGAGAACTGTGAGTTTTAAGAACAAGCTGAATTTAATGCTGATAATAAAGTGATCATTGCCTTAGTTTTAGGACAAATAGCAAAACCGAGTTCACTTTTAAACTTTGCATGATGGAACAGAGGGTAAATAATGTTGTTCCAGCCTTCAGAAACAAATCCAATATGTTTTGCTGATGAAGTTAAAGACCAGCATATGGGTATATAGATCTGCACCCTTAGAAAATGTCATGGAAGTTTTCCTAGCAGCCCGGTCCAATTTCCATGAAGTTCAGTGTCAGGACTTGCAGGGAGAGGAGATTTAGTTGCCACAGGATAAAAATCAAAGATTTATTTCAGAGTGAAATGTTAACTCAGGAATAAATTTTCTTTCCACATCCACATTTTCATATATCCTGGATTCAAGATATAGTCAATTTGAGGCTGTTTTGTAGAGCTTTCCTCTTCTTTCAGGTGCGTTTGTCCAAAGAGGAGGAAGAAGTTTGAAGGGGTAAAGAGGATACGAAGAGTGCAGGTGGGTTTGTGGTGTTTAAGGGACAATTTTTACATGGATTGAAAATTGACACTAAAAAAAACCCAAACCAGCTCATCTAGTAGATTAATTTTGGTACTGAAATTCTTAGGTGAGCTCACTTGTAAGATAAAGTACCAAAACTAATTGGAACTCATGTCGTCTTTCTCCCGCAGGTTTTTGGTGTCTTCTCTCACTTACTATTTATACTGTCATTCCAGTTGTGATTTGTCTTACATGCTTGTTTAAAAACAAGTTACACTGTCAAGCTCCCATTATACAAACAGTTGTCTTGGTCATCCTGCCAGAGTTATTCAGAGATGTATGTTTTGGCAAAATCAGGGCCAAGAATGATGATAGGTGGAGGATCCACCTTCCTGAAATATCAGCTAGCTCTTTTGGTTTTGGGCATTTTTAGTTCAGCTCTGTGCCATATGGGTTTTACTTAAGGAGATAGCTTGTCCCTGCAAAAGCATCTTTAAAAAGGGTAGAACAGTTTAAATATGTTCAAGAGAATTAATTAAAATGCCTTTCAATTGAAAGGGAATGAGAGCGTGGTTTGGTGGTTGGGGTTTGTGGTTGGTTTTTTTTTTTTTTTTTTTTCAAAATAAAGCTCCAGCCTTGTGAAACATTTTGCCTCAATTACAAAAGGAACTTCAGTACATTTTTCTAAAATGAGGAATGAGCCAACTGCATCTGCTAGGTGTGGGAGTGACATTTCAAAATCCCACTGACATTCGCATTATCAAACTAAACATCTTCTCTCCCTTACTGGTGCTCACTGAAGAGCTCCCCACTTTCTAGGGGCACAGTTGTCCCTTTGGAAAATGCCGGTGGAAGGCATAGGCACCTTCAGGTCTGAAACAGGGCAAAGCCCCTAACTCTTTACCTCAGTAAAATTTGCTTTCTACAGGAAAGCAAACTTCAGAGCTCCTTGTCCTTATGTACATCTCAGCAAGCGCCAAGAGCGGTTCCTGAATTTAGTTTGCCAGGTCTGTTTGGTAACAACACTTTTGTCTTCCTGGTGCCAAAAAGGCAGCCACAGCTCTCAGTACTGCCCTGATGCTGGTGGACCTGGTGGCCATAGTCGGTCCTTCTGCTCCTGTGGCTGTGGGCTGGGATGGGGCCGGGGGGCTCAGCCTCCAGCCCACATACCTGTCTTTGGTTTGTGCACCACTGGTCGTGGCCAGCTCTGGTCTCTTCAGGAGACTGTCAAAATGGCTGTCAAAAATGCCTCATTTAAATCGCATATTTACATAAGTCAACTCTCCTTACCCTATCAAAGAGGTCTCAAGGAATGGGAAAGTGTGAAGTAGTTTTTGAGCAGTGAGGACTTCTACTGTTGTTTTTTTTCAGGTGATACAATAATAATATGTTATACTGTAGTGATGTTCCTCAGTCTTAGGCATAGTCACAATTATCTACTTATTTACATCACAGTTTTCATTAGTAGATTACTAAGTGTATTGCAAAAGAAGACCTTTGTCGTATTGGCTTTAATGGGAATGAATTGTGATTTTTTTGGAGAAGTGAAATGTCACAGCAAAGGTCACACTGTGGTGCTACAGCAGAGATGGGAGACGACCTCTGCTGTATGCTGTCAAACAAGCAGTGCTGTTTCCAGTTCTATTCTTTATTACTTTGCTTCCAAAAAGATGACAGAATCATAGAATTGTGTATGTTAGAAGAGCTCTCTGGTCCCACTTCCCTCTCAAAAAGCATTTACAAGCATTTTTGTGTGTGTGCATGTGTGTAAACGGTGATCTGGTACAGGAACATCATGTATATTTCCATGCTGTTTGATGCTGTTGCATGTGTTCTGAGAGGATTTATTTGCCACATTGGTCTGGAAGGGGCGTGCTCGGTCCTGTAAAAACTCAGATCTCGCAGCCCTGTCGTAAAGAAAGCAATAACATGAACTGGAAGATGGTGTCTTTGGAGAAACTGATGCAAAGAGTGAGTTTGAAGGAAGGTGGGATGGGCACAGAGAAAATAACATTAGCAATGTAGCAAACAGCGTAATAGAAAGCCAGAGCCATGGACAGGACCGGGAGAAAAAAAAAGCAGTAGTGAAAGAGAAGCAGTGATGTCAGAGAAGCTGATTTGAAGGCAAAGCTGGAAATGCAATCAGAGAGGAGGTTGCCGCCTTCGATGTATTTGATAGTAGATTCACAGAAACTTGAGGACAGACGAGTGGTGGGGATCATCTGCACCTGGTGACGGTCATCTGCACCTGCAGCTCTTTGTCTAGGAATCCTTGGGAATCCCCTTTGAGAAGGGATCCCAGTGGAGGCACCTGTGAAAGCATGTTCATGTTGCTGTGAACACAGATGAGCTGGTGCAGCCAAGAGGCATTTGCGCAAGGGCTGCTCTTGCTCTGGAGAACCGCTTGCAGAACAGTAACTTGAAGGTGAAGACCCCGATCCAGTCTGGTCTCTGCGTGACAGCAATCACAGCATGTCAGATACTTTCTTCCCCAAGGCCTGCGATGCTTCAGTTCAAGCCATGGTGTATCTCTTAAGATGTTCGGCTTCTTTCGCTGTGGCCTCGTTCAGTGACAGTCTGCTGTGCCCCTGGGTGAGCACCCACCAGCACCGCGTTACTTCTGTGCGGGGTTCAGCGTGCGCGGCATGCCTGTGGTGATACCAGAGCTGGCTGGAGGAGCTGCCGTTGCGATGTGGTAATGAGTCAGGAATCTGGTGAAAGGGTTTATAACTGCTGCCACTGCTTGCCCAAGGGGCTGCCCTGCGGCGCTGTGTGGAGACCCCTTGGAGTCAGGACCGTGCAGGTGTGCAGCTGCTGGAGGAATGGTGTTGGGAAGGGTGATGGCTGGTGGAAAGCCATGAAGGAGGCAGGCGGCGTGGGGCGAGACGGGCCATAGGTGAAGCAGGTGGTGAAGAGCTGGCAGCTTGGGAAGGGGTAGAGGGGGACACGAGCAAAGCAGATGTAGCAGCAGCGTGTGGCCAGCAGCCAGGTGAGAGGAGAAGGGCTGTATCTGCAATCACTGCTCTCTGGATTCAGGTATAAGCTGTGTTTTAAATAAAACTGATTGGCATACACTCAAAAGGCTATTTTATTTTATTTTTTTCCCCCTCCTGAGACTTTTATATGTTCCTAAACTTTACAGTGTTTGAAAACCACAGTGCAGTTAATAGCCCCGGGTGAGCTGGGGGGAGAGGGCAAGGGGGATCAGTGCTGCTGGGGAGAGAAGACAAAGGCTGGGTTTGTGGGCTGGTGGGAACACGCCAGATAGGAGAGGGAGAGGAAGAGAATGAGAAACGGATGTGGGAAGCGGTGGGTCAGGGGTGAGGGGCTGCGAGAGGCACACCTCGGGGTCTGGCTGCAGCGGCAGAGCAAAACAGCACGGGTAAAGGACTTCACCATGCCGCAAGGGTGGAGAGAAGATGCAGCTCAGCAGAAGAGGCTGGGATTATTCCTAGGCACCTGGTAGCCTTTTTTTATTTAAAAAATAATAATAATAAAAAATGTTGGTAGGGCAATGCTGTTAGTGAAAGTCAGGCTTGGTTAATGAAAGTGGCTCATTGTGGGGCATGATGCTATGTTTGCAGGACAAGACTGGATGTTCCCTATGGGTGCTGAAGCCAAACCAGCGATCTGCCTTAGAGGATGGTAGAGAAAAACACAGAAGAAACTGTTCTGAGCAGTGTTGGTGTTGAGGGAGCGTGGCTGGGGCCGACTGCAGCCTGCTCCCTGTTTCTCTTGGCTTACTTTTCAGGAAAAAAAAAAAAAAATTACTTGAGCATCTGGGTGATTCTTTTTCTTTTTCCTTTTTTTTTTTTTTTGTAATTTTTTTTGTAATGCTTCTGGACTGAGTTGCTGTTGAAGGGGATGGTATTATCCCACCTCTTCCTTTGCTGGGCCCTGTGTTCCCACTGCTGTGCTTGTGTCAGTACCAGTGCTCTCAGGCCACGTGGCTGAAAAATGACCTGGTTTCATCAAGTGTGGTTTTGGGCAGCTTGATTTGACTGACATGTGGGTGCAGCCATGCTGTTGTGGCATGAAGGACCCAGTGGGAATGTGCAGCCCTGGGTTGTGCTGTCCTGTTCATGGTCTTGGTTTGAACTAATAGTGAAAGTGTACTCTGAGTGACATCTCCTGCCCTTCAGTTTTAGTATTACTTTCAATATTTAGTTGATGGGGTGATCAACGCAGACAAAAGCGCCTTGCAGATCCCATTTGTCTTAATCCTTCCTTTCCTCTTCGTGTACATTCCAGTTTAGTGCTCCCAGAGTGGAGCTCCTGCAAGATGAGTCAAAAGCATCTGTAAGAGCTGCTATTACGTTAATACTTGTAAATAAAGGGCAAGTTTCTCGAGAGCACTGCCTGCTACGTGGGCTGTCCCTGGGCTGCAGCATCAGACCTGCTGAGAGCTGCGTATTTAGAAAGCCGGGCTGATGTTCTCACGGAGATAGAGCTGTCTCGCTGGCAGCTGCTGCATAGCCGGGGTTTAGACTTGCTAATAATGACTAAACTATGAGTTGTCAAGAATGTGTTGGAGGTGCGATACGAGGAAAAAATGGAATGAGGTAAGAGACAGATCTTGGGCAAGGGCAGAGAAGCGGGTACTGCAGGGAAAGAGAGAGGATATCCCTGGCAGGTGAATGGCAAAACAGCATTAAAACAGGGTTTCAGTATTAGATGTGGGAGATGATGATCCAAGAAAAGTGTGTGTGTGTATATATATGTGTCATGGAGGATAGGCCTGTAGGAATAGTGCACTTGGAATAAATGGAACAGAAGTGTTTTAGTTATAAATTTTTATATATATATATTTTTTTTTTTATGCAAAAGGTGGGTGTGTTGCTGAGACATGGAGGCAGCTCGATGGTGGCTCACTTTGCTGACAAAAGCAGTGAGTTGGCATGAAGAGTGTTGGGTGCGGGAAGGGCCATGGGCAGCTGGAGTGCCGCTGAGGTGTGAGCGTAAGTGCAGGCTGGGGGGGGCATCAGAACCAGAAGAGAGGACAGGGTCACTTCCCCCTGCCAGCAGTGGGGTATGCTGCTGTGGTTTTACCCTACTGCCGCACCCCCAAGTCTTAGGGCAAGGCACTGAAATATAGAAGGTGGGTTTTTCCCATCTGTGCACGTGTCAGTGTTTCTTGTTTTCCCCTCACTTTGTTCTTTTGCCATCTCTGTTCTTGGGAGCTCCCCTTCTGACTGCTCTGCTTGAGACAGGCTCTTTGCCCTTTAGCTTGCTAGACTCTACTGCCGTCACTTTGGAAGCAACCCCGATCCTTGCGAATGTGACACGGGTTCCCTGTGCCCTGCGCTGCTCAGGAGGGGACAGAACAGACCCCTTGATTGCACAAGTTGTCTTTTCGATAGCATCGCTTAGAGATGGGACGCTAGGGAGATAACATAACTGGCTCTTTCCACTGTGCTTCGTGGGGGTGGCTATTAAAAGCTGAGCTAGGAAGCTTGACAGGATAGTGCAGGCTACGTGACTGTTGCTTTTTTTTTCAGATTTGCAGCAAGATGGGAGAAGCATTTGGACGTGACCTGTCTATAGCCTGAGATAATTTCTGCACTGGCAAACATGGAAAGAGATAAAGCAATGGAGAGCTAAGAGCTAAATCTCTTCTGTACAAATGCTGGAAGCATATGTAATAGGATTGTTGAATTGGAGTTACATGTTTTCAAGGATAAGTACTGTATGGTGATACTGTACTGTCGCAGCCATTCTTAAATCAGAAAAAAGGACTTGGGATTTACGGTAGTTGTTGGGGATGCTTGGGTTTCACACTGGGCCTCTAGAATAGCAAAAGAGAAGAAGAGGCCTTTGCAGATAAGACAAAATGGATCCCTGAGAAGGCTGGAGCTCCAACTGACGGGTGTCCTGGGGGGAGCAAACAGAAGTGCTCTGACCTCAGTGTAGTAAGGTATCAAAGATTTTTTCATACACAAAATACACGGGTAAGGAAAGTGATTGTAGATCTTCTAGGGAAACTTTGGTTAATTTACATGATAAAATTTTAATTTTTTAAAATATTTTAATTTATTTTTCTGTGGACCTTTCAAAAGATATATTAAAAACTGTGCATGTCCCAACCTCTCTGTTAAATGCATATTACTGAAGATAGAGTTATAAGCAAGCTAAACTCAGAAGATGTCAGAGCTGAAGTTGTCTGCCTAATCTTTACTTGTCCTCTTCACACGTGTCTTTCGGTGCAGTGTTTAATTACAGGATGCTTCCTGCCTTGCCTGCAGCATGTTTGCTTCCCGGCGGGGCTGGTGGCGGCGGGCACAGTGAGGGCTGCCTCCGACCCATGTTTTGTTGCGAGAGGGACTCGATGGTAGGAAGGAGGGGCAGGCTTTTTGGTGCTGTTTGGGAAACCTGGGGTCTCCTTCTCCCGGGGACTTGCTGGCCTGGGTGAATAAAAGTCTGGTCCAGGTTTGGTCTGGCTCATGGTCCATGTGAATGTCACTTGTGCCCTTCAGCCCCTAGACAGGTGAGGGAGGGAAATGCCTCATGTCACTGGGAGCTGCTTTTGGGGCAGCCTTCTGTGGTACGGTAAGGGATGGTTTTTGTGGGGTGGGAGAAGGATTTTGGCACTCGTGCTCCATGAGAGTCGCCGGTGTTTGGCGTGAGTGTGCCCGAGGAGCTGGTCTGCACGGAGCACGTGGTGGCTGAAGCTCTCTGAAACTGCTGCCGACTGCAGTGCTGGACCGAGGCCAGTGCAGTCTCTTCCCGGCGCTTTCCGCACCCCTCTGGAGGCAGTGGGAAACGGGGGAAGAGCCCGGCCTGGCCCTGGGTATCGACGCAGATTTTAATCGTGGCAGAGGAACAGTTCTGCCTGTCATTAGGATTCACGCCCGCGTGTTTTAAGGCTTCCAAACTGATATCCTTCGTGCATGTGTAGTAACGCAGAAGAAATTTCCCAGAAAGGTTGCCAATCTACTGCCGGTCCTGCCTGAAATACTTACAGACACAGTCCCTCTCCTGCCAGGTCCTCCTTGCTCCACGAGGTGTGTGTGGGGACCCTGTTTTTATCTGAGTATCTGCCTGTTTATAGGGAAAGCATTTCTTTCTTGAAAACCCTGTGCTGAGTTCCTTCTTGAAAACCCTGAGTCTGTGCTGAGAGATAGCGACAACCAACACAAGATAAAAACGAGACTTTTTGGTAAATGGCTGAATGACTTTGTCCTGGCTCAGCGGGAGCCTCTCTTAGCTGACGTGAAGGTAGATTGGGACCTGGGTTGAGTATTTGAAGCTGCTGCCTAATTCTTGATGAGTGTCCTGCTCCAGCCTCACTGCCTTTCGCCCTGGGTGGCACGCTGGCAAGTAGGCTGTGATGAAAAGCCTGCTCGCTTTATTTCTAGTGTGGCTAAGGGGATTGCTACTGTCTCTTGCTTTTTGTTGTTGCAGTTGCTAATCCTGCAGGCAGGCTGATTGTTCTGGTGTGTTCTTGGCTTTTATTTTTGTTTGCTTTTTGATGATAAATCCCCTTTTTGTTTGGGTTTTTTTTCTTGTTGTTGTTTTGGTTTTCCCCTCCCCATCCTTGCCAGTGCTGGTGTGAATAAAAGGGAAGATGCCTTATTTTACCTGCGGCATACTGTAGCCTTACTTTACTTGCCATATAGTGAGAGGAGATGCTTTTGTTTCTGTGAGTGGGTTGCTGGGAGAGGGAAGGTGTAGCTGTACATCTGAGATGTGGATCTGGGCCCCAAATTTGCTGCTGGGGCGAACTGCTGTCCCTCCAGTGTGGGTAGTGGAGCTTTTGCAGAGTTTGGATCCTTGCGGAGCAACCCCAGCTTGGAAGTTTTCATCCGAGAGCTGCTGCATGGGGTGATGCTGCAGGATTTGGGCCATTTGCTCTCGGCAGCTCCCTCCTTTCTTTTTCAGCTGTGTCGCTCTTTGACCGTAGCTGATATATTGTCAACTAGCAAAAGACCGTTCACGTTGAATTATGGATGCATAAAACAGGGGCGGGCTTTTAATTGGGCAGCTATTCAGAGAGCAGGTGCTTCCTCTCGGGGTTTAAGTTACCAAATTCATCAGGGCATTTCAACTTCTTGCATTTTAAATTCCCTGATCCTAAAGAACAAAGTCATTTTCTCAGCTTTGGAGGCTGACATCTGCTTAGAGGGATTAAGCATGTTCCTGTAGCAGCGGGCACAGATTTTCTTTGTGGAAGGGGATATATTGAACAGAGTATTAAGCCCCGGTACAAGTTCCTGTACTGGGATGGAAATTGCTTTGCAGGTTTGGAGGGAGGCATGTTGGAGCTTGCTTATTTATTTGGCAGATGTCTGATGACGTTACATCATCTACAGCACTTAAAGCCTGCAAGGGTTTTGAAAGGGCTCAGTGCTTTCTGGTGGGTCAAGGGGCAATGGGAAGCTTTGCTCTTCCTGTTTTCTTGTTATAGGAAAAACAACCGTTTTAAATAATGAACCATCAGCAAGCTCTCCCTCCCACAAACCTGTGTTTTTGAGGTGGTGTGAAGAGGGTTGGTCAGGAAGAAGGGCCATAGAAGATCTCAGTTGGATGGTGCTCATGGAATCGTCAATCAACTCAAGTTTCTGATCTCTGAACAGCATGTGGTGATGATATTTGCTGGGGATAAGTGACCTTTTACTACTTCAGTTGGACAGGCATTCTAGAGATTTATTTTTTAAATGCATTCTGTTTTACTACTGTAAACCTGTGCCAGTGCTTCCCATTTACTGTTTTGTGAGAGCCAGACTAAACCAAATTTGGCCCCCGAGCGTGATTTTGCTGACAGCACGCAATCTGGAGGCAAGCTTTTTATAAAACTCAAGATCAATAGAAACGGTACAATTAGCTAAACCCAAGTCCAGTGGAAAGAGTTGCTTTTAAACAAGTAAATGTTCCCTGCAGGACTGGCAGCCCCAGATACTGCAGCCCTGAGTGCCTGGAGCTGACCGACTGCAAACCAAAGGGAAATGGACTTAATTGGGTTTTGAGGCTCTGGCAAAATATAAACAGCAACAAATAGTGAGAAGCAATTTGGATTTGAATTATTTCCCCCCCTGCATAAATAGGTCGAGGTGATGTTAGTAATAAAAATCTGGCCAGCTCTTTGGCTGCCATAGTTTGGCAGAGGTCTGTTGCAGGTAATGAGGGTCATGCAGATTAACACCAGCTGTGTGCATCTGGCTTGATGTTTGAAGTTGACCTGTTAATCTTTCTCTTCCATTCCAGAAGCTACGTGGGACAACAAATGTTTCCCTACCTTCCTACTTAATTCTGTAACGCCCTCATGTGAGTAACAACCAGAGTGGTTTTGGAAAAGACTTTTACTGTTGTATCTGCAGCTCCTGCCCACCCTCCTTCCGCTCTGCTTACTTGTCCCTTCGTTTCTCTGTCCTAGGGCAATGCTCCATAGCCTTCAGAGGAGAACGAGTGGTCTCTTAGAAAGAAAAATGTTAAGGCTTTTTTGAAATATGCAATGTAATACATAGTGAAATGTTTATATGAAAAATCATGTCAGCAGCTGCGTGTTTTATCAAAGAAAGTATATTCAGAAATGTTTATAGAAACATGACAGCACTAAATCTGGCTGGTTGGTCACTAATCTTTGCAAAGATACAAAACTGATTAAATAAAAAAAAATTCCCCTGAGGCACCCTGTAACTTGCAATGTATATATGATCCAAGCTTTTAAAGGCTCCTCTCCTGCCCTTATTTTTCTCCACGCTTCCTCCATGTGGTCACTCCAAATTGCTGCCAGCTGGCCTATTTGTCATGTGTGTGTGTTTGTGCTGCTCCTAATTTTTGACCTTTCAAAGAGACAGACAAAATCTGTGGCTTATGCAAATCTTTGAATTTGCAGCCAGCCTAATAGTGGGAAGGGAAAATACAGGGAATTTTAAAACCGCAGAAGGGTGTTCAACAGATTCTGTTCTTTAGTGCCTCGCCATTGACCAGAGATCCTAGCGTGCCTGTAAATGAGTTGAAGCCTTGCCTGTTGTGTCTGAGGTTTTCTTAACATCCATGCTGCCTTCTAACCTTATTTCAGATGTCAGGGTAGGTTCCTTCTGGTGTATTTTCAGCTTGACAAATATGATCCATTTTGTTTGTTCCAGGGTAAGTTTGTGTTTGTTTTTTTTTTCCCAACTGAGTGCTTTTGTAGTGTGGTACCTTCACAGAGACAAAAACAGAACAAAAAAAAAATTGATTTAAAAAAATGTCAGCATTGTAGACCAAGAAGAATGAAGCTAGAAGACTGATATATGACCAAACTGAATGTGCTGGTATGTGACTATGGGGCAGAACAGCCAGTTAACAGAAAAGGATAATGAAATTGGGTGATATTTCCAGTTTCCCTAGAGTGAAAGCATATGCAGTTTATGGTGGATAATGAAATGTTATGTTTTTTATGTCTAATATGTTAATTCTGCCAGTGCAGTAATCCTGAGGTCCCAATCCACTGCAAGGCTGACATTTATGTTATAGAGATGCACAGACATTTACTGAGGATATAGACTGACAGTGCATCTTAAAACAAACAAAAAAAAACAAATAAAAAACCCCAAACCAAAACGTGAAAGGTCTCCTCTTCATTCTTTCTTCCCTTCTCTCCCATTCCATCTTATCAAATATTGACTAATGTCAAAGGGGCTGTGGCATCATTCACAACAAACCCTAAAGTTAATTACTTTTTTTGGGGGGTGGGAGGGACGAGGAGGATATTGTGTGTGGTGTTTTCATGCTTGTGTATGGCTTGGGTTTTGTAAGAGCAAGTCTTTGGCACTTCCAGCTTGGAGCATCCTGCCCTGTCACACAGCTGCATCGCCAGGGTGGTCATGAATCAGGCCAAGGTACTGATCCAGTATATAAACCGTGTATAGTTTGCCTAGTTAGCTGTAATCTGGCTCTGTTTCGCTGCTGTGCTTCACTGCTGAGTGGTGGAGGCATGGCTCTGAGCTTGAGCTATCCTTTCACCAGCGCCATGTGTTCCTTGCAGCGGCACAGGTGCTTTCCTCATGGCACAGTAAGCAAGTTAAGGGAGCCAAAATGGCCCGAAAATAAAAAATGTGGTGTTTTGTGAGCTGGGGGGCTAGAAGAGGGCTGGTGGCTGTCTGGAGGTGGGAACACGTGGGCAGAACATGGCAGCCCTGATGTGGAATTAAGTGGGGCAAGGAGGGGCAGGTGGCTGCCTGAGGGTGCTGTTGGCCAACAATGTGCATCCCTTCCATCTTGGTGGGGAAGGGATGGCTCAGATGACATGGGAAATTACAGCCAAAACTATAGCAGCACCTGAATACATTGATTTTGACTGACATCCCAGCCTGGAGACACTGCATTTAATAAGGCTGCATCAGAGATCTTGCCATCTTGTACTTACAGCAAGCTCTGCTCTAGCTGACTTAATCAGTGAAGGTGTGCTGTGGCTAGTGCACATCCTTATTTCCATTAATGAAGCTTGGGTGTGATGAATTGAAAGGTGCTAGGGTGGGTACAGCCACCTACCTTCCCTTCCGCATGTTTCTTTGTTATGTCACAGAACCTCTGATTGCCCACCTGCACCAGAGTGCTAGTTAGCAGCGGTCTCCCCAGCTTTCAGTGCCTGTTGAAGTAAAGATATGTCACCATTCACTTCTATATAGCACAACCTATGAGCACGATGATCAGCTTTAAGCAGGTACCGGAGCTCTGGTTAAAATCAAGGGTGTTTTTAAGGCATCTGAAGTCAATCCCATGACTAAGTCTTTTGCTGAGGAATGACAGGCAGTTTCCAAGGCTGCCCGAAAGGCTTTGCTGCACCTTGCTTAACAAGAGCAAACAGAAGTGGAGGTCACTGGCAGCCCATGGAGCACAACTTCAACAGGATTTCCTCTTGTGCAGAGCCACTTTTTCCTTAGTTCATCAGCAATGCCCCTCAGAGGCTTTGACATAGAGGGGGGAAACATCTCTTGCAGCCTGGTGCTTCCTACCACCATCTGCAATCTCTCCTTGCATTGTGACAATTCATCCCAGTGCTGGGAAGCCAGCCACTTCCCACTGCTTTTGGACTCTGCCGAAGACAGGGAGACACTTTACCTCTTCACCAATGTACTTTGGACCTGTCCTTCCTGATTCTCCTGGTATTGCCTGGAGGTCTCAGGCACTGAGCTGCTGTGGAGAGGGCTCCTGCTTGTAAGGGGCTGCTACTCGTTCTTCAGCACTCCCATCCTCTGCTCATAGCACCCTGCTTCTGACATGGGTGTCTCTCTGAATGCTGTATTGCATCCTGCTTCTGAACCGTGCGTCTGTATGCCGCCTGCAATGAATAATTTCTCAGGTGGTGTTGTTACTGCATAAATATGCAACCACTCGGAGGTCTCCCCCTTCTTTTCCTTGTTATAGGGCACACACAGCCAGGGCTCCCTGCTTTTTGGTCTCTGCCCTTCTACATCATCTGGCTGTGTCATTTTTGAGGAGGTCTGAGGAGAAAGGAGGTGTTTTGGAACCTATTTAGCACTCTCATGGCTTCAGCAATCCATGTCATTAGGATCCTCCACTCCAAAGCCCAGTGACAGATGGACATCCTTGATTTCACCCTTCCTCGCCAGCTATGGGGTTGTGCTTTTTTGCTGTGGATTTTAGAGCTTCTTCACTTGTGTCCTGCAAGACGATAACCCAGGAGATACCTGCTTTAAGGATGTGCCAGAGATCCGTGCTGAGAGTGGGGTAGGAAGTGAAGAAGAAGAGGCGTCTCCCTGGAGAGGCTCTGGGTCACTGATGCTGCAGAATCACCTAATGAGAGGAGTGGAGGAGACCTGAGGCCTTCTGTGCTTTTTATTCCGCTTTTGCAGAAGGGCTTTCATCCATGGCTGGTGTAGGAGGCTCCCTTTTCCTGTGGCCAGCTGTGTCATTGAAATGGGCTAGAAGATGCTCCCACCCTCTGTGCTGGCCTGCCTTCAGCTGGCCTGATCTCAGCTGGTTTTTGCAGAACCCTGAAATGTGGAACGTGGTCATTTAAGTTTGAAGAGTTCTCTTATCTGCTGAGTGCGGCTACAGTGGGGAAAGTGGGCCAAATGATAAAAGTCATTTCTTCAAGTTACTGAGTGTGGCATTCTTGACATACTTAAGCATACAATCTCTGATTACTGCTTTTGTGCAATTAATGCAACTGAAGAAACTGAACTGTTTTATTGCTCTGCAATGTATTTCTTTGTTCTCCCTGCTGTTGCCTTATTTGTTGCCACTTTAATACATACCTACTACTATTCATACCATACAGCTGTCCCACTGTGTAGTAATCATGTGGTTCAGGATTTTGGTTTGTTTTTTTTGGGGGGGGGGAGTAGAACAGGAAAGAAACAGCTTTGGTCACACAGACTTAAGCAGAGAAGGATCTGCCGTGATACACTGGTATCTCCCAGAGCTTCTTACAGTTGGAACAGTGACAGCAGGCAGCATTGGAGTCCGCCTCCCAAATGTTGTGTTTAATTACAAATCAGGCTTTAAGGTTCAAGTAACAGACAAATACTGAAAAGCCTCATAAGAAATAAAATGAACAGGCAGGACTTTAAAAGAGGAAGAAGTACAAATGAGGAAAATTAATCAGCAGTTTTAGAACAATTATGATTTTCAGAGTATGAGGCTTTTGCCAGTAAAAGAGACCAGGTCTCTGCCCTTGAGCTTGCTTAAGCAGTAGATCTGTATATGAACTCTTAGTCTTAGGGATTACTCAGAGAAATTATGAGCCTCTGAGTGTTCAAAAATACATTTTGCAAGTAATAAAGGCAAGGTCAAGTGGCAGTGAGCGTGTAACACCATGAATGTATACCAATGTATGTATTGTCTGTCAGTGTTGCACCGGTTTGCAAATGCTCAGCAGGAGCAGGGCCGTTGTTTGAGTATCACAAACCATATATTCTTTGCCTGCTTTGTCTGTAACAAGCTGTGGCCTTCTTCCAAATTGTAGTTTGGAACAAGATTTGGAGACTCTTTATTTTCTTTTACATTTGCTGGTATCAAAAGAAAGCCAAAGACTTCAGACTACAATTCAGAGAAGACACTTGCAGTTGCTTCTTGCTTTCCTCCTGTTCTTGTTCTGCACCTCCTTTCCTCGCCTGCTATCCATGAAAAAGAGCCAACTTTTAAATGGTGTTTCCTGGTCATGCTGCTCAGTTTCTTGTTTTCTTAATAAAGGGAGTCTGAACAATTTCCTGTAATTTTGATGCTTTTCAAAGCAAAATGCACTAGTGACATTTCTTGGTACTACCCTAGCCTAACATGCCTCTGCCACGCTTTGCTCTTGGCCACCAAGCTATGTAAAGAAATCCCCCAAATTTTTTCTGTTGTGGGTTGGTAATGAGGGTGTAGATAGAGGTGTGCTTTGCAGACTGCTGCGGACTCACAGGGGATTGTCATCCTGTTCCCACTTGGTAGTACTATAAACCTCTGCTGACTTTCATGTTTACTGGTGAAGCTGTTTTCGTGAGTGCTCGCGCCGTTTTGGCACTCACTGTCATCCAGTTTAGCAGAGACCTGTTTGCTTAAGTGTGTCCTCAGCTCCGCTGGACTGAAACGTGTTGGGGTTGCTGTGGCTGGCCCTAAAGCTAGGTTGGTAGGCATGTTTGGCAGCCGGTGTGGAAGGAGGTGGATCCAGCTGCCACGGTCATAGGCATGGTTTGACTGGATCAAACCCTTCCACAAGCTGTGAGGAAGCTTCAAGGCAGCGTACCTGGGTGGAATAACACTGATGAAGGGCTGATCTCTTGATGTGGAGTTGCCCTCTCTGCCAGGCATGGTCCTGGGCATTTGATTGATGATTGCTTGGAGAATGCCCCTGACCCCTGGGGTCAATGAGTCTCTCAGGTGGGAAGGGACATGTGGGGGTCTCTGCTCCAACCCCCTACCCAAAGCAGGGCTGGCTCTGGGACTAGACAAGGCTGCTCAGGGCTCTTTTCCGGGCAGGTCTTGAAAACTTCCAAGGACAGAGCCTGCACAACCTCTCTGGGAAACATGATCCTACTTTACTCTTCACCTTGAGGATCTTCGTGGTGAAGATCGCTGTATAACCAGACAAAACTGCCAGTGATTCACTTCATGACCACTGTAACACGGTGTACCCAGACTTGGCATGGGTACCACCAATATGGGTGCCTGGCAGAGATTGTAGATGGACACAACCTATGCCTTGAAACTAAAGATTTGTTCATTATGAGGAGCACAGCACTGGCAAACAAGTAGGTGATAATATAGTTACATGATATGTGTGCTGGCAGTGAGTGAGGGGAGTATAAATAGGAAAAGCAGAAAAATATCATGCACTTTCTGATAAAATTGTGTTTGTCTTTCAATGGAATAACTTGATCTGGGTTTTTAAAAGGAAGAAAGACCTCTGAAGTAACAAGTTAATGGAAAAGGAGAAAAAGGGAAAGCACTAAGACATAAACCAGAGAGACATAACTCCTTAAATCTCTGTGAGACTTCTGGGGAATGCAAATCCAGTTGAGCCAGCCCTGTCTGCCAGCTGTAGTGTATATAACCTCGAGTCATCCTGTGAAAGTCAGTGGTGGTAGTGCTCTGGGCAGAACCTGTGGTCAAGATCTCTGTTCATGTCAGTGGGCTTTGGGTCAGGCTGCAAGTGAGGGGTGTCAGGTTGGGCCCCCCAGGAGAGCAGTATTAACTGAACGGTGTGATTCCCGTGTCGTGCTTGGGTCCAGGAGGGTTGAAACCAGGTCAGGGCTTCTTTTCATTGAGGTGACATTGAGGGGAATTTGTTAACCATCTGGCTGTAAAGACTTGGAAAAAAAGAGAAGAAATAAATTGGAGCTTGTTTTCTAAAAATGAGAACATGTGCAGTCAACCAGCATCTTTTATTTTTACGCAGCATATCTAAAATAGATGCAGGTCTGCCTACTTACTTAACATGCATCCGGCAGAAAGTAATAGCAGCAGTTTATGTTTCTGTACTGTTTCTTTCTGTGAGCGTCTCGCAATACTTCATGGGGAGGACCAGTGGATGGGAAATGGTGCCATTAGCCTGGATCTGCCCAGTGGTCTGGTCTGCAGCGTGGCTGGTGGTGGACAGGCAGCGTGAGGACTTGCGGCAGGAGCTTTCTGGGCCAGTCTCATTAGCAAAGCCCACTTTGGGCTCTGCGGGCAGCTGTGCAAGAGCATCCTTGATTTTGCTGCATGCTTTCATGGAGAGTTTGGAGAAGTAGAGCATGTGCGTTTGCCTTCACGACTCTTCATTCTCCTGCCTGTCCTGTCGACTGGATTGCTCCCTTCCCTGAGTTGGCCCATTCCCACCACTTAACGGTGAGCTGTTGAGAAAGTGACATTGCTTTGGGTATGTCAGTCACCCCTGCACCTTGAAGGGTGGAGGTGGCAGTGACATGACGGGGTGTGTGTGGACAGCATTGATGCTGCCGTAGTCTTCTTCAATATAAAGCTCAGTGTGGGAGGGAGGGATCAAGGACACTTGTGGTAGCCCGCTTGCTGTGGTGAAAGGTGAGTGTTGGATTCACAGGGAAGTGCTGCCTGGACAGAAGAACTACTAGAAGGCTGCTTTCTGTTGTGCTGGTGGAGTTAGCAGACATTTATGATGCATGCTTGAAGCTGCACGCTCAGTTTGCTAAGTCTGGAAAGGGGTTATTTCCTTTGGATCTGCTGGGGGTGGAGGGACTTTTCCCCTGCAGTTCCTGCCTCCAGCCCATGGGGACTCACCCGCACATGCTTGTGGTCAGCCTTTCTCCACCCAAAAGGCAGGTGAGTGCTGGAGGGAGTGGGCAGCACTGTCACTGCCAGTGGTGCCCCTCCGGCTTTGGGGGAAGGATGGCAGAGCCATGGGCTGCAGTCTCTGCGGGCAGGGTGGGAGGGATGGGTGGGGATGGTAGGCGTCTGTCTGTGGCTGGTGTAGCCTCCCCAAGCTCTGTAACTGCGAAGAGGTTTCTCCATGAGCTGTGAGAAGATGCCCCCTCTGGGAAGAGTGGGGGAAGACTGAGCCATTGAACAAATTTTGGGCTTCGGTGAGTTGTCTGTCATACTCCTCCTGAGAGCAAGGGAAGAGGCTGAATCTTGGTCTTGCGCTGGTGTAAGCTGAAATTTATCTCTAGAGTGAAAAGAGTCATGCCTGTGCCAAGTAACGTGTGGTCAGCTGTGCAGTCAGACCTGAATTCAGCCGCCATCTTCCCCTTTGATGTCCTATCCCTGTGCTCAGGCAGCCACACGCTTGGCTGGGGCAGGGGACTCATTTGCCCAAACTCTACCCTTTCTTTACCAGCAGTGCCAGTTTTCACCCCGGGCTGTCCCCTGAACCACCAAGCCACCGGCCTGCCAGCAGCACCGGTATGTGTGCCAGGAGGGGAGCACGTGGCTGTATGGTGAGGTCTCTCCTTAAGACAGTGGCATGGGTTTTGGTAGGTTTAAGCCAGCTGTGCCACCATGCTTTTTTCGGTACTGTTGGGCTGTATACTGGGATGGGTATCTTCTGTCCTCTCACCGTTGCCATAAAAATGTAGACAACAGGTCAGGTGCTTTGGCTAACTTAACACAAGTGTGTTTTGAGTCAGCATTTCACCCTGGGTGAGCTGGCTGTGCCTGGATCAGGTGTTGGTGACAAGGGACCAGGGCATCAGTTGTAATCCTGCCTCTGCTCAAGGACTGTGGGCATGAGCAAACCGCTCGCTCTGCGCTTGGCGATGTAGAAGATGGGGATGACACTTGCCTCACAGGGGTATTGTGAAAGTTAATTTGCTAATTATTTATAAAGCACTTTGGAGTGCTGCTTCAGTTCTACACAGTGTTACGATAACATCTAATTAGTAATTCCTTATGATGCTTCATTTTCTTTCTGCTATAAATATTGGCCTAATATAGGGACAACTCTGCCTGGGCTAGCTGTCTCAGTGGATAAGCAAGCTGGATTTGGTTTGTAAATGGTTTCTCTTTCCCCCCACCTCCTCCTATGCCATCTTACCCATAAAAACAATGTCCCCTTTGGCGATCTGCTGCCTGGCTGGTGTCTGTCGGCAGGTTGCCGCTTAGGGAGAAGTCAGCCCTCTGGCAACCTACTTGCTTTTGCTGGGCTTTTCCATCCTTCTCCAGCCTCACAGCTCTGGGCCCTTTGTTGCTGGGCTTGGGCAGGCAAGGGATGGCAGGAGGGAAAGGAGGAGCTGCCACGGGAAGATCTTTGCTCTCCCTTTCAGTGGGATCTGGACCAAGAGCTGGGATAATAGCATACAGGATTTTCTATCTTTTCTAAGCTTCTCTTCCCCCCTCTCTCTTCCCCCCTCTCT
>VZSZ01004103.1:243728-418668 GCA_013398815.1 Ibidorhyncha struthersii
AGGAATTAATCAGGAAGGGGAGGGAGGGAGGGAGGGAGCGATGGCAAAAAAACAAACCTTCAAACACACCCAATTGACCCATCTCATCTTAGCATGAGACTTAACGAGTTACACCCACTCTGGAGCAGAAGGGGAATGAAACGCTGGCGCTTCCTCCTTTCTGTTACAGGCAGCCGGGGCTTGGGAAATACAACAGGCAAAGATGTTTGTGCTGTTGATGATGAGCGGTAAGCTACTTCACGAACGATACTAACTTTTGCTTGCATTGTGTGTGCTGGGCTGGGGGAATGAGAGCAGCTGAAGCTCAGCTAAAGCTGGAAGAATGTGGGGTTTAGTGTCATCGTGTTGTCTTAGAAGCTGTGTGTCCAGGACCCCCTGTAAGGCTTTCCTCTCCTAAATTCTATTTTTTCCCCAGTGTGGATGGAGGTGTTGTTTTCTCTGAGTTGCATTTAACGAGGTCATCAAGTGTTGTTTGCTTTCCCAGGGTTTGCGCTGCTGGCAGGTAGCAGAAGCCCACCGGGTTCATTGCAGACACCGGGAGCTCAGACTGATTGAATGGGACCTGGGGACTTAATAGCTAGATTCCCTAAGAGAGAAAATGCAGTATCGTGTTACTTATTAAAGATGCTTCCCTTCTCCAGCTGTCTGGCTTTATTTTCGGTAATTACAGGTTGCCATGCTCTTTAATTGTTGAAAATGAGGCCCGTGAAAGGTTTCGACTTGAATTGAGCTCTATTAGAAGTGTTTCTGCGAGGTGGGGAAAGCTGAAACGTTGTGAAGGGCGATGCTGCCGTATTTTGCAGTAAGGGTGGAAGCCTGGGTTTGGAGGGGTCTGGTGCTCGCCGTAGATCCGATAACGCTGCAGAAGCAGGGGCTGCGGGAAGATTTTCCATATCAAGTTGCTCATTTTTCTCCTAGTTACTTCTGCGATCGCTTACCCAGTTATTTTATATTCTGGTTACTATCTTTAAATCTAAATTGCCTAATTCTTGGGTTGGTGACAGGAAATGTGAGTACAGAGCCCTGGCCCTGCAATTACTGTGACTAAGCATTAGGGCTAATAACCAAGCGGGCAGTGTAGTCTCCCGGCCCTGCTCTTGCCCCAGCAGCTGGCTGCCATCGAGGGGCCGGCTCGCCGTCCTCTCCCGGCTCGCCATCCCGACCCGCTGCCTTCAGGCCTGCTGGAGAAACGTTGGATATCGCTTCTGCTTCCTGAGGGGCATGGGCTTGCTTTCCGACGGGCACGGTTCAGACCTGATTCAGAGCTGCGCTGCAACCCATCAGCCATGAGTAATCCTCCTGTGCAGAGGCAAAGTATAATGCCTACCTTTTTGGGGGAATTAAGTCACGCTGTAGCTGTTTTAAATGTTAGTGCTATAATCGTTTTGTTTAATATACCAGAAACCCATTGTCAAGGCGGCTCTTAATTCCTTTGACGGCGTTTTCATATTGCGGGAGCGATTTAAATTTTCACGTGATTAGTGCAGTGGAACGAAGGAAGCAGATTTTGTGGGTGTTGGTGGGTTGTTTGTTTTTCCCCAGTCTTTTCGGAGTTAAAAGTCATCTGTGCATTACAAAAAATAGGTGGAAAATTGCTGTGGCAAAATTGCATGGCAAACGGAGCTAAGGAATCAAGTGCTGGAGTGTGACGTGCCTGGTTACACTTCCTAGGGGAACTTGCTCTTTAAAGGGTGCACTTCTGGTTTTAGGTGGGTTCCAACTTGTTTTAAGGCAGAAACACTTTATTTTTCCAGAATGCCTGTTGGAAAAAATCTGCCAAACTGCATTACTTAAGCATTTGCTTGAGCTTTATGCTTTTGCTCTGGGAAATCAGTGGTAGGGCTCCTGCTGGCATCCGCGGCATGGGAGAGGCATTGATTTTGCACCATCGGAGCAGTGGGAGTAAGTCTATTAAACATCAGTCTTCAGAGCAGACTCATTTATCTTTAAATGAAGTTACACATTATGGCTCGAGTAGTAGGTAATGGCTATCTGAAAATGAACCCCGAGGAAAATACAGAGAGTTTACTGCAGGATCAGTGACCTGGACTGGCCCAGCACAGGGTCCAGTGAAGCTGCCAGAAGCAGGAGGAATGGGGGGGGCAGAAATGGGAGCTCCCCACTTGGGGCAACAGATTGGCTTGGGTGTGAAGCGTGGCCTCACCGTGTGTGTCGAGGCCCCATGGCATATGGCAGCAGCGAGCCCTTTATTGCTCCCCCTGCACTTTGGCTGTGATTAGTTAGCTGGTGCTGGTCTTTTGCCATGCTGTAAGGATTAATAGCACAAAAAAATAAAGGGTCTTTGGTGGGGGGAGAAAAGAGGCCACCAGAATAAAACACCAGCTCCTAAACAATTTATTGAAAAAGAAAAATCCAATGCAAAAGTAATGGTGGCGTCAAATCTTGAAAAGAATTTGGCAAGAAAGGACGACTCTCTACTGATATGTCTTTCTCAGTATCTTTTTGTTAAACTGGTGACTGTGCAGTGTGTTCCAGTGAGTTTTATGGCCCAGTAATCCATTGCTGGATGAGCGGAATACATTATTTATAGATTAGAGTGTTTTAACATCCTAGCATGGGGTTGTTTAAGGAGGTCAGAATACAACAGTGGAAATGGGATCAGCCCAGCTGTGCTGCAAACAGTGCAGAAGCAAGGGAAAAAAAGGGAAGCTATAATGTAAATATTTATATTCTTATTGTGCCTCGCAAGGCAAAGGTCACATAAGATTTAGGGGTTTCTAGAACCAGAATGTAGTTTTTATCTTTATTGGTTGCAACATCGCAAATTTTAATTGAATTGTAAACAAACACAAATATCCTTTTTCCCTGGCTCAGCAGGCTTGCCCTCTGCTGCTTGTTTGCTTTCTCAGTGGGATGATGTTGAAGGACTCGAAGAAAAGGGAGCATTTGTGATAACTAACAAACCCCTCTTCCTTCCAGGGGGAAGCTGTTGTACGGTTCTTGTGCGTGAAGCCTCCCTCTGTGCACTTCTCTGTGTGCAGGTCCTGGAAATACGGCCCCATCGGCCGGTGCTGCGGCTGGTGCGAGAGGCTCGTGGGCAAACGGGTAGTTAGTTGATTCACTGCAGAGTGCTTTTAATGTAATTGCTTTTCGAGACTTCCAATTACGCTTTCAATAAGAGTTGGAATGCGATGTTCTCCAGTGGCTTAAAAAGCCCTCGTAAAGCAAAGCAAATAAATGATCCCAGCAGTGGCCAGCAGTGTAACGGGGTGCCCGTTAGGTACTGCACGCGTCTGGGTGCATGCAGGCTGAGGGGTCCCATGTAACCACGGTCCCGTGAAGACTCTCTGCACCAAACCCTTGCCGTGGCTCACACACAGCCTGTGCCGGAGGCTTGGTGGTCTCACTGCTGCTGGCACCCGCGGCAGTTCCCGCTCTCGCTTGCGGCCTTCGGTGATCTTCCCAGCAGCGAGGTCTGGGGTGGCAGGTGGGAGGTTAGCTCATGGGAGACCAGCAGTGGTTTAATTCTTGCATTTTCTAGTGTTGTCTAGAGTTGGTCTAGATTACGGGGTAATTAAGAGCTCAGACTCACAGTGATGTTAACGGAGTTTGTTAAACTGCGAAGCATTAGCTGGGCTGCAGCAACTGTGTGCGTGCTGTTAGGAGCACAGCAAATGTGCCATGGTGCGACTTCACCAAGAGTGGTATAAGATAAATTGCATTACCTTGCATTGCCATAGGTGTACCTGAGCTACCGCTAACGAGCAGCATCTCTGTAAGCTGACTGGGGCCTGACCGCAAATCACCTTGCATGCCTGCACGCTGCCGTAAAGGCATGGGTGTTTGCAAGTGGGGACATTTCAGGAGCGGTTTGTGTCTGTCAAAAGATCAGGCATATGGATTACTTGTGGACATAGGAATGTGTGAAAGTCACGGTAGGTGCGCTTTTCTGCAGAGGGAAGGGGGTAGAGGTGGTGCTGCTGGGTGGCTGTGACGGTGGGAACAGTTGTGTTCGTTTCTGAAGAGGCAGAAACATTTTGTTCTTGTGAAAGTTGCTCTGCATTTCTATTTCCCCTTCCAAACAGTTTGGAACTGGCGGGCTTGGTTTCATATGACTAGTGCAAGAAAACACCTCACTGGTTGGGGGATTTTATATTGGATAATAAGTGCAGAAACAGCACTTGAATAGCATTATCTTTATGAAACGGTCTTTTTTTTTTTTTTTTTTTTTTNTCCTTCCTCTGTATCAATACTTGCACTGCTAGTGTTGATGCCCAGATCCATTTTAGCTTATGGGGATGGCCACAGGGGGCTGCAGAGCTGCCGGCAGGGCACGGCAGGGGCCGGGGGACCACTGCGGCTGCTTGGCCTCTTGCTCCATGGAGCCAAAGCTTCCTGTGTGTGTAGGGAAATGTCTCTTTCCCATAGGGTTTGAGCTATTGGGGTGGTGGTGCTGGGGGTGACCCCTCTGAAGATAAGGCTCCTTGAAGTAGGCAGTGTAGGACATCAGCGAGTCAGAGCTGCAGATGGATGAGTCAGGGAAGTTGCCAGACCTCATCTGTAGCACTTTGTTGGAAGCCAGGAAGTGGTGCTTGGAAGCCTAGAAAATAGCAGGGGTGGGAAGCAAAAAGCAAAGCATGTAGATTTTACGTTAATCCCTGCCTCCACCATTTTTAGAGGATGTACGGAGCTGCTCGTGCTGGTCTCTTCTTCCATAGGCTATGTTGCCATGTGGCTGCTGAAGATACTCTGGCAGCAGCTGGACTTTTGGTGAGTGGGGGCTTCAAAGCTCCTATTAGAAACTGTTGTAGCAAACTCTGAAAACCTGATGTCGTGACTTTCCCAGGTGAGTAAACAGCCCTCTGTGGTCCTGCAGCCGAGAGAGTCATTCTAATCCTCAAGTCAGAGGGAAAACAAATAAGCATTCTGCTGTCTGCTTCCCAGCTGAAAATTGCTTTGTTATTCATTTGCATTAACCTGGGCGGGGAAGGTATATTCAGAGTGTGCTCCAGGCCCTCAGACATTGAAATGGAGACAAAGGCTCCCCGTTGGGCGAGGGCAGTGCTGGGAAGGGAGGTGGGAAGCTGCTGGGTGCAGCCGCCTTCCTGCGCCCAGGCAGGAAAGGGGGCCAAAACCCTGATAGGGGAAGGAGGGATTTTGATCAAGGTCTGGGATGTGCAGGAGAAGGAGTATTTAGTGGTTACTGCGAAACAAAATCCGCTTGAACAGCACTGCTTGATAGACGCATTCTTGCATGTTAACCAATGTGCCTAGCCAGAAGAAGCTAGAATGATTTTAACAATCTGCATTGTATTACGCTAAATATGGCCAAAACCCCCAAATCCACTGTGTTGGAGGACATTAACCATGTAGTATAAACTTTCCGACCTGAAATTAATGAACACAAGTTATCAATCTGAGTTTAAAAAAATGCAGCCGTGTGACTGCTGCTCGCCAGCTCTGTGCCTGAGGCAAGTGTCTGAGAAGATGATTTTTGGGTTATCCCAGTCATGGGAAAGCTGCGTCTCGACGCTGAAGTCTCATCTCCAAAGGGATCAGACGCGTCCTTGCCTGTGCCTGGGTTTTGCATGAACGCTGGCAAAATCTGGAAGAATCACAGAATGGTTTGGGTTGGAAGGGACCTTAAAGGTTGAGTTCCAACCTCTCTGCCATGGGCAGGGACACCTCCCCCTAGACCAGGTTGCTCAAAGCCCCATCCAGCCTGGCCTTGAAGACCCAAAACAGAGGTTGTCTGCTGCTCCTCCTCAGCTGCAGGGAGGCTGCTCACCTCCCGTTGCCAGTTGCTTCCCACCTCGCCTGGTGAGGGGGGACCCACGTGCCAAGACCCCACTGCAGCCCAAGGGATGCCACAGCCCACAGGTTGCTGGAGGAAACCTGCTGACCAATTGGTGCGGGACTGGTGTCCTGGGGGGGACTGCAGGGGGAATTATTAAGTGATCGGTGCAGGCTTATGCGGTGAATTAAAGTGGTTACTGAAAACCTTTGCCAAGCATCTGATGACTTGCACCGTAAATGATGTGTAATGCATGTGCCAAAGGTTGTTTTGGTTGAAAATGACTAATGTGCTTTTTTAAATTGTAACAAAGGACCCCCCTTTTTTTTCCCCTACACAACTGCAATGAAAATGATGTTTTATACTCTCCCCCCCCCTTCCTTAAGCTGGAGGAAAGTTGCGTTTTTGTTCACTTTTATGGCGTCCTAGAGTGGAGTCGGCAAGGTGCTGCTGTAAGAGAGAGGCAGCAGGCACCAGGAATGCACGTAGCCTTGGTGTAAGACTCAAGGCAGAATACAGAAGTCAATTTAGTTGGAAGTTACAGGGTAAAACTTATGACAAAAAGTCAGCGCGAGTAATTTCCTTGCTGCTTTTATTTTTTTAAGCTAACTGATCTTAATGCTTTAGTAACATCTGGATGATTTCTTGGTAATCTTTTTTTCTGGGAAACACTTTTTCGTGTGTGTACTTTGTTGTGGAATGATAAATCACTGTAATTTATCAGCCTGTGTTTTTAAAATTTGGAAAGTCATACTATTTGATATGTCCCTTCAAGCTGTCATTCCTGGAGGCATATGAATGAATGCGTGACATTTCAGCTTCTGTTTACTGTTTAAAACAGGTCTTTATGCTTGACATGGTTACCTGAACATACCTTTAAGTTTGGAATTTACGGTTCTTTTTTTAAAGGGAAATTAAAAGGAACGGGAGAGTTTTGAGGAAGAAGTAGATCCAGTCAGGTTTTTTGGGCCACCTGGACTTGGTAAATCTGTATAAACATCCAGAGCTCCATGAAGACTTTGGACCCATTGGCAGTGTCCCTGGCAGCCCCTTGTCCTTCCTTGCCGGGGTGGCCGGCAGCACGGTCTGTCCCCCCTGGTGGGGGGACAGCCGGTGCCCCTCTGCTGAAATGTGGCCTCCAGCCTTTTTGCAGCAGGGGGTTGAGGCCAGAGGAGGGCAAAGCTGCACATCCGCATGGGTACGCAAACAGCTGGAGTCTGTATTTTGAAATAACATGAAGTAATGCGGGGAATAAGCAGAACCTGGCTGTCTGGGAGCATGAGAAAGCCGCGGTACCTACCACAGTCAGCCTTTGATTTATGCTTCTGGGCAAGTGAAAGGGAAGAAAGAAATCGAGGCTTTTTTGGGAGCATGGCTCTGAGAGTAAAAACGTCTGCCGGGCTGGGGTGGCTGGAGCTGCGTCTTTGGGGGAAGGGGACAGGATTATTTGGAAATAGAGGCTTTGCAGGGAAGGTCTACCTGCAGCCTCCTTCGGCTCGCAGGGCTTCACAGCTAATGAAGAAACCTCACGTTTCTGAGGACCTTACAACTGCCCTTGTTGGGATCTCCTTTTCCAGGGAAAGGTGTTTGGTAAGGGAGCAGGGAGAAACTGGCAGCGAAACTGGCTGTGGGGAAGGGCAAGGATTTGGGATGGGATGGGGCTGGAGGAGAGAGAGGTAGAAATAGGGGTTGGTCTCTCTGAATCGGGTGTATCGGCCAATGCTGCAGGGGCTGGAGTCTCATGGGGTGTGCGTTGGTTCGTCCTCCTGGGAAACAGGAGGCTGAGCCACTTCACGCCTGCCGAAAACCTGCTCTCTGTTGTCGGATGGTGTGGGCTGGTTCCCCCAAAGTATTAGGTGCCATGTGAAATGGGAGCTGGGGCTGCCCAGTTTCATGAGGCATCACATAGCTTCTCGACCAGCACCAAATAAGTGGCAATAAAATAATTCACAAGCCTGAGTCCGCGGTGATAGGGAAAATAGCTACAGCTTTGCGTGAGCTTCTGGACAAAGGATTGCATATCCTTGTGTGACTGTAAAGCAGCTGAGAGCTCCGGTTTCAGTCCACACTGGAGCTTTCAGATGCAACTGCAGTATAAATACAGCAGCTCTCCATGATCCGCTCTTGGGAAGTGATTGGGGTGGATGGTGTCTCAGAAGAAAAATGTTTCCAGAGAACACGCCCCTTGTGTGTATAAAACACAGATAGAACAACTTGCAAATGTATAGGAAGTATGTCAGTGGAGTATGCTATTTTTGCATAATTCAGCAACACAGAACATCAGAGAAATGTGTCTTGTGAAAGTAAACAGTGAAGTGCTGTAACAAATGTTTGTTTGGTGCCGAGTACAAATGTGCGGGGGAAGAAAGGTTGAAGTCTTTGAAGTTTAATTGAAGTAGCTCAGTAAAACCACAGCTCTCAGACAGTGAGTGGTCAGGCAGGCGAAATTGCAAATAAATCTATTAAGAGGAAAAATAACATCCTCTATACTGAAATGTGCAGAGCTATGGAGATGGCATGATCATTCAAGGCTGAGGACACGGTAGTATGTGGTTGATGTAGAGTAGCAAAGAGCTATGAAGCTGCTACCCAGGGATGGCATCTTATTCCTCGGAGACGGGCTTTCCTTCAGGGGATGCCAGTGGAGGCTGTTGTTAGCTCAAGAGCTGGGGAGTCACTTTTCTGCTGTAGGGTTTTTTTGGGAGGTAGAGCCTTGTGCTCCAGAGAGAAGCACGTACCACTAACTTAAATGTACTGAGTTGAGGTTATGCAAGTAAACCTTTAGGTTCCTGGTCTGAATTCAGGGCTTTGCTGGATTCCTTTCCCCCACCAAAAGCTTTACTGTTAAGTTGGTTTCAGTGTTGATTTTCTGAAGAGATGTAAGGGGGCTGCCTGTAGCAGGGAGTGTAGTCTGGTGGTTGCAGGAGGAGATGGGTTCCTGCCACCGATGACTCGCCCACCGTTCAGGCATGGTTCCTTGGTGCCTCAGTGCTTCTCTAAAGGAAGATGGCTCCTCACACACAGATTTTGTGGATTAAGGAACATTTACAAAGTTTTTCTGATATTTATTGAATATATTTTGCACATTTACAGTGTATTTTACCCTAAGTTCTTTAAGCCTAGAGCTGTTGTCTACAAGACGAACAAGAAATCTGAGGAATTGACTTTGGAATCTGTTTTGGGTTCAGCTGACCTCATTTCCAGGATGTAGACCTGCCTGCCAGCCCCTGTAAATACACGCACCCTTGCACTGGGATGAGGTCTTTGAGCTGCAGGGTTTCGCACGGTCGGGGGACTAGATCCTGCTTGCCACCAGAGCCTGCTCCAATTTTGCCGTGCTTATCACAAGCCTGCGGCTTGATCATCCTATATTTGAAATGGTTCCCCAGCCCCTGTTGCCTGAGAAGGCTGGGTACCCCCCATCTGACTGGGATTTTCCTCCACACAGTGGGTTTAGGAGAAGCACAGCTGGCCATCCTTAGCTTGCCTGTAATTTAGACGAGATTACAGGCAAGCTGTAGATAGCCAGCTTTTTAAGAGCAATCTTGAACCTGCTCATCAGAGTGTACATCTCACTTTAAACTTACCGAGACCAGCCAGCTGTGGAGAGCTATTTCTGTACAGGAATCCCTTTAAAGTTTAATGCACTTCTTGCTCATTGAACCCCAAAGTGAGTCACTTAAGGGAGCGGCATCAGATTTTTGAAACCTCTGCCCACCTGTTGCTTCCACTGACTTTTCTGTAACATGCTTTGGTCCTAGATTATTCAGAGAGAGAAGTAAAACAAATCCAACAGGCAGGTTTTGGCAGCATGTAATACTGATGAGAAGGAATTAAGGATTAAAGCATTTTCAGCAGGTATTTAAAGTTATTCTTTTATCAAATTCTCTTAAAAAAATGTGGTTTTGAATATGGGAAGATAAAAGCTTTTAGAAGGTTTTATTCCTCTTGGAGCTACTGATTCATTCTCTAAATGGCAATAAAATTTCTTGCTTCGCTGCAATCTGCAAAAAGGTGTTAGTCATGTCTTAATGTTACTCAGAATTTGGTACAGAAGGGGGAAAAAGCGACTTCATGCCTTCCTGATAGCGCTTGCTTTCCGTTACCCTCTTTGCACCAGAAGGTACTACAATTTGTTGCCGTGAGATCTTTGGCAAAATTCTCTGGAGGTCTCAGAAATGAAGACGCTTGTGTGGAGGCATGTCCAACCTCTCCGCATGCCTGCTTTCTCAGCTCCCCACTCGAAGGGGATGGAGGGTTGGCTGGGTGGAGCTGGTGGGTGCTCAAGGCTCGACCCACCCCACCACTGCCTCCATCGTATGATGCTGCGGGCACTCCTGGAGCTCACTGCGGCTCCCAGCTGCAGCTCTTGAGAGGCAGGTTTGGGATGCTGGCAAATGAAAATAACTTTTTTTTTTGTTGCTAAAGCAGGACTAAATTTCACATTTAGAGTCTCTACTAGTGAAACTGACAGAGCAATAAGAGGATTATCTTCTTCTGACCTCTCTTTTTAAACCTTATAGATGAATACCGGAGGCCAGGGATTCATATTGCACTATGCCTGACCTACAATTTATTGCAATGTTATCTCGAAGTAATTGAGTGAGTCCTACAGGTCTGTATATCAGACTAATTCTGGTCATCTCTTAAGGAGGTGCATATGATTCCTTTCGCTTCATTTTAGAGAGGCCTTTTATGTGAAGCAAAGTGACATTGTGGTTTTTGATACACTGATGAAATGATGCGGTGTTGAGCACAGTCCCTTCTGTCTAACTAGGTATTTGTCACCACCACGGCACCTGCTTCAGCACCTCACCTGTATAAATGGATTTATTCTGACTTTATTTCAGTGATATAGGAAAGTAATTTCTCCATCTGTAAAAGGAGATTTGAGATGCAGGGAGATTTAAGATACTTGCCTGTGAATCCATGGAATTAAGTTTGAGAGTGGAGCCCTAATCTAGTACCTTCTCTATAAGATACAGCCTTCGCTTAAGCTTCACAACTGAACAAACTAATAAACCTGTCAGCCTGGGTGCTGCATGCCAAAATTCTTGGCTTGCAATTGAACAGAATCCTCTAGAATTTAAAATTTAGGAACAAAAGAGGCCTCAGTTCTAAAGGCACATGCCCTTCTTTGAAAAACATCCCCCATATGTCTGATCTGACTGTTCTCTTAAAATCTTGTTGAATACGTGAAAATAAGCCACGGTGCTAAGTGTAAGGAAAACAACAGGAACATGAACATGCCTGATGTAAGTACTGCAGGTTATTTCATCAGGCTAATAACAGAAAATAGGTCTACCCGATGGGACAGCATTGTATAACGTTGTTGAATTTATTCAGCAGTACAGAATGTGATCTGAAATGCTACCTGTTACCATTAGCTGTTTCACTGGCAATCATGAATTTGAAGGCTCGGGCTTCCTGATTGTTTCTGGCTGAATGTGATTATATCAATAGCTACACTTGAAAGCCGTTATTTTATTTTCATTATGACATTGTAATAGTGTGCAAAGGATTAAACATAAATGTATGTGAAGCGCTTGATCCCTAAGAGCGTGAGGCAAAATTGTGTGCCTGGGCTGGGTTATCATGATTTCATATAGAAATTGAGGGTTTGTTTTTTTGTTTTTTTTTTTTTTTTTTNGACCGATGCAGCTAGCCGTTTTCTTTGGGCTGTTGTCAGGGGTGTGTATGCACGTTGGACTGTGCTGTTGGAGTTGGGCAGCTAACTCCTGAAGGCGTGAGGATGCTCAGAGGGCTGAGCCAGTGCTGTGTCCCTCTGGAAATGCCTGGAGGTCCGTAGGCCCCCCAGGTGAGTGTTTCCCTGCTTGTGGTGAAGTTTCCCTCACCTCCTTCAGCACTGTGGAGCTGAACATCAGAGTGGAGTTGATTGTTGCTGTGCAAAGGGGATTCAGCTGCAGCAGCAGAAGGCACCTGTACATTGATATCACTGCACCTGTGCCTCTACAAAATCACAGCAGAATTGGCTTTTTTTGGTTTTGTTGCCAAAACGTTTGTATGGGGACCAGAGTTTAGGTTCTTTCACGCCTCTAAAACTCCCACTAGCTGAGAATAGTTTGGGGTGTGCAGTGGAGTAGCCACAGGGCCACGGGATCCGGCTGGGGCAGCAGCCGTGCGTGGAGCGCCCGGTCCTGAAAGCGCTGAAGAAAAGGTAGCTAAGGGTGTTGTCTTCTGTAATAGCAAATTAAATTGGGCACTGAGTCACACTGACTGCCCGCAGCTGTCTGTACCAGTCCCCTGTTGGAAGCTACCGCCCGTGCAGTGGCGATGGTGAAATACAGCATTAAGCAGTATGGCTCAGCAGCGGTACGCCCAAGTTAAAATGAGAGCAGTGCACTTGGGTACACCCATGGGGATGGTTTTAGCCACCGCACCCTAGCCAGCCCTCCTCTTGATATTTATGTTCCCTTGCTAATACGTGAAAAGATTAAGGCAATGCGATGAAATCACAAAATGTAAGAGTGAGGAGAAAAGAGAAAATACTGCATTATCTAAAGTTTTTACTAGTAAAATTTTATATGCATAGTATTTTGAACTTCACTTGCATGATGTGATGAAGTTCTTCTAGATGTTCTTCATGGAGCTAACGCTACAGTGTTTCTCTTTGCAGCAGAGTAATCCATAACTCTGTACCAGGTTTTTCTTCCAAGCCCTGTAGGTTATTCTTTTAATTAAAAATGCAGTGAAGTTAAGCGTTTTTTTTTAGTAGGAGAGCATTGAAAATATTCTAAATACAGATCTTTGTGAGTCCACCACAAGACCATTTTAATTTAAAATCAGCAAATGTTTCGCCTGGGTTTCAATAAGGATTATTAATTTTTAATTATTTCTGCCATTTTCCCTGATTAAAAATGGAATTATTACTCTTCTAATTCTAAATCTAATTCTGTTTACCAACTTGGCATGTAGCATTGCTTCTTGGCTTCTTTCGTGAAAGGCACTGTAATCTCCTTGGAAAAGCTGGATGGCTGTTGCATCAATGTTTCTTCATCTATATGAATTTGAAAATACTGTTAGAACTTTACTTAAGGCCAGTCTAAATAGCAACATATTAATATATTTAAGCATCAAGTTAGTTTGTGTGACATCAATCACAACCTTGTGGTCGATCTGGTCTAGGATGACATGTTTGGTATCACGTCAGCTAAATTAAAATTTATGGTTAGCTGTCATGATACCAAATGTGATTTATTCTTCTCTATATGCAAATTCAAACCCATTCCAGTGCACATAGCCTGTACTTTTGTGCAGTGGCTTTCAACATCTTTTGGTTAGTACATCCTTAAAGCCATCCCATCAGAGGTGTGAATCCCTTAGAAGTCATCGGTGGGCAGTGTGTTGCGTAGCAGCTGTGGACGTGCTCTCCCGGTCCCCTCCTGCAGAGCCCACAGCTCAAAACCCACCGGAGAAGCTGCCAAAGTGTTTGAGTATACGGACTTGGGATATCACTCCTGTGCCACGGGCTAGGCTGGCTTTAGTGTTTCGAATTGTCTCTTGTATACATCCAGGTAGTGTAAGAATGGTCTTTGTGAGTGATATCCTTTTAGTAGAAATTCAGCAACGTGTTACACTTGACACAACAAATGAATCAACAAAACTAACTACATTTTGTTTTTTTTATTTAACGTTAGTACTAAGAACGGCATTCACTGTTGTTCATTTTGTTATTTAATGCTTGCCTTAAGTACAGGCTAAGTTAGAAAATATGTACAGTAGGATGTTTATCTGTGCACACCATGTGGCACTCTTCTGAATATTTCTCTCGAACTCCATTAATGAATTAATCAGGAAAAATCCTGCACAGCTGACAAAAAATTATTTTCAATTTCGTTTTGATGGATAGTGTCTTAGAGCAATGTACACCACAAGAAAATGTCTAAGTAGCGTTCTTATGGGATCAACAATTCATAATTCAATTTAGTCCGAAGTCACTGGCTGACAGGTTAAACTGAGAGCTGTCCTGATGTCTCCATTAATCTTCATCTGAAAGCTCCCTGGAAAAAACACTAGCCTGGGGATGGCTTCATTGCCGATAGGTGTTCTAGCAATCTTGCTTAGCATTGATCCGCGCTTCAAGCTGCTCACTTGAATTATGGGCTAATTCTGTCTGGAATTCTGCATAATTTTTAAATTTTGTTTCTTTTAATAAAGTTACTTGTCAGGGTGATATCTGAAATAATGACCTTGGTGTAGCACTGCAGACAATACTGAACATCAGTCACGTGAGTGTTCATATAAAAAAAACCTGCTTGAGTGCACTGAGAGTCAACTTACATTACAGCAGTGCTGAGCTGTGCTCGGATCTCATATTATAGCATTTAAATACCTTCCTTGCAAGTGAACGTTAGATTTCCATGGGGGAAAAGAACATGGATTCTGGAAAACTTGCATAAACAAATTATACTTGGCAAGCGGGATGCTGCTGTGTTTTCCCTGCTTGTTAAAACTTCCAGTAAAAAGGTCTCTTGATGATACAGAAATGTCCCAGAATATAGGCTTGGTCAGAAGAAACTGGGAACCAAAGCAGGGCTGTACCTTTTCCCTCTGAAGCACCATCCCGCCTATGTTTGCATTTTGTGCATTTTTCGTGATGTATTGACAGAGAAATATCAGGATAAGTTTCCTGAAAACAAAGGAGCGAATGAATGAAGTCTTTCTCTATTGTCCCCAAAGCTGGTTACAGGCCTTTTTTTTTCTCCCCTAAACCTGTTAGGTTGGGCTTTAAAAAACAAAACCCAAACCCCAAGCAGTACAGTAAAACGAAAAGCGCTGCAGCAGGTGTTGCCCACTTGTTAAGACAAGTATAGGACTCGTTTCCTTTTCAAAACGTGGTTGGAAGTCAGGTTTTTAAGGAGGAAGATCAAAATGGAACTGTTGAGCATAAACTTACAAAGTTGGCCCGTGCCCTAAAATTGCGTATTTATGTGCAGCGTTGTCAGAAGAGCAGGTTATTAACCTTGCTGAGCTCCTGCGGGCGTGTATAAATCCCTGCACAAAACCTTACAGGAGTTTTCCCAGCCTTTTTGCTCCTTAGGAAGATTAATTACAATCCCTTTCCTTTCCCCTCCCATTCCGATATTCCAGATCTCGTTAGCTGTCTTTCCTCATGATCTGGGTTTTTCTCAGTCATTTGTGCCTCAAATTAAGCACCAGCTTTTTTTAATGAGTGGCTCCGAGAGATGCGCTTGTATTACTTGGAAGATAGTTGGCATCGCTTTCTGCCTGCCCACAACTAAACTATTCTTGTAAATATTTTTACCTGCCATCTTACACACCTCCATGTTGCAGTATTGGTTAGTGCCATCCAGGTAGGGGGTTTTCGGCATTTTTGTAGATGCTAAAAATAGTGGTGGCAGCGTGTTGGGTGCGTGCTTCCTCCAGGCACCACAGGAGCTGTTTGACCGACAGCCTGAACCCAGCAGCCTGGGATGCACTTGGATGCACGTTTGGCTGGAGCTTCCCGCATGTCCTGTGTAAACAAACACTTATTTTTTTTAATTCCACCTCTGTGTTCACATTTCACTGGGGCATTTTTCCTCGTCAGTATGGGAGCCGTCAGGAGAGGCCTCCGCCTAATTTGCTGGTGGGGCTGGGAGAAAGTTGTTTCCCTTGAAAAGTTGGAGGTGCCCATTGTGTAAAATGTTTCGCAAGTCACGTTGCGCTGGGAAAAAGTACATGGCGGGGCAGACTCTGCAAGCTGGAGCGGAAAGGTACCCTGCAAAAGTGATTACACATTCCTTTTCATGGTTTGTTTTGTTGGTTTTTTTTTTTTTGGTAAGAGGCAGAGAATACGTTCAGGCATGCTAAAACCTGTGTGAGAAGTGATAATCGAGTGCCTCCCTCCTTTCCCACAGCTGGGCGTAGATAAGACACGCCAAACCTTGCGTCTGGCTCCTTTTGTTCGCAGCCCTCTCCCGCGGGGGCTGCTGCGCGCCCTCTGATTTGAGATGGAGAGGGGTGAGGTGGTTGGGGGCGAGGGGGCAGGTTGCCTCTTTTCCTCCTCCTGGGGCACACGAGCGGTGCTGGTACCCATGAGCAGCACTGGTACCCATGAGCAGGTGCCCGTCCCTGTCCCCATCCCGGGGGTGTGTGCCCCCCTCTCACCACGGCGCTTGCTCTTGACCTCTAAATTAATTGCCAGGCTGGCAGTGCATGGGGCCCTTTCCCAGCCCCATCACCCTATCCCAGGGAACGAGGTCTCTGCCAAAACCCACCTTCTTCCCCCTGTTCCTCCGTCCAGTGCAATCAATCAGACTTTTCAGGGTAAAGCAGAGCTCGCGGTGAATGGGGGTGGTAGAAACTGGCCCCAAACCACGTTTCCAGCCACCGCTGTAGTAGTTTATTTGTTTCATTTCAAAACCCTTGCAGATGCGGCTGGTTTAAATTACTTCTCCCTTGCGACCTGCTGTGCTGATAAGTGGTCAGACAAAACGATGTCCCGCATATTAATTGGTGCAGTGGGATTTTGGGTGATGCTTGGAGGAGCGTCGCTCTTGTTTTTAACATTAAGTTGCTCTTCAAATGTTTTTATTATCTTTAAAAGATATTTACTGCCTGTGTACATAATTATTAATCTGAAACTAAACCTGAAATGAACCCTGGAAGTTGATGAATCTGTCTGAAACACTGTGAACAAAGGAAGTCCGTCAGGTTTCTGTATCTTTTATAAATACAAGCCTCCGGAACAAACGAACCGACGGAAATCCCACAAAAATGTCACAGTTAATGGAGTTACCGTTTGCTACACTATATAGGATTACAGAAACACTGGTAGCTAATTGCAACCTTACAGATGTCACCAGGAGGACGGTATAGTGGATGCTACAGCCTGCGAGATGGGCTGAAAGGAGAGACGACTTTATGATTTTTCTCCAGCCTGTGCTGCCTTCGTTTGGCTCTCAAAAGTTTAGAGCAATGAACACTTTTGCAGAGGAACAAGAGCGTTTGGTTGCTTTTTGGGGACCCTGCCTGAACGTAGCTGCTGTGGGAATTTCAGGTATTAAAAAAAAATAAATATATATATAAGATGTTAAGAAGGGTGTTTTCAAAATGCTTACTGTGAGTTTCCTTTGAAGCACACCTTTTTTTTTTTTTTTTTTTTTAGTTTTTTTTTCCTGCAAATGGGAGAGTGAGATGTGCTGCCCTGGGACTGCAACCTGGGGCCATGCCGGGAGCCGGCAGCTGGGGAGAATGGCAGCGCTACCTGCCACTGCCTTTGCTTCCTCCTCCTCCTCCTCCTCGGCGCCATCAGGTTTCCTGGGCCAGAGCAGGGAGAAGGGAAGGAGAAGGAGCCTTCCCTGGTGGGACAGCCCCTGTGAGAGGAGTGAGTGGAGCCGGCTTTAGAGGCTCAGGCACAGCCCGGCTGCTGAGGGGACTGCGGGCCAAAGAAAAGGGTAATAAAAATGACCACTGAGGAAATGTTTTTTTAGAAAGGCCAGAGAAATAACATCTTGTTTCTCTGAGATTTTTATTTCTGTTCTTTGCTCCCTTTTGCCTTCTCGGTGTGAAAGTACATGTGTGAGGCAAAGAAGAATTTCCCGTTGCAATTCAGAAACGGCAGAAGCCAGGCTAAGTTTTTTGGTTTTGTGAGTGACTCTTCAAACCTCGTTACTTCTTCAGGGGCCTGATCCCAAGCCCATTGAATTAGTTTTCCACCGTTTTCACTAAGGCTTTTTTGGGCCGGGCTCAAAGCGAGGTGTTTTAAGAGAGCTGCTGCTTTCCGCAGGCGGGAGGGAGGGTTGCCGGGTCGCTCGTGTGGCAGCTTGTTCTGAGTGAGACCGATATGCACCAGCTCCACGGCTCCCTTTTTTTTGAAGAAAAGGATGGCGTCAGCACTGTGGAGGGAGACGCTTTTTCTTCCCCTGACAGACCTGAAGTTTCTGCCCACCCTTGGCGCAGCCAGAAGCTGGCAGCCTCGCCGCCGGGAAGCATCATCGGCCGCGGCATCGCACGAAGGAGAGTGTTGTGCATTGCTGCGTGTTGCAATTGACTGGAGGGGGCTGCTTGGAGCAGCCCAGGTGTCGCACAACAGAGAACGGAGCGGCTTTCCCCTCCGCTGAGAGCGGCGGGGCTGGCGGAGGAACGAAGAAAGGCAGGGCATTGCGGAGAGCAAGGGGCAGCAGGGGGGTGCAGCAGGGCCAGATACCCGTTAGCAGCACATCGCCGGTGGGGTGCACCGACGCAGCCTCCTCGCGGCGGCGCAGAGCTGCCTTCACGCCGCTGGTGCTTACGCCGGCAAAACGGCGCTTTTGCTGGAAGAGTTTGTTCTAAGCTTGTTTTTCTTTGGGGGGAAAAAAAGAAAAAAAAAAGCGTTACTGTAAGCCATGTCACAGTTTTGCTGCTGTAACTGTATTGTGGTGGCCCCTGCAGGGATAATCAGAGGGCATGCTCCATCAAATTTGTAGACTGACGTAGCTGCGCTGGCAGATTATTTGTAACATAGGTCTGGCCTGAATCTTGAGACCGTGCTTAGATTCCTGCACTGCACAGAGCTGTCTTTCCTCATTTAATGTATGGGGGATAACTATTTGGCAAAGATTTTGTAGGATTTGAGTTGGTTGAAAACTATAAATGATAAAGTGCAAAATATTGGTTTTTATTCCTCCTCCTCCTCTTTTCATTTAGGTATGTCGGCGCCGAAAAGTGGTGGAAAAAAACAAGTAAACAGACGAGGAGGGAATTGCATTTGAAATATTTGATTTGTCTCTTGGGTGACATGAAGGGACGTGCAGCCCATCAGTGCTGAGTGGCACGGTGCTCTTTAAAGATGAGAAGACTGTCGCTGATGGCAAAATGTCCAGGGGTCACCAGAGCATCTGTAGGGCAGACTCTGTACTAGTGATCTGAAAATTTCAACAGTGAAGATCCCTGAACCAGCGCTAAGAGTATTGTCTTCCAAAAAGAGGTGCAAAGGCTGATGCAAGCACTGCAAAACCAAGGAGTCTTTGTTTAGCTGAATTGTAAAGGTGTCCTTCGGTTCTCTCTTTTGGCCCCTCTTTAAAGGGATTCCCTTCAAAATTCCCTTTAAAATGGCAGTAGTCTCTTCTTTGTCTTTAAGGTATATCCACTTCTGCAAAAAAATAAGTTACTCCTCCTGCTCTAGGTCTGTAGGATCAGTGTGGAGATTCGGTGAGGCTGTGGCTGCTGGTGGGGTGGAAGGCACGGTGGAGTCGCCTCTCCTGGTACCTTTGGCACAGGAGGGAGGAACAGTTGCTTTCAAGAGGACTGAAATTCAGACGTCCCTGATAGCATTTTTAACACCCATTTGAGTAAAAATCACTTTATCCAGTAACACAGTGGGGACTGTATGCAATGCAGGCAAAAACAGTGCTGGGAAATTACTGGGAAAGTGTGGTCTTTCCTGCAGTTTGGACATCGCTCCCTTTGTTAGACAGATGCCATTCACGTGAATTGAGAAACTGTTGTGAGCTCAGGCGGGCTGAATAATTCACTTGTAACACGGGCATAGGTGAATGTGGTCAGTGTGCCCGCAAATACACCATTTGTACATTTACTGCAATTTTTATTTTCATTTGGGCTGGGAATGATGCCACAGAAAATATCAGTAGCTTTCTCAGCTACTAAAATCATCTACCACTCTTTAAATTTAAAGAGGAAACTGGTTATTTTTTTTTAGGACTATTTTGGGCCACATACCAACATGAAGCATTGAAATGATGGAATGACACTTACTACTGCTGAAAATATCAAGTGCTGTGTAGATTTACTGTGTCTTCGTTTGATGGTGTGGCTGATATTTCACCAACTTGGCATTTTTGAAGAGGTACAGCTATTGTTTCGTGAAATGTTTGCATTTCTAATGCATACTTTAGAATTCCTTAAAAAAATCCCACTTAAGCATGTTATAATATTTTAGCACTGTATAATGTTTCATTTATGTGACTATACCCCGCAGTAACTGCTACAGGTAAGAAAAATATTCTTCTTATAAATATTGAGGCAGAACATTTTATTAGTGACCTTCTTTTATAAAAAAGGCATTGAACCGGAGCTGACAGTAAGCAGTTTTCCACCGACTCTCTTGTCTTGCTTCAGTCAGGCGGCATCTGTAGCGCTCTCTCTTAATAAATAGCTCTACTGGGTGACTTTCCAGTAATGTTTCACTTCAGGGTAGGCAATCAATTTTTCTTTTTTTTGTTGAATGGTTTATTCACTGAAATGTGGTTTGTGAGTCCGGGACAGCTAAGAAACTCTGGAGCCTGTTGTAAGCTGTGGAGGGCCACAATCAAGCGATACTGTGTCCTTGGAGCTCCCAGGCAGGATTAGGCAGGCGCGCGGCAGGATCCGAGGCTCTGAGAGATCACTTCACCCACAGATTTGACTTAAACGCACTCAGTGTTTTCAACTGAAAACTTAATTGTCCAGATATATCAATAAAACAGAGAAAGAGTGGCTTCCTCGCCCTCATCCCTGCACACATTCACACGGCTGCATGCTTCTTTCCATCCTATACCCAAGAGGATATCAATCCTTCAAAACCAGGGAGGTCCGGATGAAAGTCCTCTGTCTGGTGAGCCTAAAATCTCCATTTGCCGCTTCTCCTCTGTGAGGAACCTTCGCGGGAGGCTTTCTGGAGTTACTACATTACTGGATGCTCCTGGAACAGTTGTTCTCAGTTTGTCTCATAATTAGTTGCTTATGCTTTTCATATAATATTTAAATATTGAGGGACTAAGGGAGAGCGAGAGCTTGGTGCTGGAAAATTCCCACCTAGGATTTGGAACACCTCTTCTTGCTCCTTCTCTGTTGATACTTTTTGAATTGTGTTCAAAAGAAGAGAACTGAAGCTGGTTTTGGCAGTCTGCTCTGTAGGATGTCAGGAGCATAAAGGTGCAAGACCCACAGCTGGTCATCTGGCAGTGCTGTCTTTGCACTAATTACAGGCAGCTTATGCGTGCCAGCAGCAACATTTTACATTTATTGACCATAATTTGCAAAGCCAGAGGAGAACTTGAACCAACTACTGTGCCTGCCAAACTACAGAGAATTCGTCCAGCTTCATCAACATATTGGATTTTTCATATTGCTCAAAAAGAGCTTGAGTTTCACGTCTTTTGAAAGGCTGATCTCTCTCCCTTGATGGAACTGCAGTCCAAGGATCCCACCAAGGTTGCTCAGTTCATGAAATCCAGGGTAGTAATCATCTCCTGAGCAAGCCAGCTGGATCCGCTGGGGTTGCTAGTGGACAAAGCTGCCTCTCTGCTACATGCTTGTGTCCCATTTGACTGCACATTTGTTATTCTAGAGGCAAAGTTTAATCTGCCCAAGAGAAATTATTGTGCAAAACTTGTATAGTCTTCAATCCTTGTCCACTGAAACACGTCCAAGAGAGAGATGCCCCTGGCCTGCAGCTCCTGGGGCCAGCACCAGTCAGTCTGGGATGGTGGGGACCTGCCTGCTCTGCATCTCTCTTGTCCTGGGAGGTCCCCCCCGCACTGGGGGCTGGCTGCTTTTAGGCAGGTCCCTCTGCTCAAGCCAAGTACTGCCTGTCTCAAGGCCATTTGCGAAGGGGAGAGGGAGTGGGAGGAAGGCATGGTCTATTTTAACCTTGCCTTGCTTGTTCTGTCAGGATGAAATTACTAGGAATACAACTATTTGAATTTATGAATTTTTTAACCTACCCTTTTCTGCCCGTGAACATAAATCACGTGCTTTTGCAGCCTCTCATTTTGCCACATGAGACACTCCTGTTGTTTTCGTCTCTCAGAGGGAAGCTCTGTGCTTCATTGTCTCTTCCTTGCTTTTCTTGAAGGTAGTCTGGCCTGTATTAACCTTTGCCATGGATGACGAGCATTGCGCATGTTATTCCAGATGAGGTCAGTGTCTTCTGTGGCAGTGTTCACTCCTGTTTCTGCTGGGCAAGTCTTGGCTTGGTGCATCTTTTGATTACATTTGCTTTTTTGTCACTTTTATCACATTGAAGGCTTACGTGTTCCTCTGGGATCAATGCAAAAGGTCTCTTCTGTATTGTGACTTTTTCTAGCTTTGTGTCATCAGCACAAGTCACTGGTACATTTTTTTCTTTGTGCGTCATCACTGAAAGCATTAAAAAAACTGGTCC
Organism: Ibidorhyncha struthersii; assembly: GCA_013398815.1. Lineage (NCBI taxonomy): Eukaryota > Metazoa > Chordata > Aves > Charadriiformes > Charadriidae > Ibidorhyncha > Ibidorhyncha struthersii. The sequence goes on from VZSZ01004103.1 coordinate 265,592, forward strand.
CTTGAGCCAGATAATTCTCCTTTCAGCACAACCTCTTTGCAAAGTTTATTATGCGTATCATAATTCCTATGCCAGTTTTTGTAATCTTCACCTTAACTAGTAGTTTCCTGGAAAGATATCTTCTGCCCTTCTCCCCTGGGAAATGGGTTGTCTTGTTGGAGAAAGAGATCAGAGTAGCGTCCCACAATCCATATTGCATTTTATTCACTTGCTCATTTCTCCCCATGTAGTTCCCCGTTCCGTCTCTCAGATGTGCTCTCCAGCCTTGTGTGCTGTTGAGGCCAGACACATGGGTATGTCCTTGCTGGGGATCACTTGTTTTCCAATGCCAGGCAGGATCCTGATCCGCAGGTTTTAATATAAAAATTCTTGTCCCTATCCCTGTGGTTGCTTGCACTGCTCCTCTCATAGTTTTGGGATGCAGATTCAAAACTCTTGCTGACTTGCTGTCGTGGTTTAGGCCAAATCCCACTGGGGACGTGGGGGACCCCAGATGGGACCGACAGATGCTCCCCTCTACCCCTCTTCGAAGAGAGAGGCAGAGGAGGAAAAAGAGACTTATGAGTTTAGAAGGAACTAAACTACTTTAATGAAATATTAATAATAAAATAAAAAGAAAATAATGAAATATATACAAAACCGTATCAAGCTCCCAGGATGACAATCACGACACCGGCTGGCACTGGGGCAGTCCCAGGCTGGACTCAGTGACGGACGGGAACTGGATTCCGGATCTGCAGGCAGGATCGGGACCAACGGCAGACGAACAGTCCTCCTCAGATGTCGGCCATTGAAGGAAGAAAAGAGAGAGCCAGAGCCAGTGCTCCCTGCTCCCCCCCCTTGCTTTTTATACTGAGCATGATGCGGATGGGATGGAATACCCTGTTGGTCAGTTTTGGGTCACCTGTCCTGTCCGCTCCTCCCTGCAGGTGGGACCCCACTGTGTTTTTCTGCTTCCAACACTCCAATGTGGCAAATAACCAAGTTGGTTGGCCTTGGGTGTTATAGCGATAAGTATAAGCAAGAGCCTCTCCGCATACCACGTCTGGACATCAGCCATAACATTGGTCTTATCACTCTGAGAGAGCAAACGTTGTCTGCACAATATGCTGTTAATTTCAGTAGTTAGAAGAGGCCCAGCTAAGAAGCAAAGTTACTGAACAAAATTGGTCCTGTTTTGCCTCAAACCAGGACACTTGCACATTTTAAACTCTTTGAATTTTGTTTCTCAGATACCTCAGACACCTCAGATGTGGTGATTCACATGCTTCGCTCCCCCATGGCCTTACTGAAAACGAAGGCAAAGCATCCGTTTTATTTTAAGGCCACACTCAGAGCTGACGGGTTTCAGGTTTCCATCATGAAGCTACCTTAGCCTGACTTTTGATAGTTTTGGCTTTTCCTCTCAAAAACATTTGCTGATCGCTCCATTTCCGCACTCGGTGGCAGGGCTCTGTGCTCCCTGCCTGCATCTTCCTGGGCTGGGGGCTTGCTCCCTGAGCCCCAAGGGTGTCTTCCCCCAGGATTACCATCCCTCATGGGTTTTTGCCCCCTCTTAATTAAAGAAACAACACCCAGCATGTGGCCTTTGGTGTTGTGTGTTCCTCCCGTGGGGGAAGAGCTTTCAGCAGGAGCTGTGTCAGGAGATGTGATGGACGAGTTGTGACTAAAACCGGTAAACCCAGATAAACTTAACTGCGGTGCGGATACATCTCTGTGATGGCATTTGAGTGATCAGGTTCTGTCAGGACGTGCAAGATAAAATCTGAGTGCTTAATTTAACTTTGACAGTGGCAAGCTGGTACAGACCAGCCAAGTTTTGCATTAATGTTTTCTTTTTTTTTTTTTTCCCGTGTGCTGGAGAAACGGCAAGGGTTTATGCTGTGGTAATGCCAGGCTGAGAAACCCGCTCTCTTGCGGTTGGTATCATCGCAGTAGGTGAAAACAGCAGCCATTTAGTCATATGCTCACTCGCCTCTCCTCCCAGGCTCTTGAATAAACAGTAGTTATAATTCCCAGTGTGGGGTTTTGTGAAGCAGGGCTGCCTCTTCACCTGGGGCTCCTTCTTGTTTCTCCCGTCCTCTCCGGCAGCCCCAGCAGGAGGGCTCAGTGCAGGCTGAGGCTGGTAGTCCTATTGGTAGTCCTATTTTTTGGCCTGGGTGAACTCGTGTCTTGAGCATCTCCTCCTTGCCCTGCCCCACTTAACGTCTCCAGCTGGCCCTGTGCTGCCGAGAGCAACCTGGCCGTGGCGTCACCCACATGCCAGGGAATAAACTCTCTTATTTTCAGGAAGCGTGGGATGTTTAACATGTGCGTTCTGACAGATAAACATGGCTTTCCTCCTTGGAGTCACCCAGTGCCCTTTTAAGTTGGGGATATGGCCATCTTGGGTCTTTCTGCAGTGGATGAGAGCTCTATATTCATGCTTGGCAGAAAAGAAAGGAGCTACGGGGAGTCTCCCTGGCTTGCCCGAGGTGGCACAGGAGGCCGGCTGCCAGCTGGGAGTTGAGCCCTGCTCTGCAGTGCCGCAGCCGCTGGCCTCTCCGTGCTAGCCCTGGCAGACGATTTCAGTGAAGACTGAATCTTGCGAGGTACTGATTTAAAAGTAGACTTTTAGAGAGAAAGAGCGGTACCAAAGCTTCTGCAAGGCATGCTATAAGCTTAAAAGGACATCCTCTGCTTCAATACTTTTCTTTATTATGCTTCCCTTGTGGCCTCATCGCGGAAGTTTTTGTTACTTTTACATCTTTTTTTACTAATTATGTAGCGTACTTTATAATGCTTTTGTACCTCAGTGAGGTACGTCATTCTCCATCAGAGAGATCGCGGCCAAAATGTGAAAGCTACTCGGATCGTGCATTTGCCCGAGTTTAATTTGCTGCCTGTTTTTCCGTAGACCTCTGGGCTCCCTCCCTGGTATTTAAGTTGGGGTATCTAAAATTAGATACTTGTCTTCATATCTCAGGCACCATCTTAATGATCTGTGTGAGGTCTTTGGCATTGCTTGAAAATCAGATTACTTACCTCTGTGCTTAAATGAGGATATACACTAAATGCTTCCTCTCCAATTCCCCCTCCCCCAATTATCTGCCTTAATTTTTTTCCGCAACATTTTAATCCCTCACATCCTGCCTGCAGTGGCTCCCCGGTCACTCAAGCCAAGGGTTTAAATTTTTATTGCCGGAGACTGTGGCGCTGGGTGGTTCTTCTGTGCGTTCACGGTCCCCTGTATCCTGCTCCGCTTCTCCCTCCTCCAGCTGCCCATCCTGGGCTGCGCAGTGAGTGCTCTGATGGATCCGTTCAGGGCACTGTCTCCTGCTCTGAACATTTTCTTGTTACTTTTAAATAAAGGGGTTTTTCTAATGCATTTGGCATGTCGTGTCCTCATTGTGTTGAGAGTTCTCTGCTTGTTTGGCACAAGCAGAAAGCCCTTTTCAAGCAAAGTGTAATAACAGTAATGCATAACCTTAAGGTAAATAAACAAACCGCACCTTATTTTTATTTCAGCTGCATTTTGTGCATTCTTATTCTTTTTTTAAGTAACACATAAATGCACACGCAGTCCTTGTAGCTGCCTTTCTCGTTCTCATCCTCCGTGGAGGCCAAGTGGGCTCCTTCTTCCCTGCACCTCCCTCCTGGCTTAGCGCTGGCTGCAGCTCCCCGGAGCAGGTTACAAACCCCCTCCGCTTCCCAGGACGCAGCGCGCAAGCTGCTGTTCGTCTGCCCCACAGGCTCCAGGGAGTTGCCCTTGTGGCTTCCCATAGATTTGCTTATGTCTGATGATCTGAAATTAGAATCCTTTCCCTGCTTTGCCCTTTTCTGTAAGCGTGTAAAACCTTGCAGATGTCCCCTAGGGAAGAAAGGGGGATTTTCCCACCATTAAAAATAAAAGGGAAGGGAAGGAGAAAGACTTAGAGCACGTTCAGATACTTGTAAAAATGATTAAAAAACAAACAAACCCACAACAGTGTCAATTATTCACATCCCTTCGTACAAATATAGAAACGCTGAAGAGGGGGCTTTCCCTTGGGCTACCTGCTCTTCCATTAATTTATTACCAAGGCCCCACGGTGCTTTGTCAGTGCCGTGTTTCTGGTTTTGTTTTCTTTAGCTGTGATTTGGGGATGGTTAACTGTCGGCTGTACGGAGGTTTTAGGTCTCCTGACGGACCTTCCTCCCTCCCTCTCTTTTCGACCTTTCTTCCCTCCCTTAGAAGTTCTCATAGGTGTTTGTGGTGGTACATCTGGAGGAACAAGGCTTCCCACATCTTTCCTTTATGAGTTCTCCACAAAGAGAACGTGGGTTTATTTTTCTTTCCCCTCCTCTTCATCTGCAGTGATCACCCAGCATTGTTCTCCTAACCATGACAGATGCGAAGGTTGCGTGCTAGTGAGACGGCTGCAAAGAGGTTTTGCAATTCCAGCTCTGCTGGCCAGTTCTCATGGACCTGCAGATGGTCCCCCACAGCCTTGTCTGGACGGTTATTGTTGTCAGGCTCCAGTTTCAGGAGCAGCTGTTTTCTTTGACAGGTAGTAGAGGCCATGGTGGTTTAAAATTTGTTTATCTCACAAACAAAAGAACACCTAAAAAGTAGCATGTTTGTCTTTTATTTTCAGTGGTTTAAAAGTCAACTAGCTTCTGCAATCCACTGGAGTTGGTCTCGTAGCTCAGCGTTGTACATAGTTTCAGTGACTACATCAAGAACGGGGAAGCTTGGAGCATTTCTGAGTTACATTTCTGAACCCAGCCCTGTCACATAAGGCCCTCTCGGACACAGATCTGGGCATAGAGAAGCCTCTCTCCTTCCTTCCTTCCATCTGTTCACCCACCCACCCATCTATCTCCTGTGGGTTGCAGTGTTTCATTTTGTGGGAGGGCAGCCCAGGGGTATGGGATGGGGAGAGCCAGAGTTGTCAGGGCACCAGAACCCTGGAGCATACTAGAGCATTTACCTTCTTCTCAGGGTAGGTGATTTGATAGATTGATTTTGGCAGCAATTCATATTAACTAGAGGTAATAAAGGCTAACGAAATGTGGCCTCCAGTTACAAATAAAGGGCCTGATTTTCCATTTCATGAGACAGGATCGAACACCGGAGTTACAATGGTGTGGAACTGGGATCGTGGGTGGGGAATACAGCCCAGAGCCACTGATTAATATTAAATCGTTTCTGTATGAAATGACTACTGCTTTCTGTCGATGTATATACATCCTGATGGTTTATGGTAGAATTACTGAGGGCTTCTCAAAGCTGGATGAAGATTTGCTTAATGACCAAGTGATCTCACATCTGCAGTTGTATTTGGAATCTGACAAAAACGATGCATCATAAAATCAAAAAGTAAAAATAGAATTGAAAGAGAGCTGACGTCCTTCTAGCCAACTTTCCATGTTGACTGGACAAGGGGATATACTTGCATACTAATTTTTCCTTGCTGGAAAGGAAGGGTTTTGCTTTGAAAAGGAGGCTTTTAGAAAACTACAGCTTCCGTATTTTTCATCCATTAATGTTCACATCAAGTGTCTGCAAACAAAAAGAAAACAGGTGTGCTGTTTTTTTTCCTAATCTCTTGGCATTGCAAACTCCTCCCAGCATGTGAGAGTCAAACCTCTCTTTGCTCTACCTAGACTCACAGGTAGCAGATGGGATGAATAACAAGGTGCTCTTTTAATATATTCTGCCTCCCCACTATGCATTCATTTAATCCATTCGTGGTGGTTTGCTGCGAGCTTCCTTAGTGTGGATTGACTTAAGTTGCTGCGTGATGAGCCCTGTGGGAACTCCTTGGCCTGATTTTTCAACGTGCTGTTTTGTGGCTATGAAATAAATACAGCTGTGCTACTTCCAAACCTTCAAAGAACAAATGGAGTTGCATTGCCGTATGTAGATATTGGCGTATATGCATGCATACGTGCATCATAGATGTGTATATGTATGTGTGTGTGCATGCATGTTTGCAGGAGTGAACTCTGACTGCATATTTTGTCTTGAGCATAGAAGCTTGAAAGTCTTTATTTGATGTTTCTTTTTTAATGACATGAACTGTTCCATGTGTGAACATTTACTAGTGTCCATCTACCCTGAGAACAGTTACTGGCGAGTTACTGGTGGTCTGAATGTGCAGTCAGCTTCACCCTTGGTCAGGCTCCACTGACAGAGAAAGTGTCCACAGGAGCAAATGTGTCCTGCGTGGGGAAGGGTGCTGTGCTGGGAAGCAAGCTGTGGGGCTGTGCTCGTGTTTTCTGCCTTTCCTCCTGATGGAGGAGCGTGGGCATCCCCTTTTGCCAAGACCCTGTTGGAGGGAAGTCCTTGTCCAGGGCTGCTTTGGCACCGCAGACCCCCAGAATTTCTGCTGCGGCAGAGCCTGGGCTGTTGGGGTGAACCGTGAGCTTGGGGGTGAGGACCATTCCAGTGTGTATTAATGGCAGACAAAGAGAAGTACAAAAAAATGATGTTCTTCTTGAAAAGCACGACTTGGTTTCATTTGGGAAAGACTCTCCAAGTTGTAAAAGTTAATAGGAACAAAGCTTTTCAGGAAAGAATCCGTGGGTAATGATAAATCCTTCTCTTCTGGAGGCGCCGTGCATGCACGGTACTCATCTGTTCATGGCAAAGGATATTGCCAGCTCTTCGGATGTGCTGGAGTGCAGTGAGGGTTTGCATAATCCAGTATCCAGTTGTAAACGTCCGCTTTGGATCTTCCCACCTTTTTAACAAATGAATGCAAGAATGTTTTTTGTTGGAGGAGCGCAGGCGGCATGGGGAGTGGGTGATGTTTTGGTTGGTTTCTCACGGAAGTGACCAGAGTTCGCTTCAGCCTGGAACAGATTTTTCTGAGTTACAAACTCCTCAAAAGCTGCTTCAGGGTAGAAAATTTGATAAAATGCTTGTCCTCATCTGTTTTTTTTCTTCTTTTGGACAAGTTTTTCTGGGGTAGCAGCAGGCAGATCTGAAATAAGATGGTCACAATGCCTTTTTCTTTGGAGGTGAAGAATGCACATTGCAGGGTTGCTCGTTGTGCGGTGGATGCAGGTGGAAAGCCTCTTGCCTGTAGGACCTTGTTTGTCAGCAAGATTCCTGTCTTGCAAATTATTGGCAGCTGGCACGGTAATGAGTCCATTTCAATATAAATGAGCTTCATTTTATTAATTTCTGCCAGCTCCTGAGCAATTCATGAACTGCTTTTCAGATCTCAACCAACAGCTTGGGGGAAGAGGGGGAGGTGGGGAGCAGAGAGGGGAACATGAAGGAGGAGAAAGAAAATGAGAATGTTTTTAATTTAGAAAGGAGCCGGTGACTCTCATTTCTTTTGAGAATCCAGCCAAGAGTGAGGATCACAATTTCCCCACCAAGCAGCTTTAATAACATGAAGGGCATCGGTAATCTCTTCCAGGGTTTTTGTTCCTTGAGACTTTTAGAAAAGTTTGTAACTCTCAAAACTCTGCGTGCAGTGTTGAGTTGTTGTTTCACTGCCGGTGTTTGGCTGGGAGAAGGGGGAGTTGAGTGACTTGGGAGCTGGCTTGGGCAGCGCACCCAGCCCTCCGATGAGTTTGTGGGTCTTGGTATCTCACGGGACTGGACTTTGAGTTGGTCTACTTTCAAGGGAGCTTGCCAGTGGTATCAGGCCAAGAAAGGGCTGGGATTTGGTACCCACATGAGTGCCCGCATGCACATAATTTGAGGACTATTCTTATGACTTGTTTTAGGTCTAAATAGGCGCAGACTGGATCCGCTGCACCTTAGTGAGTGCAATTAACCCAACGATCCTTTCACCATGCACAAAAATGCATGTAAATGCTCTGTCCTACATGTCTGATTCGCTCTTGAAAAATGTTAATGAAATCCCTGCTTGGACAACCACCCTTTTCCTAAATTAGACGGTCTATGCAGACAAATCTCCTCTGAGGTCTTCTAGGTTTGGGCCTGTTCCCTGGGCAAGTGGGTCTCCCTGTGCTGCCAGAAATTAAACCCAGGTATACTGGAAGGTGCCTTTCTCAGCGGTCTTCTTCAGACGCAGGTGTGGTTTTGGACCTGAGGTTTTCTAGCCCTTCCTGAGACAGACTGCCCTCAGCAGGGGCATGTTAATGTCTATTGGAATTTTTATTGAACTAAGTGGTGGGAAGAGGAACTCTCCACGTTCTGTAGTTTGGGCTGATGGTGCTTGACTGGGTTTTTCATTTATTCTGCCAGCGTCAGATTTCATAATTTGAATTTTAAGCACAGCATTCACATGCTGTATTGCGCAGTGTTTCGTAGGTAAGTGATGACAACAGGAAGACATCCTCCTGTATTGTATGTAAAGGGTTCCTGCTAACCCTTTGTCTGATGCTTTTTTTTTTTTTTCTCCCCTCTTTCTCCCCAGGTTTTTGGCATATAGTCATAGACTCTGACGTGAGAGTAATGGAGTCGCTGAGTGGCAGGTGCTGACAGCTTCTGCAGTCCCAGTAACTGTTCATTTTGGTATCATTTGCAATTCTATACCTCTAAATGCCACAGCTCTCTTGGGGAAGGTTGCGCTGGATACCAGTACTGCCTCGGAAGGTACATGTGTGTCCATATATTTTTCTTTAGGAGTTTGCTGTGTTCTATAATGGTTTGCGGGAGGGGAAAAATTGGATAAGCTGCATGCGGTGTATGGTTACACCCATTTAGCAATACAAAGGCATTTGAATGGCTATCAAGCAGCTACTGATGACATCCCTTCCTCCCTCTCTCCTCCTCTTCTTTGAATTGCCTGCAGGGCCTTTTTGGAGTCCATCCCGTGCTTTAACATATGTGAGAGCGGCTTACAAAAAAGAAATGGCTGGTTAAAAGGTTCTGATTTGAAAACAGTTAAATATGCTGCTGGAGTTTCCGAGAAACTCAAAGGCTTACTGTGGAATTTCACCCTCTCTCTTGCCCTTTTGAAAAAGTACATTTTAATTACAATAAAATGTGTATGTTCACACTTGGTTATTAGTCTTGTACATTCTTCTATGTGGTTCTTGTGAGTTCAGTAAAAATCTTTGTTGTTGGCTGGCGGATTTAGCAAAAGTTTATTTCTGTAGATTCGTTGCTCGCTGTGGATTTAATCATTGTTCTGGTTCTCACAGCCTTCAAGCTCTGCTCCAGGAGAAAAATACAGATTTGTCACCAGGGCCTCCCACTAGAATCTAATTTTAAATTTGCAATCTGTTGTCTTGCGAGGTGCTTTGAATTTGGTTGGAAAGTTAATATATTTCAGATTTTCTTCTGGAATTTAAAGGCCCAACTTTTTGCACATTGTAGAGTTAGTAACTTAGGCTTAGTTGAAATGATTGTTTTGGTTTGGTAATTATTTTAAGAAATATTTAATATCGGGGTAAGGGAAGAGAAAGGGAAATGACTGTTTTCAAAGACAATGATACTCTTTGAGGGGGCTGTCATCAGTGGTCATCTAGAATGTGATCATCTGTATGTGTAACCATTTCATATAAGACTCATCCAGCAAAAACTCAGCAGTTCATCTAGAGTTCAGTCTGTCTGTTTAGGGTAGCTGATGTAGGGAAGACTGTTTTTTCCAAAGCTTTCCTGCAGAATTTGTGTTTTCACTGCTGATATTGTAATGTTGATCTCAATCTTAAGTTTTTGTTTTAAAAAAACCCAACAACTCAAACCCCTGTACTGTCTCTTGACATGCAAGCTGTCTAAACGGTGATTTTCCTGTCCCATTGAAGACTTCCAGAATTTTGATGTTGTCCCTCCTCTGAACCAGGAAGGAGCAGATCTTCTGGGAGAGAGGGCCCTTTCCCAGAGCAGCCTATAGCTGGATGGTCAGGGCCACCTCTTGAGGATGTGGAGGAACAAGTTACCACCCCATGTTTGCCTGACTTAGGCTGCAGATATGAATCTCAATCTTCCGAGTCTTTGGCAAGCAGCTGAGTCACCAAGCTGGTGCCTCGTCCAAGAGACGTGCCTGTCTCCCCCCTTCAGTTTTCAAATCTCTCCCTCTTGGAGTGGAGAAGCCTTTCATTAGAAGTGGTCTATTCCCACGAAAAGTTTGGGTTTTGATGAATCAACATTTTCTGCTGAAAAATTTCCAACTAGTTCTGATTGCAGTGCATGGACTGTGTGTGCTGATGTCTGCTAGCTTTAGAGAGTAATTCAGAACAGATTTTTGACACGTCGCAATCCTTGGCTGAGCGCGACAGACCTGTTTAAAGCATCAAGACATGTCACACTTGATTTATGTTGTATCCTGGTGGTACCTTGATAGGTCTTTAATGATCACCTTTGGATTCGGCGGGTGAGCTAACAAGGGGAGCCTTTGTCCTACCAGCATTTGCGTGCAACTCCCATTAACATTACTCATTTTCTTAATTTGATACAGATTTTTTTCATTGAGTGTGCTAAATTCAGTTAAGCCATAGACAGGCAGCATCTGGCAGCCGTAGCTGGAGCAATTTAAGACATTTCTGCCCCAGGGTGTCTGCCGCTGCCCCTGGGAAAGGGAGGTTGGGGCTCCCCTCCCCTGCCCAGCTCCTGCTCTCACTTGCTGGGGATGCGGCATCTGTTCAGTGAGAATTCACATGTTTCAGGGCTGCCTTTCCACATCTGCCTGAGCTGACCTAACAGCTCACTGCTGCCAAAAAAAGGGGGATGTGCCACTCGCTGTCCCCTCTTCCCCGGTTCCCGCATCGCCCTCCAGCCATGCTGCCCCATCCTCTCCCTGCTGTGTTCCCATGCGGGCACCCTTGTGCTGCTTCTGGCATGTGCCAGTTTAATTCACTGTCCCAGCAAAAATAAACTAATAAATAAAGTATTTTTTTTTTCCTTTCCCCCCAATTTTTTTTTCCTGCTGTTTTGGTGAACTCAGCTGCATGAGCACCTGAATTAGTTGTGGGTAGCTGGAGGAAACACTCAGCCAGAAATGCAGAGAGGAGGCAAAAATGGGGGTGAGAAGGTAGGAGAGGGGGGGACCCTTCCAGGGGGAGCCGTTTGTCTTAGGCACCCCACAAACAGCCACCCTCAGGTTGACCTGGTGGGGTTGGCCGTCCCTGCTGGAGGTGGGCTCAGCTTGTTGTGTCACGCATCTCCTGGCGTCTGGCGGGGGACGGGGACAAATTGTGGCAATGGTGCCGTCCTGCATCACTCCAGCTGGGTCAGCTGCGCTGTGCCTGCCAGCAGCCCTGTCGCAACCACCGTGCAGAACGGGCCAGCCTGCAGGGTAATGCCGGGGAAATGAGTGCCTTTGGGGTAAGGCCTCTTCAGCCGTCCATCCTTCAGTTGTCCGTCCTTCCTGGGTAGAGGAGCGAAGTATGGGCTAATCGCTGGGATAGATAGCTGTCTGTGGGATGTGCAAAGGCGTCCTCACCTAAAGTGCCAATCCAAAGAATTAAAAAGGGACAGCTCTTTGCTTTGAAGTCTGACACTTCTTGCCAGTATCTAGCAGATACTTCTCATTGTGTGAAATCGCTCAGTAAACATTCCTGCCGTCTGGGGAGAAAAGACTTTCTTCCTTCCATGAGAGTGTTTCTAGCAGCATTATTTCCTCACGGGGACGCAGCCTGAGCTGCTGCTCCTTTCCTTGGCAAGTTGTTTGTGCCTCTGTTACTTTTTGGCTGGGTGAAATTTTGCCTAGTGTGCATGGAGACTACGTCAGGGTGGTGGCACGGGGCTGCTTTCCGTAGCCACGCTGCCCAGTGTTTCCATCAGCAAGGGTGCCCCGCCGCATGGTATGCAGGGCATGCTCCTGCCCTTCGACAGCTCTGTTTCTGAAGGTAAAAAGCCACTCTTCAATCATTCAGGGTTTCAGAAGAACTTTTAAAACTGCTCCTTCTCCTTAGATATAGGTACCAAGGTGGTGGCTGCATGGCTGGAGACTGGAGATAAATGGCTGCATGTTCTGATGGGCTTTGCAGCCAGGGGAAATTCTGTCGAATGAAAGTGTGGTGTGCAAGAATCTCAGAATCAAAGCAGCTAAAAGCATTATCCTGAGAGGGTTTCTTTTGCAAAATGGGGAGGGTTGAGGTCTGGTTTTAGACATCAGTGTGCAAGACAAAATGCAAGTTTTGTGCTATAAAATGTTTTAGAAGCCAAAGCTAGCTGACATTTGTTTTTCAGTCCGGTCTATATCAAAGGGCTGTAGCTTTTAGGGAATAATAAACGCTGTCTAGGGATTTATAATGCTGTCTTTTTTTTTTTTGTAGATTAAAACCTGCCTTCTGTTGTGCACATTTATTTTTCTAGACTATGCATGATAACCAAGTCTCATGACAGTCAATGGGAGTTCAGCCATTAATTTCAGTAGACATAGGCTATTTCCTGGTATAGTTTACTTGACATGCAATCATATTTATTTTAGATACAGAAATGTCCAGATATTTATGGAAATGCCTGTTGCTCCAGCACTGAACAGATTTTTAGCCTCAGACACGACCTACTTAGCTGGGTAGAAGAGTAGAGAAGCGCCGTCCTCTGACTGTGGTCGGAAGTATCACTGCAGAAGTGCAGTTCCACCATATGTGCCCAGGGCAGTCTAGGGCAGAACTGCTGTGCCTGCGTTGAGCACAATCGATTCCTCACTTTCTATTTAATTTATGTAGGGCTAATTCAGTTCTGTGAAGCAGCAATAGTGTGTATTTAGATAGTGAGGGAAAATACGCGATCACATTCATTCTGCCAGCATCTGGCTCAATACCCATCGGCGCATCCTGTTAAAGGAGAGGAAATTGCCCCAAGAAATTAAAATCTCTGAATTATTTTAATGTCAGGGCAGCTTTTTTTTTCAACCAAGACTAATAGAAATACCTCAAAATGAGGAACTTTTGTCTTGGAATTTCTGTTCAAGATTTATGGACTGTTTATCTAGATATAATTGTCTTGTGTGTAATTCAGGATCTCCTATTTAGTTTTGAATGGGCATGTACTTTAACATTTACTTTTCTTCTTCTTCTTCTTGATCTTTGCCCAGAAGGAGCCAATACTACTGATAAAATATTTCTGGCATTTGTTGAGTGAGATCACAGACCTCAAAGTGTTTTCCAAGGTTGAATCCAGATCATCACTCCCATCTTCTGGATGGGAAACTTGTTTCACAGCGGGACGTGCGCAACTGAATAATGCAGGAGGCTAGGTATGGAGATGGGGACAGAAACCCAGTCCCTGCGTTCCAGCTCAGTTTTCTCCTTGCTAGATCAAAGCGCTTAGATCTAGCTATCTGCTTCAGAGTGAGTAGGAAGGAAAGGTTATTTTTGTATAGTCTGAGTCACTCATGCTAATTTATTTTTCATAATATGGCTTTCTTGTGTGGGGCTCTCTGTACCTGCTTAATGTTGCACTGTTTTTTTGTTCCAGAAATCAAACCTATCATTAGCTTGCTACCGAACAGTTGAATTTGTACTTTACTATTTGGTGCTTCAGTTCCCAATTCCTAGCAAATAAAAAGTGAAATCTCAGATAAAGGTGTATATCCATCTGCTTTTTGGCATCTTGTTACATGCAGATAAACAATAGCTGTTGATTTTTTGAGTTTGTAGTGTTGGCTGCAATTGTGAAGCTAATGCTAAGAGTCAAGTGAATGTGTGGAGAGCTGAGATTGCCAGTGCAATTTGGTAGTAAACTGGCTCCAGTTCACACCAAGCTTCAAGGTTCAATCCTTCCTTCTACCTTATTCATTTACGTCAGCATAGCTATCATCTGGATTTTTCCTACGTACTGATTTAACTCAGTTGTATTTATAAGTTTGCTGGTATGGTCGCTGGCTCCCTTAATTAATTCTGTGGGATTAGTTGCTGCTGTTAAAGCATGTCCTGCGAGACCTGGTGGAAGCTGTGGTGTAGGTTTTGGGACAGGTTTATTAAAAAAAAAAAGACAGCTGTTTTTGGGTGTACTGGGGCGTCTGTGTGTCTTCTTGCCTGCGTGTCTGGTTGCCACCTTTAACGGTTCCCGCTCTCTCCCCTTGCAGACTGTGACACCATGGGAAATGCGGAGAGCCAGAGCGTGGAGCACGCCTTCTACGGAGACAAGCACACCAGCCTGGGCCGCAAGCACACTTCCCGCTCGCTTCGCCTCTCCAATAAAGCCTCTCGCCGGACGCGGCACGCTTCTTCTGGAAAAATTATCCACCGTAACTCGGAAGTGAGCACCCGTTCCAGCAGCACCCCCAGCATCCCCCAGTCCCTGGCAGAGAACGGCCTGGAGCCCTTCGCCCAGGAGGCCAACCTAGAGGACTTTGGAAGCCCCATCTGGGTGGACCGTGTGGACATGGGCCTGCGGCCCGTTTCCTACCACACCGACTCCTCCGTCACCCCCAGCGTGGACAGCAGCACCGTCCTTACCGCCGCCTCCGTCCAGAGCATGCCCGACTCTGAGGAGAGCAGGCTCTACGGGGATGAGCCTCCATTCCTGGCGGAGGGCGACGGGAGGTCACATCGATACGCGGCCAATGGGACAAACTTCATGGAGACAGCCAGCTTCAAGAAGAAGCGCTCCAAATCAGCCGACATCTGGCGTGAGGACAGCCTGGAGTTTTCGCTTTCTGACCTCAGCCAAGAGCATTTAACGAGCAATGAGGAAATCCTGGGCTTGGCCGAGGAGAAGGATGCTGAGGCCACTAGGGGCACAGAGGCCAGCGGCAGCCCCCAGCCGCTGGTCGCCTGCCAGCGTGCCAACTCTATGAGCGACTTGTATTCCCCCAAAACCCCGAGTGCTACCATCAATGGAGGCCCGCGAAATGCCTTTGGAGGGTACTGCCGGAATTTAGTGTCTGACATTCCGGATATTGGGAGCCATAAGATGGCATCGGTTACCACTGAGGATGCGCCTTCCTACAGTAATTACAATACGCTGCCCTGTAGGAAATCCCACTGCCTTTCTGAAGGGGCCACCAACCCACAAATTAGCCATAGTAACAGCATGCAAGGCAGAAGGGCAAAAACTACTCAGGTAAGGCAGTTTCATTCTATGTAAAATGGAAGCGAAGTTGTGTCTGTCGATAAAGATATTCCAGGTTCTTCCAGGCTCTGTTTTCCTTCAACACTCCCTTTCCAAAGAGGGGCTGTATCCGGGAGACAGCTGAACTAACCGGTCTCCAGAGCTGGCTTGATCCCATCACTGCTCCCTTCCTTATCTGCAACTTTGAGCCTTTTCCACTCTTCACCTCCTCTGGAAAAGATAAATCTGCATTTGCCAGCTAAAGATTTTCTTGCGTGTTTTGCAGTGCTGACGGTGCCTTTTTTCCCAGGGTAGCTGCCAAAACCAATCACTCCACTTGGGGAGCTTGCGCATGTTGGTTGTGTCTCCCCTCTCTGTCCCCCCTGCCTGTACACGTGCAAGCACTCCTCAGCTCTCGCGGCTGGAAGCAGAGAAAAGACCTGTGAGTGTTTCTCCTCTCCATGGTAAACACTCGCTGGGCTGAAATTTCACTCTTCTAATTACCCAGCATTCACATCTGTGCAAAACATCACCCAGAAACAGTGCTGTCCCCTTGCAGGAGACTGCCAGTCCTGCATAATGCGGTGCTCACCCACTGTAAACTGAAAAAACACGGGGGATATATGGAGGAGATGCTGCTTCTCCTATCCAGGGAGGACATCATACCCTTCATCCTTCATCCTTCTTTAACAGACAGCACAGAGCCAAGATGAGCTATCTGGTGCCCCTCCCACCCTCCGAACACCAGTCCTGTGACTTTTGCTTTCACGGCTGCTGTTGGGTCTTTATTATGTTTTGCCCTGCTGTTCTTGGCCATGTTCTGCCTGATCAAGTTACACAGCACCGCTTTGTGCTGCACACAGCGATTCTCCTTACAGTGAGTGGCAGACCACTCTTAAAGGTGGGATAAAGGAGCTATAAATCCTGCCCGCCTGTACAAGCTGACTGTGTCATACACATTACGGGCATATTGCACTCAGTTTAAGTTCATTCAGCTGGTTTGATGGACTTTCTCCAAGCAGTGGTCCAGCTGCCTAATGGAAGACGCTGGCTGTGGCGTTTTTCACATGCACTATTTTCGAGCTGTGGGCACTGGCTCAGAAACATGGCCGGGGGACACAGACAGAATAGTCCGGCGGCGCAGGCCAGAGCTGTGCACCAGATTGCATGCTTCAGCAGCTCCCCTGATTTTATTGCATGGTTTCTCCTACATATGCCATGCAGCGTACACACACCGTGCCGTGTGACCCAGAAAAAGAAAAAAGCAGCATGTCGCATCAAGGTCGGAGGCTGGCAGGATCACGTCCTGCTGCCGGGCTGAGCTGTGGGTAGGACACTGGCGTTAGAGATGTTGAGCAGGTTGCAGCGCACTGCAGAGGAGGTTGCAGGGCTGCGGAGGTGCGGAGGGCTGTTGGAGGGCAAGAGGAGCGTGTGTGTCCGTCCCCCCCTCCGTCGGCTGGCACTGACTTGTGAGAGCTGATGGGAAGGGGTTGCTGAGCGAGTTACTGGCTGTGCTTGATCTGTGGAGATACGCTGTTTCTAAATATAAAAATGACATGCTAAAACAGATGCTGCAGCGTCCCACAACAGCAGCTTTGTACTTCAAAATCAGCTCTTTATTTTCGGAGGTATTTTTACGGTGCGATCGCAGAAACCCTTTGGTGCTCCATCAAGGCAGTGCAGGATAAAAAGCAAGAGAACAACAACATCCAAAAAAAAAAGGATGTTATTTGGCAGCCTTGAATGTAACAGCTTTCATGAAGATTGTTAGGTGCAACTGCTGCCTGCAGCCCTCTTTCAAGTGTATTTAAGAAAAAGAGAGCAGTGTCGCTGGTGAACAGCATTTATTTTTCTTCTTGGTGACTATCTCGGCATTGAGAAGATTCCTCTGAGGCACTTAGTGAAAGTCACGAATTTGCGTAGCATTTTGCGAGGCCTCAGCTATACCCAGGGAAATCGCTTTGTGGGGCTGGTTTCACTAGGTCTGTCTCCTGAGCTTGGAGATGGTGGCTATAAGGAGTCTTGGCAGTGATTATTATCACGTATAAATTCAATAAAATTAAAGCTTTGGAAAGGTCAAAATTCCTTCCAAGTCTTTAATCCTAGCAGCATACAGTAAGTATAAGATACTTGTCAGCAATGAAGTCATGTTAGCCCAAGCCTACCTTTAACAAGCTTAGGGAAATGACTGTCATTACGTGTTTGATAGATAGAACAAAAAGGAAGTCCGAATTTGCACACAAAGTAAAAGGACTAGTTCCTTGGTGAACCTGATTAGGTGGCATTGGATAGGATGAGAGGAGGAAAACTACCAACCTGTCTCCATACCAGGTTCTCAGTCTGACACTATCTCAGCACTCTGCTCAACACCCCTGGTGTGAAGAAGTAGAGTGTGATGGTTACCCTATCTGAGATGGTGGAAGCTGAGATGTAGAGCTGATGCCCTTACTGCTTTGCTGTTAATGTGCTCCTTCGCACCGTGTTTGCCTGTGCCAGCTGGTACTTCATCACAGTTCAGGGAATTTTGTTTCCCTCTTCCCTTCCCAGTCTTTCAACACTTTCTCAATGGGCTTTACACTCTTTGATGACCACCTTGAGCATTGCCCTGGAGCCTGCCATATGTGTCCTCATGCTGTAAAACATTTCATGCTGTAAAAACAATTCAGTGGACTGAGGCAAAACTGTCATGTTTTTTTCCAGCCTTTTGAACTGCCTCCCCCCACCCTGATCCCACAAAATAATAGTTATGTCTTCAGGCCACAGGGGCACCACACAAAGGTGACCCAGGGCCAAGTGAAAGATGGTGTTGGACACAGTTTTCCCTCTTGACCTCCAGGCCAGTGACCTGCCAGTGTTCCTGTATTATCTAACAGTGCAGAGTAGCTCCCTTGTTCAAAGTCACCTAATCGAGCCTCATAGCCAGGAGCGAAGCTTCTGCCCAGGTCACTGTTGCCCGTCTTCAGAAGAATTTGGGTTTGCATTTGCCAGTGGTTTTTTTTTCAGTTTTTGGAGAGTCACAGCTGGCATATTTGTGTGATATTTTAGTCTTACCTGCCCTGGTGCTAGAAATACTGAAAGATCCTGATGGCTGCTTGTAGGTAGCTTTTGACTAGTCTAGTTCCCAAAGAGGTCCCTGAAAGCAGGAAAGCCCAAGCGTGGTGTAAGTCTGAGACGACGGTAATGGGTTTGTGCCCTTGTGTTTGATTCCTGAATCCAGCCACTATTACGTGCATATTCAGCTGTGTGTACATCATTGTATTTTCTATACAGGCTAAATTTATTAGAAGTTGTCAGCAGCTCTGTTTTTTGTGGTGTGCTGACCACTGCTACTGGGAATACGCATCCTTGAATGTATCACAGAAAGGAGATGCCAGAATCACAGCTGTATGTGTTTTGTTATAATGCCTTATCCATGGGTTCTTTGTAACTACATGGTTTATATTAAAGGAAAAGAAAAGGAAAAGGAAAAGAAAAAGAAAAGAAAATCGCTCCCTTCCAAATTTAAACCTTAAATTGAACTGTGGGAGTCACTTTCCACTAATTGAGAAGGAGAGCTTTTTAATACTGGAGAGACAATTATATTCAATATGCACAGGCGATTAATATTCACAGGGTGGCTTTGGGGCACCCACGCAGCAGTTCTGTTTTTCGTAACATTTTAACATTAAGGGTTCAGATCTGCTGAAGCGAGACTTCCCGGGGAGCTCTGCTGGGATCCTGTTTGGCTTTTGGAGCTGATGTGATGTAGGTGGAAAAAGCTTAATTGGCTGACATTTTCACCCATTTTTGCTTGAAGAGAGACAAGCTCCGGTTGGATACAGCTTGTTCTGACTGTGGGTTGTGAGATCCCCAGGATCCTACAACCTGCTTGTTGGGATCCAGATTTTTGTGAAATGGCCCTGTTGTGTCCTGCTTGCAGCTAAACATCTGCCTGCGGGAGACTCCCTCCTCCTCCTGGTGGATGTTCAGAGACAAATGTAACTACATGCTCCCCTGCTGTTATGAGCCGTAATTGAAGTTTCAGGAGGGGAATTAGGGAATGGAAACCCTGAGATATGGTTTTGTGCCACTTCCAAGCCCATCTTGCCACCTCCTTATTCCATGTTCCCCCTCCATGGATAATTTCTGACTGCTCTTTTCTTTAGACCATCAAATGGGGGGGATACAGCCTCATGTAGGGCATGAACCTCTTTTGACATTTCAGACTCCACTACAGTTGGGTGAAGTCATCTGGCATGCTCAGAAGATGTTGGGATCACATGGCAAAATCTGTTTGCCAGGCCGTGTTTCCAGCAGCGTGTCTGTTCACGGGTGTCTGCTGCGGATTGGCATGAGACAGCCCTGCCTGACGCTGGCTCCGGCCCTGCAGGTCCCGCTCCTCCCCATATGGTTTTCATGACGGTTGAGGTGGTGATGGCTATGGCCATCGAAGCCAGAGTCCTCCATGGGCTTCCAGGGGCTGGTATTTGCTTTGTGGGGAAGACATTAGGAGTAGTCCCTTGGAGGTGTGAAGCTATAGGGTGGACTGTATTTTCTAGGGAAGCAATGGTGTTTTACATGCAGTATGTAGAGCATGATCTGATTCCTGTGTGCGTTAAAATCCAAGGAGGCACAGTGGCCAAAGCATTTCTGCATGGTCAGCCACTCACATATGAGAAGGGTGGCTCGTTCCTCTCTGAGATTGATAGCCCAGTATGTGGTTTCTTCTGGAAAGCTCAGTTCCAGCGTTAGGGTTACAGTGGTGCAGTCCAGGTTTTTTACGCAACTTTTGAGAAGGAGCAACAAGAAGATGTCCCTGGACTCTGCAGGGAAAACAAAGTTTTTTTACAGTGTCTTTGCTCCCATGTTTGTTGTGAAGCTGAGCAGGGGGAGAATGAACAAGCTTCCTGCCTGCCTGACTTGGAAACTGTGTCTCCTTCAGCGCCAGCCCCAGGCTATGTCCTTGGCGCATTAAATCCCCTTCTGTCCAATTTTCAAGTTTGTTACTATTTTTAGGCCTCTGTAGGTAGCCTGAAGGAATTTGGGATCTCAAGCCTTAAAAAAAAAAAAAAAAATAAATCCTGTATGAAAAAATTTTGCAGGATATGCAGGACATGAAACCAAGGTTTTTGTGGGAATTAGCTCAGGACATACAGAGAAACCAGTCTAAAATCAGAGTATCTTTCCAGTCAATATTATTTTTTTACTATCTCAGGGAATTTTATAACAGGTTATAGTGTTTCATTACGTTGCGTAGGATGGCTACACTCCAGAGAGCTGATACTTGTTTTTAAGTTGTGTAAAACTTTTTCACAAATGGTTTTGTGGCATAGAGGACATAACCTCAAAACGTAACAGGACCACACTGGGTCAGTCACGTGAAAGCACCGTCCAGCCCAGTACCTTGAGGTGAATTTGTTCCCCAAATACCAAATGCTCAGGAAAAGAAAGAAACTGGGGGAGTATGGGGTGAACTTTCCTTTAGGGCATTCTTCCCGATTCCAGAAAATTAGCGATTTGAGTCTCCCTGAGCGAGGAATGCATCCAAGACTATCGGGTTGACCTGTCCCCCATGAATTCTCTTTTCTGAAATCATTTTCTCCTTCTGGCTTTGACTGCATCCTGTTCACTCTCTGCATAACACTTGTGACCTTACAGCCTGCTCTTATAGCCCTCCTCAGTCATCGCTTTTCCAGGCAGCGTGTCTTCAGCAGCTCCTATTAAAGTAATTCTGTACATCTCAGTCTGTAACCTGGAAAACATAGCTATTTTCAAACTAAATATGATTCTTAATCAGATTGTCCCAGACCTTTAATCTTAGTCGTTTGACTCCAGATGGAATCAAGGAAAGAAATAAAGACAAAGTTGTGTATCATTAAATTATAATTAATGACACATAGTTTACTAAGCGCCTAAAAGTAAGATGTTGCTGTTTTTCTGCTGTAGTGTGCATCTCACTGATTCGAGCCCCTGTTCACGCAGTCTCATAGTGCCTTTCAGACGGAGGTCGTTCCCAAGGTCTTGGATATAGCCTGAGCCATGCTGTGACTCCCCAAAAGCCAGAGATCCTTGGGTCGGACAGTTTGGCTCGGGTGACTCAAGGGGCTGAATCACACCTAAGAGCACTGGTCAGCTGGCCACTTTACTGAGCCTCCAGGCAAACAACTCTATTAAACCCAAACATCTCTGTTTTCAGCTACTCGCCACAGGGCACCAAGTTAAAGGAATGGGTGGAAATGGGCTTGTTGGGGGGACCACTCCTTTTAGTGGCAGCCCAAGCTTGCACCAGTGTAAACTGCTAGTGAATCCACATCTTGGGTCCTGCTGGCTGCCAGTGTGGCAGCTCTCAGTGTGTCTGAATGACCAGACCCATTTAATGCCTAGACCAAATGAGGTGTTTATAGCCTGGCTAACTGGAAGTGGATTCAGCGTGAGCCTGGGGGAAAGCTTGAATAGAGGGCTTCAGACCTGAACTCAGAGGTCTTCCCTGCGCTGTGACCAGGCTGCCCTTCCCAGATGGGTGAGATTAGATCAGGTATTGCCTATTCAGGATATTTTAAAGCAAATAGCGGTCACTCCCTTCAGAGCACACAACTCTGCCCCAATATTGTCAGGGAAAGGAGCAAGTGAAAATGAGTGTTTTGGTCTCCACTGGCAAATATTTTGATACTCTTTCTAAGATCTTAATTTGTTTTTCTTCCTTCGTTCTTGGTCTGAAGCCAATGGAAAGCAAACCGGCGGTCCTGATACCCGATCTAGCTCCGTTCGGGCATGTTTTTTTTTAAACAGTAGGACTTTGTCATTTATACTTCTGAAGTGCTTGTACCATTGGCAATATTTGTATTCTCTGTAAAGCTATATGCACTGCGTGTTTTTAGTCTCAAGTACTTTCCACTTAAAAATCACAGACGGGTTGCTCCAGCTGCTTGTTTGCTGGGCTGTGCTTACTTAGATGGATGCAATTTGCAGTAGTGATACTTTCCAGTGAAGTGCTCCACTGAAACGCTTCTCTTCAGAGAGCTTCAGCGTGTGATCCTGGGCAAACGTTTCCCTGCTCCCTTAAGTTAGGTGATTGTTCAGGTGAACACCTCCCATATGATATGTTTTGATTTCAAGCTGCTGCTCTAGCAGCTTTCCCTCTTCCTCACTTCTACCCCCTCTGTTACATTTCTCGGGAAGAATTGCCTCTTCTTGGCACTGAGCGAACAAAAAGAACGTAACCCTGTACTTTACTTCGCGGATTTTGGTTAGGCATGTTGCCATTTGTTTAACTCAAGCACGGTTAGGCTGCTTGCATTAGTTTATGGTTAGCTCAATCCCTCTAGAAACTTTCTTCATCTGGGTGGTCCATTGAGATGAAAGCAAGGTAAGTTTTGGGGGGTACTCAGCATATGATTTGGGAACAGAGGGATTAAACACTACAGCACTCAAGAACTGAGACTTCCTCTCAGTGCTGGGGATGGAAAGCGGGCGTCCACCGCAGACCCGCGCAGGTGTCAGAAGGTGTGTGCAGGGACCACACTGCAAGAGGCTTTACTAGATTATGGGTTGATTCTCATTTGTGGTATTATATACTTTAGCACCCCTTAAAAGTCAGTGCTAAAGCCAGGGAAGAGCCAGTGCGCTTAGGTCCCATGGTAGTGCTTTGTGCTGTTTCCTGCTAAGGGCCCTCTTGTCCTTCATGCGTTCTCTTGCAGGCTTAGGTTTCGCTCATGTTATTAAAAAGCAAAATCAAAACATCCTCCCCCTTCCCTTTACCCAATACTTTAGCTCTTAGGGATGCAAAACTAACTTTCTGAACATGAACAGAGCACAAACTGATGCAGAACTGTCCTGAGTCAGTGAAGAGCTCTGCACAGTACCTTGGAGAGAAGGGTAAAGCTGTCCTATGTATTTCCCTGCAGCTTTATGGGGGACAGTTTCAGCATTTTCTATCTCACAGCTGACAAGCCCTCCAGGGCTGTACTTCCCTGACTGCTGCAGGAGTCCCTGTAGGTCCATAATTTTCCTTTAAGGTATCTAAGTTAGCTAAGAAAACCAGGCTCCCTGGGGAAGCATGGTGGTCTACAGAGATTATCTTTCTGGAAGGGCCCACATATTAGCTGGAAAACGTCTGGAGTGTCACTGAACCAAAAATGTTCCCAACCCCTGTGTTAGAGGCACCAAGCTAATGTGATAGCTTAACGTGGAGCGAAGGAACCAAGTGTAATACTGAGGTAACAGCCATATATACCAGAGTTGCCTGCAAAGGAAATGGGGTTGATGGATGCTTTATACATTGGTGTTTGCTACCTGCCTGTCCCGCAGAAGCAAAGGGGATGCACATCTCCTTCCCATATTCAAGTATCTTCTGGCTGCCTGGCAGCTGGTGCCTTGTCTGTCTTTCCAAGTTGCCAAATTACACTGTGCAGCATTCACCAAGACAAGTTCACAAAAGAATACTGGAACCAAAATCCATTGAAATCCATGCCTTAAGACTTTCCCAGGGTTTGTTGCCCAGAAACCTGTGACTGTGATTCATCCTTTCATAATAAGAGAGAAGCTTACTGGTAGAAGAAATATCTAGAGGTCTGGGCTAGTACCCGTTTTGTCAGGAGTAAATTTGATTTCAGAAAACCATGGCCAAAACCTACTTGCTTGTTAAACCACTCCGAGCAGCTTTAATAACGCATGTAAGGGTTTGAGGTTTTTTTTTTAAATTTTGATTCTTTCAGACATCTGAAGAACTGTTGCACCAGTGCGGTGAGTGCACAGAAGTAGGAACCAAAGCTGCTTGTACATATCAGTATCTGATCTCTTCAAATTCCCAAAGGTAACAAACCCAGCATCTCAGTCTGGTATCCACATACAAATTGCAGTCGGCTTGTAGCTGTACCTTGCTGGACTTGGGAGCCCTCCTAGGAGGTCTAAACAAGACCCAGCCAATCCAACAGAAAACTGCAGTTGGCCCGTGTTGGTTTGTGGCTGTCAGTTTAGTTCTCCAAAGCCTGTGGTCAATCTGGTGCATCCTGGCTGGTTCTCATATAGTACTGTCCTTTTGTACACAGGCCTGCAGATATCTTCACAACCTTCTTTCCTATCAACACTCAGCATCCGTTTGAGGGGCTTTGTTCATTGCTGTGGTAGCAGATCTCTTCGTGTCTTTATTACAGTGTCTCTGATTTTACAGTGAATTATGGGACATGATTTGGTATGTTTGTAATGTTCTTCAAAAACTATTCTCCCAGACAGAACAAGCTATGGAGTTGCTTTTGTGTTTGTCTGTTGCAGCTTTGAAACCATTTCTCCCACTCAGGTTTCAATCACAAGTTATGATTTATCTTTGCTTCTTGGAATGTTTTGACACTCTTCTCAAGACAGATACATCTTCCAATGCATTCATTACCAGGTGTTCAAGTTACTCTGGAGAAACGACGTCATTTTTATTTGGAGCAAGTCGTACCTTAACAGACCACCTTGACCATTAAATGGTGGTAGAGTCAGTACTGAAAAGAAAGGAAAGACACTTACCAGGCCAATCTTTTTCTACATAGGAGCTTCAAAGAGACTCCAGGCACATAAAAGCATGCAAACCATCAGGCTGCTTACCCATCTATTTTAAATGTATTCTGAGGTGCTTGCCTAACTAGCAGCCAGACAGGTTATGTGCAGTTTCAGGCTGTTGCTGAATGTGAACAGCTCTGTTGCTAAACAGGACAGGGAACAGAGGATTTGCATTCTCTTGGAGAGAGACCCTTCTAAGAAAAAAACCCACTGAGTCGTCTTTTACTAAAGAGTACTTTTAATATAATGGTTATTTTAGAAAGAAGTATTAACTACAAAAGGAACTGTTTATATTAGGGAAGTAAGAGTTTTCCTGCTAAATCAGTCCCATGTGCCTAAAGTGCCCATGAATCACTGCTGTCAGTCAAGCAGAAGAAAGTGATTCACCAAGCCATTTTAATAGTGTCTGTAACATGGCTGTTGGTGGGAACTTTGGTCAGTGCATCATTATTGCAAGCGATCTGAATGTGTCCAGTCATGGGCCAGACAGTTGGGCAAGGCTTATCCCATCCAGTGGTCTCTTGCTAGCAGAGGTCAGTACCAAATATGTTCAACAAGGGGACAAAGACACTTGGAACCTGTCCCAAAACTTTTTGCCTGATTTTTGCTAGCTGAAGGTAGACATTTTTTCTAAAGCAAAAGGGTTTTTTTTCTGTCTGTCTTCTAAATCTAGCAAGAATTTTTTAACCAATGGGGCTTTAACGGACATATAGAGGTGTGACTATCATGTAAGCATGCAAAAGCTACAGCACCAAGTACATTAGCTTGATGTAGCTTGCATTACAGTTTTATTCCCCACTGTCTTGCTTTGCACGAAACCCAGTGTTCATGTGAGGAAAAAACATATGTTTAAGTGGGTTGCTAATACTTTCACTAATATTTTATCCAATTGGTTCATCAGTTAAATTGTTCTCTGCATTTGATGGGGCTGTGATAATTCCAGTTCATTACACTCGAATGCCATTAGGGCTGTTGTAGCTGTCCTGGCACGTGGCCTGCTTGCTGAGCCTCGCTGCGTTCTTGTTGGTAACAATGGCACTGTTCAGTCTGTCTCATTGTGTGGCGTACCTCTTTGGCGTCAGGCATTCCACTGTTCCGTCTATTACTGTCTGCTGAACCTCTTTTCATAAACCCTGGGCATTTGCAACTGGTAGGGTAGCACTGCCAGTGGAAGAAATGGTGCAGCTCCTCTTGTCATCTTCAGCAGCAGCAGGCATCCCAGATCCTGGTGGATGTTGTGCTGCTGCTTACCACCTCCCCGTCAGGGCACACAGTGCAGCACAGTCGCTAGAGCCTGTATAGCTCCCTTCTTTAGCCAGTGGTCTTTATGTGACTTCCTCCCTGCTTTCCACAGAGCGATCTTAAATCTAAGGGACAAAGCCCCCTGTTTATTCAGTTTGTTGTCCCTATGGACTAAGACCTGCCATGTGTGCAAAATGCCAAGAACTGCTATTCCCACGACTTCCCCCATCTCTGTCTTGGAGGAAATATGCTTTCTTTTCTTTGCTACATGCTTTCTATTTGGTGTGACAAATTTAATGATTTCCGCCTCCCTCTTCCTTTGCCCTCTTGTCCTCCCAGGCCTGAAGCTAGGTAAACACCAGTGGGAAAGCTAAGCAGGGTAGCACAGATTTTAGTTTCAGTCTTGCACTTGGTTCCTGGGATGGTCTCTCCAGGCAAAAATATTACTCTGTGTAGAGGCAGCTGTTTGCCAGCCTGAAGATACAAAACACAAGATCTCTGGTGAGGTGCGAAATATCAGGTGCAGTGTCCTGAATCTAAATGAAACTTTTGGGGGTTTTAATCAGTGAAATAAAACAGAGCCCCTTGATAGCAATTACAAGTCCTGAGTAACGTGCTGGTGATTTCTTATAATATGTGTATAATGTCCAAAACTGTGGGCTTCAGAAACATGCATTCTACAGTCTTCAGCTGTCTCCCAGTCCTATGATGTGCCTGCCACATGCCATCAGCATCCTGGTGGAGAGCCGCAGGCACGCTGGGCAGGAGTCAGAGGGGTGAAGACTGAGCCGTGTCTGTAGTTGACTCTCGGCCTCAAGAGTCTTTGCCTGGGAACTCCTTCCGCTGAGGAGTGAAACATCTGTTTTGTTAGCAAGCCTGTGTGGTGCACCCCATTATGGACCTGGGATGGTAATAAGTCTTCCTTGGAGGAGAGAGACGTTGCTGTCACCCGCGAGGCTCTTTGAGAACCTGAGCAGGAAACATGAGTAATTTTAAATAGCTCTCTTCAAGGTTTTGCAATGTTTGCTTTGCTTCTAAGCAGTAGCCTCTGGTGGCCATATCAGTAGGTACTTTGCAGCTGGACACCAGAGCTAGAGACCCATGTATCCACATCAATCCCATCAGCAGAGAGCCATGCTGCTCAAGGTGTGAGTTAGGATGCTTAATTTTCAGCATCCTTGTTCGAAAATTTGCAGGGGTATTTCTGTGCCCCCAGTGATGCATTCATCAAACCCTGCTATGCTTTGTTGCTTGGCTTGGGAGTGTTACCCCTTCGGCCTCAGCACATTTCTGCGGAAGCACAATACTAAACCTCTGTACTTTCTGCTGAACTCTTAATTGAATGCCCTTCAGTGTGTGGATTATAGCACTGAGAGACAGCCAGAGCAGATGCTGGCTGCTTCTTGAGAGCTTTTCATACCCTCCGATGAGAATGAGCTGACATTGAAGCAGGAACTCAGAAGTCAGAGACCTGTGCAATGAATTCTCTTAACCCTGCTAACCCCGAGACCGATCTCATACAGCGGACTTCCGAAAGTGCTAAGCTCACTCAATGCTATGTTTCATAATTCATGAGCGTGAACAATATTAGCAGGCTGTAGGTTTTGAACTGTTCTGACCTTTGTATGCTGAGACCCTCTTCCTACCAAAGGACTTGCATCGGTTGGCAAAAAGTCTTTGATATGGGGTATTTAAGAGAGGAAAAGGGAGTGCAGGGAGCAGAGGAAGATTAGGGGCAGGGCTGCAGCATTATACTGAAAAGATCTTTTGACCCGTCCAGCCTATCACTTGCATTGTGGTAAAGATTATAAAGATATTTGCAAAATGTGCTACAATTGAAGCTCATGAGTGTATGTAACGTTCACTCTGAGTTTTCCATCCTTTCATTTTTTTATAAATGGTAAACCGTTATGTCCGTATATCAGTTACTGAGTATAATCCCCATTTATGGACAGGGAAACTGAGGCAATTAGTACTGTGTCTCGTCAAGGTTACACAAGAAGAAGGCTGTGTCACACAGGGCATGAGGAACCTTGAGAGCCTGCATTGTAGCGCTATGCTTGAACATCTCTGGGTGTGCTTCTGTTTCTGAAAAAGTACTCCATCTGCTAAAAAGCACCAACAAAGTTTTGTGCATACACTGGCTGGCAAAATTACAAATCCTGTCTCCCTCAGGTTGGTGGTCTGTTTTAGTAGCTCTATTTTTTTAAACTGACTAATTCTAGTTAAAGCATGAGATAGGCTTCCTAAAAGTTACATCAGCTAAAATTTTGGAATTGACTCTTTACTTTTTGTATTGCAAGGATAAAATAATTATGAGACAGATTGTATATTTATTATTAGCCTAAAATAAAAATCTGAAAACCTCAAATAATTTCTGTTTGCCACTGTTACGTAACGTTCACTGCAGAATGCAGATTTGTTTATGCTATATGCGTGACACACTTTTTCCCGTTCAAAAAAACTATGGCGGAAGGAGGCCCCAGAAAACAAATGCAAGCCCCAGTTATCCTGTGGGAGTAACTGTCCCAGTGAACACGGGGGATCCGGTTCAGTTCTTTGGCACTCTGGTTTTATGCTCATGTAGCTTGTGTTGGCAGAGGGGCAGTGCCTCGGGCACGTGAGCATCGAGTGGCTGTGCCAGTCCTGGCTCCCTGACATGTGGGGTCTCAGATGCAGGGCTGTCATGGGAAGTTGCACCATCCAGCTTTTCAGGATGGAGTGCAAAAACTCGCTTGTGGCAGTGTTTTGTAAACATCAGTTTCTGAGCAGCGCCAGTTCCCCTCTCCAGATATCACTCCTTTGCAGTGCTGCAAGAAATGGGAAAATATTTGGCTTCCAAAAAACAAGTGTATTGGAACAGCTGGAAAAAAATGTGCGGTTGAGAAAGCTGCTCTGTACGGGCAGATGAGTGCACTTACAGGAAGGCCTGCTCAGCTTGTTCGCATGCGGTGGGAATAGAGGAATATTGGCCTGTCCAGAACAGCTTGTCTATCACTATGTGTCGCATTAAATAACCAGACTGACTAGGATAACTGTGCTCATTGAGCGGGGAAGGAAGCGCTTATTCTTCCAGCTGGACTCCAAGTCTCCCATGAGGGGTGGCGTTTATAAAGAACGAGCCCATCCGTTACAAATTAATGCCTTAAAAGTTAGTCAGATTCAGCAACACCCCTCCCCTCCCCCTAAGGTTTCCTCATCCAGCTCTTGCTCCACAGGAGGAAGGTTTCAAGCAGAGCTCAGTGGAGGATTTCTTGGTTTCCGCAGAGCTGCTCTTGGATGCATAGAAAACTGGTGCTTGAACCAACACCTAGCAGATTGTTTTCTCTCAAAATAAATAGTGCATTCTGCCACCTCTTCTCAGAGTCTCCTCATTTTTTTAAAAACTTGTAAATCAAGCACCAGCTGCTCTTGCAGGAGAGGTAAAGGCTGAAATTCCTGTTGTTTTGGCCATATTTCTCACCTCTTTTCATCTTCTTCCCTGGCTCCCTCTTCTCTTGAGTATCTAACATACGATATTTCTCTCCACTTACAGGGCTTGGCCTTTATTTGTCCTCCTTCAAAAGCTGCCACAGATGCCTTTTGGTGCTGAGATGGTAGAGGTTACCCCCTTTGGGCACTAGCCTTGTTGCAGGGGGCAAGCTGAGCCACTCAGCCTTCAAAACCCGAATTCGTTTGTGTTGTTTCCTGTCTTGCTCAAGCCAGCCATATTCTTGTCTTGTCTGATCTTTTAACTGCAAGTTCTTGGGGACCAGGAAGGGTCTTCTGTTGTTGCGGTATTTTGGCAGGGTCTATCACCATGGGATTGTGCCCCATCATAAGGGTTGGTGATGCAGAAGTGACACAGAACAGAAATAATCTCAAATACATTAACTTTTTAGGAGAAAAAAGAAGTACCTTTTTAGTTATATAATTTGCAAATGACAATCTTGAGATGTCTAAAATGTATCTCCAACTGTAGGTGGGAATGTACAACATCAATGTTTTCTTTTCAAAATGCGTAGGTTGATTGCTGCTTTTCTTGACACTGCCAGTTTTTGCTACCATATGTTCTCCTTTTGCAAAACCTTTAGCACTGTTAACTTAGCTTAATGTAAACAGATGATGCTGCATCTTATATTCCAAAATGCTAAGCTGTAGAGGCACCACCTGAAATCGTGTGTGTGTGACTGGTCTTTCCTAAACTGTGCTGGAAGTTCTGCCTACCCCACCTTTTCTTCCAGTTGTTTGTCTTCGGAAGAAAAAGAGATGAGGCATTTCCAGTGCCAGACAAAATGGGGGTGTGAAGAAACGTGGTGCCACCTGAGCATTTTGGGTACTGTCGGTGTCTCCAGAAGGCCAGGCTCAGCCAGGCTCTTCATCTCATGCTGTGTCTCTCTTGCGACTAGGATGTCAACGCAGGCGAGGGGAGCGAGTTCACCGACAGTGGGATCGAGGGAGCAGCCACTGACACCGACCTCCTTTCTAGACGCTCCAATGCTACCAACTCGAGTTATTCCCCGACGGCCAGTCGGGCTTTCATTGGCAGTGACAGCGGGAGCAGCTCGACGGGTGACGGGATTCGCCAGGGGGTGTATGAGAACTTCCGCCGGGAGCTAGAGATGAGCACCACCAACAGTGAGAACCTGGAGGAGGCCGGCTCTGCCCTCAGCGATGAGCAGAGCAGTGGCACCCTCAGCTCCCCAGGGCAGTCCGACATCCTCCTGACGGCCGCCCAGGGCACAGTACGGAAAGCCGGCGCTCTGGCAGTGAAAAACTTCCTGGTGCACAAAAAGAACAAGAAAGTAGAGTCGGCCACGCGCAGGAAATGGAAGCACTACTGGGTTTCCCTAAAAGGTACAGAGCAAGTGTGCAAGGGCTTATCCAGATGGGCGTCCGCGGTGTCCTGTGGGTTGTGTATTGCTGCAGATGAGGAAACCAGATGCCTAGACTCTTAACAAAAGCTGCTGTGAACTTCAGTGTAATTGACGTCAAGTATGAGGAAGTGGTCCTGATGTTTTTCAGACGGGGGTTTTATTTGATGGCTGTTGATGTGCTCACGTTATGGCACGTGTGTAGTCCAAGACACATGACTGTGCTGCACTGAAGTGGGGTTTGTACCCTCTTTTTGAGTCCTGCCGGCACCACCTAGGATGGCCTTTAAGAAGCATGTCTATGGCCTGCTGACAAACTAAATACCCGTGTGCAGCCGCAGGCAGGTGACAGTGGGAGTTTGCTAGTGATGACACCAGCAGAAGTTCAAACAGGGGCTCTGTCTTTGCATTCTTCTTGCAACTCTTGTGCTTGGTGCCGTTGGCCTCTCTTTCTCCAAGATGTTCTTCACGAGTACAGACACCCAGCGAGTTGCGGCACATCTGCGGTGTGGACAGGAAGCCATGGTTTGGTCATCGAGGCCGGCTTGTGACTTGGGAGATGTTTGCTCTGACTGTGTCACCCATCTTGTGGTGGGCAGCCCTCGGCACCCGGCTGCCCTGCTGTGGCCTCCTCGGCTGCCTGGGCCACAGACCCTTTTCTCTCTGAATTTTTCCAGTTCCTGCGAGGAGTGTGCTCCAGCCCCGTTTGGGGTCTGAGTGCTTATAAACGCACATAAATGTTAACAGAGCAGCGAAACTCAGGAGCTGGCCTCTTAAAGCGACCTCTAATTAATCTTCATGCGGTTGCATCGGCAGTAGAACGGGAAGCGACGCTTGCAGGGTTTTGGGACTGGCCTCGCTCTCCCCTGCCATGACTGGCCTTGCGTATGAGCCAGGGGAGGCAGAGCCATGTCTCCTGCTGTAGGTGGGATTACAAAAAAACTCAGTATGGTTAAAGCCCTGTCCTCCCCACAGAGTGCTTTTTTTTAGAGCACTTTTTTTTTTCCGTTGTTTTAATTTGCAGCACTCTCTTAAAACCAACAGCAAAGTTAGGTGCCAGCTCTTCCTTGGGGTGGTTAGAGAGGTTGGGGAAATGGAAGAGAGAGGGAGAACTCAGGGGGTCGGAGGGGGGGGAGGGGGGGAGAGCCCTGATCTCCTGAGGGGGGTGTGAAGTGGCAGGAAGGTCTTGCTGTGAGGAACGGGCAAACAAAGGGCCATCTGGGAGGAAAAAGGGGAAGGATGAGCACGAAGGCAATGTTATTTTAAAGTGCTATGACTCAAGTGGAGTGTTTGCTCCTTAGATTGCTCTGCCTTAATAATGTCAGTGTTTGAACGAGGCTTTGAAGTTAACAGCTGCTATTGTTTGGCTGCAAATAGTTTTCTGGGAGGCTGGGTAACAGGGCATCCTTTTGAGAGGGCCGGTTCCAGTGGCAGAGGAACAATGTGCCAGTTATAGTTTAAAACAACAGTAGATAATGTGGGAAGGTGGGGGAGAGAGAAGGACACCCGTTTTTTTTTTGGGTCTCCCAAATTGCTGAGTTGCTACACCTTTTTTTCCACACACACCCGCCCCCCCAGAGAATGGTAAAGATTATTTTGTAAAACCAAGCAGGTTGTTCGCTGTCCCCAGCTGAAATGGTTTTTTTTTTCGTTTTGGCTGTGTTGCGGCGAGTCAGAGCTGAAATGTGGAAGGTGTCCCTGCCCATGGCAGGGGGGTTGGAACTAGATGATCTTTAAGGTCCCTTCCAACCTAAACCATTACATTAATTAATATTAATAGTTATAGTGGAATAAGGATTTGGTTTATGCTTTTTGTTTGTTTGTTTGTTGGGGTTTTTTTGTACCTCAGTCTTTCAGCGAGCACAGCTCATTCCAGTCTGTTTTTCTTCCAGTTCCTCATCTGCATCCAGTAATTAAATCGCTTGATCTTTGCCTTGCATGGGCTGTCGCAGCTAGCAGCTGCAGGAGGCTGGGGCAGGACCATGGGGGTTTGCCTGGGGCCTGTCTGCTTGCAGCTCTCTGGCACTGCCAGGGCAGACGCGCCCTCACGCCTGCATCTTCCTTTTGGTCCCCTCGGTGGGACGGGGTGGCCGTGGAGGACCCCCACTTTGGGATTTGTAATCGTGTTTCTCGTTCGGGGCTGTATTTTACTGCCTGAGACTGTCTTGGCTCATGTCTGCGTCTCTGTTTTCACAGTCCTTGGGTGAACAAAATGGCCTGTGCTGGGGGACGGCTTGGTGTAGCATACAGCTCGTGGTGTGCCCCCATGGTGTGGAAGCCACCGCCTTGTTGGGCTGAAAACTGGTTTGATGCTGGCGCTCTCTGCTGTGGGGCTGAAAACCTGAACAGGCCCTGGCAAATGCTCCCTCATCCCTGCGACAGTTTTGTGGATGATTTATAGTCCCAAGTATTAGCGCTGAATAAATGCAGAGCGGCTGTTGTGTTTAAATGTGTTTCTTGCTAATATATGATCATCTCTTTTAGGATGCACATTGTTTTTTTATGAGACTGATGGCAGATCTGGCATTGACCACAACAGCATCCCAAAGCACGCTGTCTGGGTGGAAAACAGCATAGTGCAAGCGGTGCCCGAACACCCCAAGAAGGACTTTGTCTTCTGTCTCAGCAACTCCCTTGGGGACGCTTTCCTCTTTCAGGTTGGTCTGTCTTGAGAGTTTTACAAAGGTGTTCTCTTTTTCTGTCTCCGATCAAGGAGAAAATCTTAGCTCTGGTTGAAATCAGTGGAAAAATCCTGCTGACTCCAATACATTTGGGATTTTCCTCTGGCAGCACTAAAGGAAGGACACAATATATTCAGTAAATGCCACTCAAGAGACCCACCACCACATGTGAATCACTGTCAGATCTGCTGGTTTTACTGACTGTCTGGAACCTCTTTGTGTAGATGGTTGGAGCAAAGTAATAATCAAAAAATATTCTTACATCCCTGTAAAAACTGAGTATTTTGCATGGTTTGACAAGGTGCTTAAGACAAGGCCAGTTATGATACAGGACATACAGTAGTGCGTTAAATGTGCTGTAACACTGTCTGTGTCTCATAAGAGACACCTATCAAAGATGGGACCTTGCAGAGAGGCTCAAGGGGTTTAAAAAGACCAAGAGGATTTTGAAGTGCAAGGGGGTACTTGGACCTCCAGGTGTTCTCTCAATGGTGCTGCAGAATCCAGTTGCCTCTAGTTCATACAGACCTTAGTGAACATCTTGCTGTTGCCCAAGAGGAGACTGAAAGTGCATGTTTATTTTTTTTTAATCAGAAAATAGAAATATCTGAATTTCACAGGGTATGTTTAAAAAAAATCCAGTATTTGTATCAAAGACCATACGTTAGTTGATGTGTTTCACTGAAAAAGATTTCTGTATTTTGGTAACTTCTGCTTCCCTGAGTGATTTTTAGGTTGACATTCCACTTTTGTATTACAAGTTGTCACTAACCAAGGTGTGACATTCTTTTATTTGTAATTGCCAGCCTGTGCTGAGGTGATGCCATTTCCTCCTTTTTTGATTCAGTTTCTTCACTGGAGGAATCCCTTACTTATTTCCTTTTCCAGTCACAATGCATCCAGAGTTTCTTGCCTTCTTAAACCAGAAGCGACTCTGTGGTAGGATGTGGCCCCATGTCATCACTCCCCTGTACTCCAGAGCGAATCTTCAAAATGACACTGTCTCATAGGTCCTTGCAGCTGTCCTAAACAAGGGGCTAGATTCTCAAACTAGTGCAAAATAAAAAAGCCTTGGTGATTCAAAGGACATGGTACTGGCTTACGTCTTGAAGAGAGTGAGTATCTGATTGCGTACCAAAAAAACCTACCTTTTTTTTTTATGGACTAGCTTCTTTGCCACCTGAGTCTGATTTTTCCTCAGCTCATAATGTAATACTGCACTGCTCCTTTCTACTTCATGCGTTTCCTGAGCAGGGTACGTGTATTTTTCCACCTGGAGAGCTTCATCCAGGAGGTAAGAGTGGTGCTTATGGTCTCAGCATGTGCTTGAAAGGTTATAGAGCCCCAGCTCCTCTTGATCTACTGATACGACCTGTAAAATCTTTTACATGCAGTTTTCTAAGGAAAAACATTCAGTCTCATAAAATGAATGCCAGGGGATGCTAAATACCGAAAAGGTCACATTCAGTACATTTCTTTTGTGGCAACACAGGGCCTTATTCATTATAAGCCCTTTGTCTTTATGCCATGGGTAGATTTTCATGTAACTTTGTGGAAAACAGCAAAAACAAGCCTTTTCAAATGAAAACCATTTATATTGCCTTGCAGAAATTTTCCCCTGATGTGTCCCTTCTGCCATAGAACCCACGCATGGCCAGCGAAGCAGAAGAGAAAGAAGGGATGGGTGTGGGATGAAGGGAAGGAGACCAGTCGCAGTGGTGGAAGTAATGTGCAAGTGACTGCTGTAGGGCTTGCTCTGCTGCACTCAGAGCAGCTGACACGTGTGTATGGCTCTTCAGCAGTGTTACTTAACTGCTCATGTCATACACGTCCGTCCACACATAACACAGCGCTGTAGTAGTGGTTTTGATGAGAAGAAACCACAGACCTGCAGAAGACTATTTCTGTCGTATGGAGACTGTGTACTTAGGGAGAAAAATAGGGTTGCTTTGTAATGTGTACAGATATTGGACATCTTGTAACAAGCCTTCCCACTGCATTGCACCTAGAGACATCACATTCCTCCTACACGATGATTCCTTGCTCAGTCAGTTCCTACACAAATCCATTACTTGCAGATGTCACATGCATTTTCCAGGAGCTCAGAGCAACTTGTGACACCACATACTTATGTATCAGATGTTTGCAGCTTGTTTATGTCGTCCTTTCCGTTGAGAGGTGGAGTGATTTCCCATGCCTACTCATCTACCAGAAGAGTCTTCAGCTCCTAAATCCATTCCAGAATCTTTTTTTCACTCCTTCTCCCCAGGAAACTAAAAAGAAAACTGAATCTAATGGTAGACAGATAATATTTTAAAATTGAATAAGATAAAAATATGACCTCTTGCTGTTACGATTTTTCTAGGAATTAACAAAACATACCATCTCATTATAAGTCCAGTGCTACACTCTTCTCTACTGGGGGCTAGGTTTCACCACCTGACTGTAGGCTAAGTGTCTCCCATTCTGCAAATAATTTCTCTATTTTCAGCAGAAATTCCTCAGCAAGGAATTTCTCCTCAGCTCAACATATCTTCAGCAGTGGTGATAAGACATTGTAAGTCTCTATCTGTGAACGAGAGCTTGTTAATATTATTACCTGGGCAGGGAGCCTGACCAGTTTAAGCAATATACTTTGTACAGTGCCAACAGAAGACAAGAAAATTGGGTGTAAGAGATCAGTCTTTCCAATGTAGACCCTGTCTTCTGCTTAGGACTTCTAATCTGAGCTAAGGAAAGCAATGTCATTCTGGGACATCTGTGTTTCACCTGCTTCAGTACCACAGAAGCTTTGGGAGCATAACCCTGAAGTCCAGCCTGTGCATACGTGATTTCCAGAGTTGGGCTTCTGTGGGAATCTATCCTTGGCTTTAGTAAGCCACATCCTTTGCTCTTGGTTGTGACCACCAGGAGAGCAGTGAGGATGACCTTCTTCATCTATGTTAGCAACTGGAGAAGTCATACTGTGCTGCCTATTAATAGATCAGGTACCATCAGAAAGTTTAATTAGAACAGGGTGTTTTGGCACCTTGCTACCTTTTCAGCCATGAGCCAGATACCAGTGTGATTAACTGCTAAAGGTTGACACTCAGAGAAAGTCTGTTGCAACCCTGAGTTGCCTGTAAATTTTGTTTTACAACCTACTGTAAAAAGGAATGTGGTTTAGTAAGAAGGCTAAGAAGATTTATTTTTTATTTTGAAAGTCTGGAAAAGGAACACTTTGAAATATTCTTCTTCCTATGTCAAAAGCCTCTAATCAGAATAGTGCTCTTCCAGAAAAATGTACTGGTGTCCCATGCCCCAGCCTAATATCTCATGGAATCATAGAATCATAGGATGGTTTGGGTTGGAAGGGACCTTGAAGATCATCTAGTTCCAACCTGCCTGTCATAAGCCTCATCCAGCCTGGCCTTGAACAGTTCCAGGGACAAGAAGATTTCCCTTTTCCCGACTGTCACACACATGCTTGGGGAGGGACAATAACAGAGCTGTAAAAATTACGACCAGCCTGCCTTTAATGGTCACAAGGTTGTCTTCAGAGTGCTTTGGGACCTTCAGAAGTGGAAAGCTTGTTTGTATATGCATCATAATAAAGCTACTCATAGATATCACGGTCACATTTTATGCCATTAATTTATTACTAACTGTTGCGTGCCAAAAAAGCTCTCCATACTGTGAAGAGCACAGAGGCTGGTGCATTCCCTGCCTTAAGGAACTGGGAGTTTAGAAAATGTCATTAAATGTTGAGCTACAAATTATGGCAGCATTGCATTGAACAAGGAAGGTAATTCCTGAGACCTTGCTGGGAAACACTGTACAGCTGCAAAGCACAGATATAGGTGTAATTCTAAGTGCTGAATGCCTAGTGCTGAGTTAAAAATGGCCTGCTTAAGAATGATGGGGCTTTCATTACTTCTCTCATAAGTGGATTTAAGGCTTTGAATCTTAAGATCAAAGGCAAAGGAAACTCCTTGGAATTGCATTTGTTAATCTCCAATCAATTTTAAAGAGGATCCTGACTTCTTTTCCCTCTCTTTCTCTCTCTTCAGACCTCTAGCCAGACCGAACTAGAGAACTGGATCACGGCAATCCATTCAGCTTGTGCAACTGCGGTGGCAAGGCAGCATCACAAAGAGGACACTGTCAAGCTTCTGAAAACAGAGATAAAAAAGCTGGAGCAGAAGATTGATATGGATGAAAAGATGAAGAAAATGGGTGAAATGCAGCTGTCCTCAGTAACGGACTCCAAGAAGAAGAAGACCATACTGGATCAAGTAATCGCGCTTGCTTATGTGAAATAAGCCCCTAGCAAATATTTAAGGCCTTCTTCAGATTAGTGGTAACTCTGTCTGCTCCCACTGTGCCATGTGTGCATGCGGGCAGAGCTCCCCAAGGCAGGCGAGATGTGTGTTGGCAGGAGAGCTGTGCTGACTGCCCTAGTTGCACCGTTTCTCCAAACAATGGGGGCTAAAGTACCACATGGGCTGTCTTCTGGCCACCACGCAAAGGATTTAGCTAGCCGCTCAGAGGTTGAGTGAGGGCTTTAGGGGAGTGAAGAGGCTACCAGGCCATGGCAGCAGGATGCCTTAGGGAAGAGCTGGTCATAGACCGACAAATGCTGCTGTTGAAGTTGTCTTAAGAGTGCAAGAGGCTTGTTCTTCTGCTGGCAGATGGGGTGAAGAAGCCATCCTGGTTTCTGCTTGTTGCAATGCCCTGCGTTGACCTTGTGCCTGCGGCCCTGGCTGCCCTTTGGGACTGCTCCTTTTGACTTCAAGTGGACAACGTAGTTGCGTTTGAGAAGCAGAGAGCCTAGAGCAGATGTCTCTCCCTCTGCCGCAGCAGCACCTTATTTTAGGAAACTAACATATGGCTTCTGCTTCATTAGTTTGTGGCTCTTCTACCACGTCTGCCAAATGTGCCTGTAGCACAAACCATAGTGAGCGGCCAGGCCCTAATGCACTAACCTAAAGAGATTTCATACCCCTTGGAAACCCATGAGAAGGGCGGAGAGAGGGGAGAGATGCTCACCTCTGTTGAAAGGGCTCCACTCGAAGGCTGTCAATCACAGTGAGAGGGCAGAGCAGTCTCTCTCTTTATGTAACTGAGTTTTTCTAAATGCTTTGAAACTGTTTCCTATCAGCAATTTGAATTATTTAAATAAGTCCTTACATAGGCTAATTATAGTGCTCTTCCGCTGATAAGATGAATTGTCCCCAGTGTACTATACTTTTTCAAGTATGGCAAGCTCTGTTGATGCTTACAGCAATACTGCGGCTGCTGCTGATTTGGGGCGCTCTGTATGTGGAATTTGGTGGGGTTTGGTCTTCATGTTTCTCAGATGCTCTTGATGCATGAAGGAAGCCTCTTAAGGGACTGCTCCAGAGAGAATCCTGGAACACAAAGAAAATTAAAAATGGAATTTTCATCCTATTAATTAGCATTGTATCAAAGGAGCGGTTGTCCTAGGAGAAGGCTTCTGCCATGAACATAAAAAAAAGTTATTTTCCATCTAATGAAAACTTTTTTATTATTTGTATCCTTTTTGGGGTTGGGAGGGTAGGGGAGAATGGGAAAGAAGGGGAATCAAAGTTTCTTGAATGAGATCAGCATTGGTGAAAGAGATGTATTACTGGGAATAGTAGAATTTTCTTAAGCTATTTACCACTCTGTACTTCCTCCTCTCCCCTTTTCTTCTCGTGTGTCTCACTCTTGAATCTTTGCTGTACACAGATCTTCGTTTGGGAACAAAATCTTGAACAATTCCAGATGGACCTATTTCGGTACCGCTGTTACTTGGCTAGTCTCCAAGGAGGGGAGCTCCCAAACCCTAAAAGACTGCTTGCTTTTGCCAGCCGTCCAACGAAAGTTGCGATGGGCCGTCTTGGAATCTTTTCAGTCTCGTCATTTCATGCGCTGGTAAGTTTGAACAGCAGCCAGGGGTCATCTTTGCCAACCTGCAAATTGGTTCACGTGTTCAATGCAGGGATCACGTCAACAAACAGCAGTCTGTGCCTGCGAGCGAGTCCTTACCTTAGCATGCAGAATATTCTACTTGCTGAAAGGGGTGTGTGTTTTGGATATAGATTATAAAGCAGATGCTTGCAAGCCATGGCCTTATGGAAGTGGAAGAACCATGTTTCTCCTAAACATGTGATTTTGAAGCTCCAGATCTGCACTATAAACATGCCTTCTATAAACAGATCTTCCTGTTACAAGAGCAGGCTCCCCTCTAATGTCCGTGCACGTGGGCTTGATCCAAAAGTCCACTGAGATCAATGGGGTTCTTTCCGAGGCCCTCAGCATGTGTTGGCTTAGACCTTCTCAGGCATGGCTTGCTTTCTACCATATGGATGAATCTGCTGGCCAGTTAGGCTAATACCTGGTCTCCAGTGATCAACACCTGATGCTCCACAAGGGATGTTCTTCTCTGATACTTACGGTGTGGCAAATAATGTTTAAAATGGTTGTTTAAATGTAAATAATGTAACAACCCAGCTCTTGAAAATACAGGGAAATGTATTGCAAAGTGGTGTTTTTTTTAATGAATTTAAATCAAGTTCCTGTAGTTTCGGCTTGGACTCCTGGAGCTTCACAGAAATAGCTGAGCTCCACTGTTGTCTTGTAGATGTCAGCTGTACCCTTCAATTGAATCCAGAGCCGTAATTCAGTCAGGGGCGTTTTTATTCTTTTATATATGAAAAGATTAGCGTCATCATCCTGATAATTGCTGGTGGATTTATATTTTTTTTTAAGTGGCGGGCTGCAATTTGCATTTATGCTTATTTTTTTGCATTTAGCAAAGCACTGAGCGTTAGCCTGAAAAACAGTCTGCCTCTTCATGCTGGTGTCTCTTGAGAGCCAAGTGAAAAAAAATATGTTTTGAATATGTTGTGTTGGAACAGACACGTGCTTTCTTCTCCTGTAAGCAAACTCTCGTGTCCTCCTTTGCCCTCAGTAGCGTGGAGATGGTGCAGTGAGTCTCAAACTCGAGCTGGGTGCTGCATGGTGATAGCGTGGCATCCCTACCTCTCCTGAAATGTTCCTCAGTACATTAGTCAGAGGATGTGCTAAGTCTCCCAGGTTCTTCTGCACAAATGTCCTAGGTACAGCTAAGAAATGTCTCACAAGTCCAGGATGTGGAAACGGAGACACTTGCAGTAGTGTTTAAGTTCTCCCTTTCCTTGATTTCTCCACATTTTTCATGGAGAATCACCATGAGTCATACAGCGACGATACACAAGCCAGCCTTCTGTTTGTTCTGTCTTTATATGGGTTTTTGTATCTGCTGCACCCAAACAACCAGTTTCGCAGCTCCATAGCTTGGGGCATAACCCAGAGATTCGGGTGTTCCTGCTGGGGTTGCCAAATGACAGTCACATTTTGCTAGTTTCGGCTGTGGGAATCCAGTACAAAGGTGTTCCAGGAAGTGTAGGGCCAAGTCGACAGGGTGGGTCGGTCTGTCTGTCTGTCTCACTTCCATTCATACCTGTTGTCTTTCCTACCACTCCCTTTTTCACAGGAGAGGAGCTTGCTCTCTTGAGGCCACCTCCACGTGGGAAATCTGCTTAAACGTTGGCCTAAACACTTCACCTCTGACTAATGTCGCACTAATTTCTACTAGACCTTCCTCATTTGGGAAGCACTCCCCAAATATTTGGTCTCAGTAAAGGCAAATTATCTTTTCGCTTCAATGCGGTTGCCACAGGACATTTTTCAAGTACTCAAGCAGTTAACACTGCTCTAATCTAAAGGGTCATTTCAGCTCATTTTTTCTCTTCTTGTGTTGTGCTCACTCCTTCAAATGTTGCTATCTTTAAGGAAGCGCAGGTTTTAAATTCTGTGACCTATTTGCAAGCCTTTATCTGGCCTTGTAACAGCTATGAGTCAGTTCCAGGATGCCCAGAGTGCTTCCACAGGAAACAGCAAAGAGAAAGACTGGGCTTTTCGAAGCAGCAGATAAGTTTGGAAATTTCAGGTTTTGTGTGTCCAGCTTTGAAACCTTGTTAGGAAAAAAAAAAAAGAAAAAAACCCAACCAAATCATTCACTGGTGCTGAGGCTTTCCTCTGTGATGATTAGGCTGCTTCAAAATATCTCAGATTAAATGCCAAAAAATCGGAGGGGTGGTACTGTCCATTTTTATTTTTGATTTTTGATGTTGGAAGAAGTGAGTTAAATTGCAGTGAAAGGGAAGCAGCCTGGCAGCATCACCATTGTCCCTGTTGTGAGTACCCATTGTTGCCATAGTATTTGCCTTTATTTTTTAAACCAGATTCCGCTGTTTGTTAGATTATGTAAGCCATGGTGTGGTGGGATGCTGTGACCTTTGATTTTAAACCATGTGGCATTGACAGGTGGCAGCTCGCACAGGGGAGTCGGGAGTGAGGAGAAGGACACAGGCCATGTCCAGATCTGCCAGTAAACGGAGAAGCAGGTTTTCTTCTCTTTGGGGGCTGGATACTACCTCAAAGAAAAAGCAAGGGAGGCCAAGCATTAATCAGGTAAGTCTGTGGAAGTTTGTGATATTGGTATTTTCAAGTCTTATTTGTTAGCATGCAGAATGCAGCTCATGCAGAGTCATTTGCACCAAGCACTTACACATGCAACCTTAACCTTGCCTGTTTAATCTTTCATGGCATATAGTCATCTTACTCCACATCCTCTTCAAAAATCAGTAACTGTAATTATAGATAAGTATACAGCAGCTCCTATCAAACAAGGTTTGGAGTTTGCTCCTTCTTTAGCTGAATTAGTTGCATTTCTACTGTTGTTACTGTTTCTGCTGCTTCTGCTTTTGCTTGAGGTACTTTCCCTAAACTCAGGAGTAACAAAGCAGCAGTGTAAAACAGGTACAACTTTGGAAGAGAAAAAAAAGGGCAGACTTGTTTGTTTCTTTAAATTAAAATCATGAGTTTGTAGAATACTTTAAATGTAGCCGAGTTTGGGGAAAACTTCCTAAACTAACAAAAAGCTTTGCATTTAGTAGGGACAGTCCCTGTTTTGCTTCAGTTTTTTCAAAAAGCAAAAGCTGAAGCGTTTCCATCCTGTCACTACCCAGATCTTTCTCTAGAAAACGTGTTTCAGTATGGTAGGAAGGTGCTTCCCTGTTATTCTTTCCAAACATCCCTAATTATAGCTTTCAATTTTCGAGAGCCATACCTCATCTAATTGCAGGAAGTGTAGGCTTTGCTTTTCTTTCTCTTCTTTCACTTTTTGAGGGGAGAAAGGCTTGGGACACGTGTTGTTCTGTGCCCTGTGATTTCTTCTTCCTTCTGTTAAAGCAGGAGTGGGTGTTTGTTTTGTTTAGCAGAGGATGAATGCTGCAAAATCGTTCAGCTTGTTTTTAGTGAGACAGTAAAAGTTCATTAAACCTCACCAGTTTAGTGGCTGAGCAAAAGCTCAGGGGTTTGCTGGGAAGCAGCAGGTGCCTTCATGAATGCCTTCACAGTTTTTTGTGCTGGTGCTGCAGCAATGCTGTTGCTTTGTACTTATTTTCCCCAAATCAAGCCCAATCCCTTGTCCTGAGCTAGGAACCCGCCCATGCTGTGTCTTCAGACCTGTTTTTTTTTTTTCCTGAACTGACCTTTGTTTTTTCTTTCAGTGGGGATAAATGCTTTCTTCACGCTTCCTCCCCCTGCCTCCATCCCTACCCCCCTCTCCTCCATAAGCACACACAGGCGTGAAAAGGGATTTTATTCCAGGTTAAAGAAAAGTCGTACTGGAGAGAGTCAAAGGAAAAGTAAAGTTTTGAGAAAGGAACGGAATGTCAAAATGTATTGCCCGAACACATTTCCCCTGCTCCTGTATAGTAGCATGTAAAGTATTACCAAGTTGAAGCAGTAAACTGTAAATCCCTAAAGAGCAGTGATGTTCTCCCATCCTGCATGGTCTTTGCTTCATTTTAGGTATGGAATAGTTAACAGCCAAACCCAGAAACTTGATCATAAAGCTGTGCTGATGTGGAGCTATAAAACTTAACTTTTCAGTTTTAATTATAAGCTTCTGCTGCAGTAACAACCCTGTTTGCCCATCTGATGCAGTCCTGTGCTGCTTTGGGATGGATTCTGTAAATATTCCCATTCTGTTGTTCCTCCTGCATGGAGTCCTGTTGATTTTGGCTCTCTGGCTGGCTTTCTGGCTGGTGCTGGGTTACCAGCTCTTATTTCATTAGAGAAGGGTTATGCTGACTTGTGGTACTTGAGTGTTTGCTAAGTACTTTTTGGAAGCTGGTTTATTACAAAAACAGCCAGAAGTGGAGCCCTTCTGATTTCTCAGCCTTAGCAGAGGTGGAGAAGCATTCATTTCCTCCACTTTACAGGTGGGGAAACCAAGCACAAAGGAGATAAAATTTGTCCAGCTCCACCAAGTAAGTCAGTGACAGACCACAAAGCAGAACTGGCCTCTAATCTTTCAGCATGGTCCCCCATCACCAGCTTGTCATTCACTCTCCTTTCAACAAGCTGATGTTTTCCTTTTCTGTGTTTTGAGATTGATGTTTTTATTTTTCAGTTTGATTTCCATGCTAGATGTTAGATAGACTGTTCTCCCCTTAGTGTGTGCGGCAGACGGCGTGGAGTCATGCTCATGTTTTAAAGCAGGGTCACTCTGTTGTTCCTCAGGTGTTTGGTGAAGGAGTTGATTCAGTAAAGAAATCTCTTGAAGGAATCTTTGACGATACAGTCCCGGATGGCAAGGTAAAACACCAGCTCTCCAGCTGCCTCCTTGCTCCCCATTTGCAGCCAGCCTAAATGCTGCGTTGACTCTGGAACACGAGAAGGGATGTGGAGCCACCAGGAGAGGACCCTCTGTGTGCTGTAGGGCTTGTAGCTGCTTTGGGAGTGTTTGAGCTGGTTGCCCATGGTCAAAAGGGCTTGCTGTGTGTGACATCCTAAGCGCAGCTGGAGATGCCAGACCCAGAGGGGTGTTAGCACTGCATGCCAGGGAAATGCCTTCCCGCAGGAGGACCTGGACACCGCTGGTTCTGGAAAATGGCTCCTTGTGATGGCCATATGGGGTTTTCATAATTTAGGGTTGGCACAACTATGAAGTGCAGAGCTTTCTCTGTTTTGTTCTCATGTGCTTCTATGAGCTTCTGCATTTGCAGCCACAATTACAACTGCTTTCTCTTTCCCCAGAGAAAGTCAGCTATAAAATGGCATTAAGACAGTGCTAAGAGGCACATTCTTCATGTAGCGTGTATGGATTTATCTGCATGAGCCCACTTACAGCAAATAGGGATTCTGCAGCTCCATCACTTCCTGGGGATTTATAGCTTGGAGTGCAACTTGGATGTATAAAAGACAGTAAATTCAAAATAAATGCTAAGATTTGCTCTTTTGCCATTTCTAGGTATAGGAACCATAGCACTTAAAACAGTTTTGTTGGCCTTGGATTGGTTTGCCTGGAAATACAGTGCATTTAAGTTTTAATTTTGAATCTCTTCTTATCACTATTATTTTTTGTTGCATTCCTAGCATTCCCAATAGCTGTAGGGTGAAATACCAGGAAAAGCGCATTGCACCAGTGTAGCTGTGTGGGTGGCATGGGAAGGCACACTTATACTGCTCAGGTAAAACTGCAAAGTTTCCTGTCCAGACAAGCCTTCAATCTAGGCTTATGAATAAAACGTGTTCTCTATAAGAAGGCTTTCTGATACAGCATATAATGTTCTTTACACTTGTTAATGATGAAGTGGGAGATTGTATTTGGCTGTTAGAGTCATAATGGATTTTGTCTATTTAGAGGGAAAAAGAAGTGGCACTGAGCAATGTCCATCAGCACAATCCCGACTGTGATA
The DNA here is from genome assembly GCA_013398815.1 of Ibidorhyncha struthersii. Classification (NCBI taxonomy): domain Eukaryota; kingdom Metazoa; phylum Chordata; class Aves; order Charadriiformes; family Charadriidae; genus Ibidorhyncha; species Ibidorhyncha struthersii. The sequence continues at coordinate 310,578 of VZSZ01004103.1, forward strand.
TTTGGGTTCACGAGTATTTTACACCGTCTTGGTTCTGCCTGCCAAACAACCAGCCTGCTCTGACAGTCATCCGTCCCGGGGACACCACACGAGATGTGCTGGAAATGATTTGCAAGGTAAAGGCTGCGAGCGTGTCCTGGAGAGGGGTAAACAGGTCTACAACCCTGAGCCCTTTCAGTTGAACCTTATAGTGACTTTGTCATATCCCAGTGCTCAGACTGCAGTGTGTTGGGGATTGTGTGTTGTATGTTAGATGAAGAATATGAATTATACTGAAATTTTCATGGTAGCACAACACAAGAAAAATTCCTACAGCTGGAGCTAAACTTGGCATGGGTGTAGAAAGGGAAGGCAGGCTAGTTTTTGCCTTTTCCGTTCTGGCCACTGTGCATGACCCTCTGAAGTGACTTTATCCCTTCCCTCTCCCGCCACCTCTCATGTACCCACCCCCCCACCCACTCCCTCTCCCCCTCCACTGGAGACCAGGCTGTGCGCAGGACCCTTCTCTCCCCATCTGCCCCCCAGCATCCTGACCCCCAGCCTGCTTCCTTTCACCAGACGCCCCATAGCATGGCAGTGCAGTCGCCCTGTCCTCGCCTGACCACCCTGGTTCCCCCACCTCTGCCAAGCCCTCCCGTGGCCCCTCCCTCCTCCGCCAGGCAAGCGGGGTGTTCTCACCCTTTCCCAGGTGCCAGGTCATCCTGTTTCCAGGTGCCTTTCCTCCTTCCTTCCCCCTGCTGCTTCCTCCCCTCCAGCTGGCGTGGGGGAGGAAGGCACGGAGAAAACAGCAGCAGCAGGAGTAGGAGAAGGTGCCTGTGTTTGCTGTGTACGCTGCGGAGTCAGACTCGCTTCGTGTAGGTGGCAGGAGGGAAGAGAGAGGAAAGCTTTTATCTGCACTGGGGGGGAGTGGGAGAAAAACCACCTGGATTTCTTTTCAAGATGAAGTATCAGAGAGACATTTGGCCATTAAAAAGAGTTACATCTCAGCAGAGAAGTTGAAAGCTTTGACAAATTAAATACAAGCTTTCAGTTCTGGCAGCTACATAATGTATGTTTTCCGCTAACCGGCTGACTGCAAGCTAGACCCAACTTGTGTCACGTGCCGTTCTGAAAAGTGAGTCCTCTTTTGTACAACAACAACAGCAAAAGAAAAGAAAACATTTATTACTATTAAGAGCTTAACTTTGGGGACTTTTAGAACATGTTGCATGTGCTTCCAAAGAGAAGGAAGGTGAGAGAAAGGCATTTGTTTGCAATAATTATACAGTGTGCTCGTCTCTCTGCCAGGTGCGCTATTTAAGAGTGCTGCAGCTTGTGAAAGCTCTTCATTGTGTTCAGGAAAAGGTGACATTTTTGGAGAGAGACATAATAGGGAAGCTGGATGACACATTATTAGTAATGATTTATTTTTAGGATTTATATTTTCCTTTGGGTAAGAGTGATTAATTCGGTGGGCCAAATCCTTAGCTGGAGTAAATTGGTGTAGCTCCACCAGTTCCAGTAGGTCCCTGCTGAGAATCTGGTCTCTCACTTTGATTGTTTGATTGTTGTGGGTGGTGGTGTATAAGGAGAAGGGGAGGTGAGTGAGTGTTTGTTTTTTGAAGAGCTGTTATTTGTTTCTTTCTGTAAGAGTTTTCAGTCTGGAAAACACTGAGGGATGCCTTCTTTTCTGTAGCATTTAATAATCAATCTCTTTCTTCTGTCTCTTGCATTCAGCTCATTTTTTCCCCTTTAATATCTGATCCACATCATTTCACATCAGTTTGCCATCTGCCATCTGAGAACCAGTCAAGTTCTGGTATAGTAAACATTTCAAGATCTACATTTCATATAAACCTCTTCATGTTTGTGGATGTGGTTAAATCTGTCTGTGCTATTAAACTGAGCTTGATTATTCTGTTGGAGGACATTAAGTACACTCAAGTCATTGTAGAAAATGTGTTCTTATACTAACATTGCTGCTTGTTATTATACAGCGAGTTAGGTTTTGGAGGCTGCTTTGTGACACTTTTACGATTCGAGGAGAGTTTAAAGCATGTTTTAAAATGGTTTCTCAAAGACTTCTCCTAAGATTTAACTAATAACATCACTTGGAAGTCAGAAAAAGTCAATGTATATGCATAAAATTGTTTCCTATGGATAATACTGATCAGCATGAACGTGTGTGTATGTATTACTAACATTTGCATAAAGGTATATCTTAAAATTGAGTAGAAACACACACACTGTAGATGGATTTAGGCAGAGCAAGTATGGAGAGAACACCACCAAAAATCAAGCATAGAAGACTACATGGCATTTAGTCTTTTGACTGAACTGGATAAAAAGCGAGAAGCAAAAAAGGTTCTGTTTTCTCACAATTTACATTTTTCAAGTAGACCTGTGTGCCGGGCAAGAAGCAGATTTCCCCTAGGTCTCTGGGTCTGTGCCCAAAGTCTCTGAGAAATTACTTAAGCCTGATGCTCTGCAGGCTCGCTTTGATTTTGAGCTGGTGTTTTCCTACTGAAAAAGCTCGGGCCACACAAGTGCGAAGCCGGAGTAATACAGTGGGATGGGTAGCATGTTTCCATGGTGCTGTCATCTCAGCACTAATGAAGGTCTCCCCCACCAAGCTGAAAGAATATGCCTGTCCCTCGCTTTAACTAGAAGGGAGCTGAAGTGGGTGAATAGTTTGGGTTGTGTGCTGATCCGCTATGCCACGTGGAGCCTGTTGAATCAGATCACACTCCAGGCTGTAAATTCTTTTTCAAGAGCACGCTGGTTAAGCTGTTGGGTTGTGCTTTAAATTGGGTTAGCTGCTTAATTCAGTCCAGACGTAGCCAGAGTTATTAGGAGAGAAATAAATAAACCGAGAAGCTTATTTGGACTGCTAAAAGCTATTTTGGGTGGTCTCGAAAGGATATTAATATCATGAAAGCCGCAGTGTTTCTGTTCCCACCTTCCCACATATGGATGCTGCTAGACCAGCAACAACAAAAAAAATAATGGGTTAATGGTATGGCTTTTAGGGCAGACTGGCTATGTCCACTTTTAAGAGGGCCTTTTCCTTTCACTTCAGTAGAAAATCATGCCACTATTTGAAACAGTTTAATGTAAAATTTCAAAGTAGACAAAGCCTTGCTGCAGCTATACAAATGTTAATTAACAAAATGGTGTGGATCATATACTGCACCATCACAGCTTTAATGATGATGACTCTCATTCCCTGACTTGGATGGGATTGCAATAGTAGATGAATGGCATCCACCCCGGCTGATGGCATTTCTTGGAAGAAATGAGTGGCTCAAAATATATGCGGGTTTCATCCAGCGACCTCTTTAGACGATGCTGTGCTGTGGCATAGTTCAGGGCTTCAGTGCTGCATCTGTCATCTTGCGTTTGACTCCCTCCTACTCTCTAAAATGGCCAGCGCTCACTATTTTCTTCTAAGCAAATCTCTCTGCAAAGACGGGTGTGAAAACAGACGTCTCAGTGGTCATCTCCATGCCTGATGTGGTGCCCCATATCAAAGCGGGCAGAAGCCCTTTCATTGACCACTGAGATGGCAGATCAAGCCACCGCCTGCGGGGAAGGTTGATCTTTTAAGATGCTATTGGGGTGTAGGCTGCAGAGCGGGTTGCGGGCAGGTGTGAGTGCACCCTGCCTCTGCCCGGGGGCAGGCGGTGGCTCTGAACTGGTGGCTGTGTTGCTGAGGGGTGTCGGGGTGCCCCCGGCCCCGTGGGGAGCCCAGGGCGGCAGTTAAGGCAGCTCCCGGCCTGTGCCCAATGTCTGGAAGCCCCAGACTGAGTCAATTCATGTCCCTCTGCAACAGGTTGTGATTTCTGCTGGCCTGGGGCAGGCTGGAAGGTGTCCCTTTGGGTCTCCTCTGCAAGGGGAGGGCATTCAGAGTCGCTGTTGGAAGTGACACAAATGCCTGACTGCAGACAGGGGCTCTCTCCCAACCCTGGGCTTTAGTCAATGACATGTAGCTTCTCAGCACAGGTCTGCCTGACCGATGTTTGCGCAGCAGCCATGCCTGATGGTGCATGAAATGCAGGATGCGTACGAGAGCTTTGGTGCAGGGAACCATGGTAAGATACACTGTGGTGGCAGGAGGAGGCTGCCAGGTTGCCTGGCTCTCTTTTTTGCTAGCGTGGTTTTTCCACAGAGAATTTTTTCCCCACTGGCTTTGCTGTAAATGGCTCAAGCATTTTCTAGACTTCCAGAGAGACTTATCATGCGCTTCTCCCTCTGGCCGTGGGGTGTGCAGCCTGTGGGTTTATGTCTGCTCTGTATGTTTGTGTTTGATTAGTGTGCAAGGTGCTCTTTAGTTTGTGTCTAGGGATAGTAAACTAATCTGACCAGAAACTAATCTAGGACTCCTATGTATCATTTCTGAACAATTAAAACCAATTCTACTTCCCTTTAATTTCTGGGGTGTTTGTATGTGTGTGCATGTAAGAGAAAAAACTAGTGAAAACAGTTGGTAAACAATGACCCAAGCGTGTAAAATGCTTATCAAAACAGAAAAAGAGGGAGAGGGTGAGGATCTCCTACATTCAGCTCTTTTTATTTTGGCCTTTGATAGATATCACATTCCTTATTTAATTAACTAAGTATTTGTCCAGATTACAGAGGTTATCCCATTTCAGATACTCAATTTCATATACAGATAACTTGGTCTTTGAATTGGACATGTTTGAACGTAGTGCTACATAGAGTGTAGCAACAGATCTGTCTTTTTTCTTCTTATTGGTAGCTCTTTTTTATTCATGGGCTAATCTAGACTTTCAAAAACATTCACTGTTCTCTGAGTATTAGCTGAAGGGTTTGCTAGGTCAGTGTGTGATCTTTTCCACAGGTCACTCGGTGTATATTACTCATCATCTGTGCTGTGTGATCAGTCAGCTGAGTCCCGATGTATCATCATCTTGGCTTGCACTGGATAAGTGAGGCTTTAAAAAACATAATAAATAGGCAATAGTGATGTTCCTGCATGAATTTTCAGATGAGCCATTGTTTTTAATACAACCTAGGAAACTTTGGTAATTTGCTTGTATAAAATGAAAAGGCCAAAGTATAAAAGCATATAATAATGGGATTTCAAAAGTGACAATGAGGAGAATTTACCTCCTGCATTTGTGAATCACTTTGGGATTTTTCATTGACTTTAGTCAATAGTTTATGAACTTTGAAAGTAACTTCTGAATGACATCCTTTGTGTTTATCATAATTCTAATGTGTTTTGATTACACACTGCATTAACCTCTGCTTAAATCAAGCTTATTAATCATGCTGAGAAAAGGTCATTAACATCTCCCAGACCAAATGCCGTATCCTCAGCTAATTATAACTAATTCATTAAAATGGTGTGACCTGTTTCCACTGGGATGTAATCCAGTATGCAACTCTTGGCTTCTTTTAGCCTTATAAAGCCAGTGTATCCTGAGCTGTTTTGAATTTAGAGGACATACAGATTTTTTTTTATATTAACCTTGCTTGAAATTTACCACATCATACTAACTCCCTAAATTATGAAGATGCTAAAAAAACCAAAACAAACAGAAAAAAACTTTACTATTTTTTTTTGCTGTTAGCAGCACATTTATTTTCCTCCTTGTGATTTTAAATGCCCTTTGTATACAAAGGCATGCTCTGAGTCTTCTGCTGTAATAGTGTTTGCTTATTTCTGCGATAGCATGGGATGGAGCAGAACTGCCAGATAAGCAGAACCAAAGAGGCCACTTAGAGTGCTAGCACTGCCCTTGACATCCTGGTCAGTGGTTAAGTGAACAGTTATTCCTGTGGAAAAGGAGGAGGTTCAGGTTCTTGTTCAGGTTAGGAGATCATGGGCCTCTTGTGGAAGACGGTGCTGGGGCATTTTTCAGGCCGTTCTCTTAAGTATAAATGATGTGAGCCATTGCTTTTCTCTTCTAAAGCCTCTTCTCCGTTTCTTGCAGACACACCAGCTGGATCACTCTGCTCACTACCTGCGTCTTAAATTCCTGATTGAAAACCAGATTCAATTTTACATACCAAAGCCAGAAGAGGATATCTATGAACTGGTAATGCTACCTAGTGAGCAAAATTAAATGACACTTGATTGGACACTATTAATTAGTGTTTATCTGATATATGTAATATGCAGAGTTAGGCTTTTTAACTTGCAATTATAGGGCTTTGCAGACCATAGCAAATTGGCCTACAGTAAAGTAATCTCTCCAAACATTTCATCTTGAGGAGAGAGTTGGTTTATCTTATGTTTGTGTATGCATGTGTCTGTGTGGAAGAGAGGAGGAACAACCACAGGTAATGTGTGAGAGTCACTGTAACATATATTTAAGCTTAACTTCTCTTAAGGTTGCCTTTTCCTGTTGTTCATATTGTCCTTGGTGGTTTTAAAGGCCTGATGTTGAGGCCTGAGGATTTCTTGTTCAGATCACTTTGCCTGATTTTTAAAGAGGGGGAAATGCACAAGTAGTTGAGTTTTTTTTGTTTGTTGTTTTTTTGTTGGGTTTTTTTCCCCCCTAAATGGGAAGGTAAACGTTGAGGTTAAAAAGCTCTGGAGTTGTGTGTGAGAATATACTTTCCTAATTGCTTCAGTTGGATGTTTTCATATCATTCATCTCAAAAGCAGACTTCAAAGGAATTTTGAAATGAGAGATTAAAAAAAAAGACCAAACAGAATTAGTGTCACGCTTTAACTCTGTGATTTTACACATGCACATTGTAAAGCTTTTTAAAGTTCTTTTCATTGGTGGCTGTTTTATTTATAAAAAGTAAAACTTTGCCAGTTATGGATGCTTTTGTTCATTTAGTAAAGAAGTTCTGGGATTTGCCATTAACACTGTAAAAAAAAAAAAAAAGTGAGAAAGTACCAGTTGAGTACTAAGACTGGGAAGTGAAATATAGTTAAGAAAAATTAAAACTCAGAGGAGACAGATTGTAGCTTTCATTGACTGGAAGGACTTTGGTGACTTGTCTTATGTTGAGAAGATGTAGGATTGACATAGTCATCATTTATTTTCATTGTGAAAAAATGAAATTAAACCGAAACTCTATGTCAGTGGGAGTATATACATGCTGAAAGATTGTAATATAGATAGGTGCTGTGGCGTTATATCTAATGTAGTAACATTGAAACAACACACATTTGTATGTTTGCTTGTCTGTGTGCTTGTTTCATGAGAAAATTTGAGTTACTTTATTTAAGTGTGTAATTAAATTATTCTGGTGCAATATGATAAAACTAATGCCTCTATTTTTGTAGTCACCTGAATAGCTGTTTATAATATTGTCTAATGTTGATGTCACTTTGCTAGATGTATCTTCCATCTACTAAAATGCTTTTAGAGACATACATTGCTGCAGAAAAGGTAAACATACTTTCTTAGGATGATCTTCCTTTTTCTTGCAGAATGTATCAGATGTATTTAAATAAGAAACTGAGATTAAATATCCATATTCCATTCCTCTCTGATACATTGATGGTGACACTTTGTGCTCTGACACAGTCTTTCAAAAATTCACAAGCTCAGTTCATTATGTATTAAAAATGTTACTATGGGCTCAGGAGATAGTATTTAGCATTAGGTGCTGTACCAGGCAGTTATACTTTTAAGCACCTTTTATTGTAAACTAAGTGTTGGACAGTTTTGGCTGAAGCATGATGTGCCAGGCTTTTTACTTTGGGTAAGATGGCACTTTTGGATGGAAGTATGAGACCAGATGCCTCCCCAAAAATCTTGCTGGTAGGATGAGTCTGGTCTGAAGGCATTGGGGCTGCTGGAAAAGGTAGTCCTGGGAAAGGGAGCTGGGACAAAACCAAACGTAGAGGAAAAAATGACAAGGAAGAGAAAATATTGAGATGATGATGTTGTTGTTAATAATACTAATACTAATAGTACTACTACTAATAATAATATCATCATCATCCAAAGCTGCTATGAGTAACACTGAAGGATTGGAGTGTCTCAAAGGGGCAATGTTGCTACTGTCAGGAAGAAATCCTGTCCCCGGGCACTCCCAGGTGCCTAGCAAACTCCCTGGGATGCTCCTGGTATTGCTATCAGACTTCTCCATACATAGCTTCAGGCCCTGCGCTGGATCCAGAGAGGCGGCTCCCCCATGAGCATGCGGTGCCTGTGGTGCCGGCAGCTTCACGGCACGAGCCCCTGCAGCCCAAATATGCTGCCTGCCTTTGGTGTCGGGACAGCGGGTCCACAGGGCACAGAAATGTAAGCGGCACCTCAGGGTTGCTGTCAGACTGGCTCTCTGGTTTGGGGACCTCAGCTGCAGTGTGTGCATCCCAGTGATTTGCCTCCCAGTCAACAGTGGTTCTTGCTTGAAGAGGCGCTTTGGGATGCAGGCAGTGCATGGCTCCCGTATCCCTGCGAGAGCATGTCAGGTGTCCTCCTTGGTTCTGGTCCTGCATGCTCAGTTTGGATGACTGAAGGGATCAGACTCAGGTTTTGTTCTGAAAATACCATGATTTACGCTTCCTTTTTTCTTTCTGCTCTTTTTAAAACCCTTGCTGAAATCTAGCTGAGATTTTTGTAAATATCTTTTGACTCTTTTTCAGGTTCTGAATAATATGCTCCTATATTTGAAAACTGCATTTTAAAAATACTGCTAGCATGGCATCCTTACTTCGTTTTACATTTTATTTTACTATATACAACGGTTTAAATGGGTATATAACTGTTCTGTAATACTTAATATTTGCTATTAAACAGATGTGTAAGTGTTGATATAAGCAGGAGATAAAATTATATTTTTATTAAATAAACCCTTTACCAATAAGTTGTTATTCTTTTTTAAAGAAGTGGTTTAAATGCTTCAGTCCAAACACTGATGCCACTTAGTTACAAAATGTTAATTGTTGTGAATTGCTTTTTTACACACTCATACCAGCATGTAAACAAAATTAATATTTACCTGTGGGCTCTCATTCACCTATGGGTATGACTTTTTCCAAAGACAAAAGGATGGCTTGTTACTTAAGTGCTAGCCTGTGCTATGGAAAAAACAGCTTCAAACCTTGCCTGAGCCAGCGGGTTCCAGAGTGTCAATGCGTAAGTCAGGGCTGACTCCCAAAGCTGTCAGCTCAGAGCCTCTAAATATCTGGTCTGGATGATTTTGTCTGGAAAAGCGGGATTTCCCTGCCTCAGGTGGGGTGACAGGCCCTTTGTTTGGAGCTCAGGGCAGGACCCGGCTACAATAGCAAGCCACACAAGACAGGAAAACGTAAGTGATTTAAAAGTACAAAATGTGTGAGCTGTGGTGGAGGGGTGTAGCCCTGCTGAGGTGCTGCAGAGTCAATTGCACCTGCGTGAGTAGGCTTCTGGGTTATTACCTAGGTGTGAATTTGTGCTGGTCTCCCAGGAAAGATGTTAATGACCATTTCAAAGACTTGGGGGCTTTTCTCGATACAAATAAACATAAAGGTGTTAAAGGTGAAATTTCATGCTAAGCAAGAGCTGCATACCAAATCTGATAGTCTTCTAACAATTAAGAAATATATTTAAGAAACAAAATCCTTCTTTGTGATTTTAATACTATTCAGTGATTGAATTCCTGCAAAGTCTTAATCCAAGTAATATAAAAAAGTTAAATGGTGACTACCCATAAAATATGAAAACAGGAACAGAAGCTTTTTTTCACGTACATTCAAAATGGTATTGACCGAAACAGATGTATTCTTGCTCTTATGATGGCAGTAGTAAAACACTGCTTCCTCCTCTTTAACTGTGTTCTTAACAGTAAAGCATAATGACACTACTAATACATCTCACACATGTGGAGAAAAAATGTTGAATAAATAATGACTACAGTCCATTTCTTCCGCCTGTAATTAAAAAAAAAATCTGTTCAAAAAGATTACAATTGAGGTGTCCTCCCACAGTAACATGTTTTTGTGTTTGTTTTCTATTCAGCTGTACAAAGAAATAGAAATCTGCCAGAAAATTACCCAGCACATTCAAATAGAGAAGTCTGATGCATCCTCTGATATTTATGGTGAGTTTCTCTCCTTGATTTGTTTTTACTTTTCTACCAAGGTCAGTTCTAGTGTGTGTAGGTTCTTGCTTGCTATTCATTGATGTACCTGAAAGGCCTGTTGAACACAGTAAGAAAAACACATCTGATTCCTGTGCCATCCACAGAAAGCTCGCTCCCCTGCCCTGAAGCAGGATGGTTTTATTTGTAGTGCACCAAACGCTGTGTTTCCTGGTGCTTGAGCTGTAGGATATGCAGCTCTTTGATGAGAGCTACAGTGGCAGAAAGGACAAATGTTTTCTTGTTCTTGTAGTTTCTCAAAACACCACCTACAGAGGTTGTGCAACTGAGCACTGGCGGAAAACAGCCTCCTTTGGCAACTGCCACGTCTTACATGTGTGCCAGCATTGCGGCGTTCACAGGGGCCCTGCAGTGGGGCTTGGGAGAGGGCTACCACTGTGGCTTGCTGCTGCTAGCAGGCTCTCCCACTCACAGAATCACAGAATAGTCAGGGTTGGAAGGGACCTCTGGAGATCATCTAGTCCAACCCCCCTGCCAGAGCAGGGTCACCTACAACAGGTTGCACAGGACAGCGTCCAGGAGGGTTTTGAATGTCTCCAGAGTGGGAGACTCCACAACCTCTCTGGGCAGCCTGTTCCAGTGCTCCACCACCCTCAAAGTAAAGAAGTTCCTCCTCATGTTAAGATGGAACTTCCTATGTTCAAGTTTGTGCCCATTACCCCTCGTCCTATCAATGGGCACCACTGAAAAAAGACTGCTCCCATCCCCCTGGCATCCTCCCTTCAAGTATTTGAAAGCATTAACAAGATCCCCCCTCAATCTTCTTTTCTCCAGACTAAAGAGACCCAAATCCCTCAGCCTCTCCTCATATGAAAGATGTTCCAATCCCCTAATCATCTTTGTAGCCCTTTGCTGGACCCTCTCCAGCAGATCCCTGTCCTTCTTGAACTGGGGAGCCCAGAACTGGACGCAGAACTGGACTCCTCACCCCTTCCACCAAGCGTGATGGCAGGGATGCAGCCAGGAGCATTGCTGTGGGTGGGAGGCATCTTGAGGTCTGGGGCCAGGCAGCTGTCCAGGAGAGGCTGCTTGGCCCCTTTCCCTGCCTGCCGTGGACACGTGAGGTGGGTCCCTGTCTCACCTTGATGTTCCTGAGGCTGGAACAGCCTAGCCTCAGTGCACGCCCAGCCCTTGAGGATGCTCTGTGGACTCCTGGAACCAGAATCTGACATGTCATACAGATACGTGTATAAAACATAAACCAGAGGAAGTCCTCCCTGTGTAATTTCAGGAAAAGCCCTAATCTTTACCTAGGGGCAGTCATATTTCTTAGCTTTCAAGTATCTCAAGTTACAGACTTTCGTCCTGGTGAGTTCCCCTTTGGTCTGGCAATTATAGTTCTGCAGTGTATTTTAAAGTTATTTGTGCAACCTACCCTGCGGAAAACCAATCTGCATCTTTTTACAGTTTATCTAAATATTCTGTTTTAATGACTAGAATAATTCTGAATCCCCAAACTGCTTAATATACAGCTGCAGTCCATTTGAATATTGTGCTCTGCTACAAAGCAGAGGTACTGACTGCAGTTTGAATATTGAAGGCCTCAGAGAGAAATATTAACCAGCACAGTGATAGCCCTAGGTTTGATAATTATGCTGTTGCCTGAAAGCACTGCAAGAGTGGCATCTCCTGTTTATTTCTTTTTCTTCTTTTTTTTTAAATGATAGATGGGAAAGACTGTAAAATGTGCTGTCATGTCCTGTGAAATGAGATCAGCTGTGTGAGGCATGGGATGTATCTCCGACCCTGCAGGGAGTGAATGCTAAATGCACCCCCAAAAAGCTGACTTTGCTCTCATTGAAAGAAGATGGCAAAACTTACTTTGACTCTAAATGGCAGCAGAACTTCTGTAGTCTGCATGTCTCGTAGAAACAGTACTATGTGTTCATACAGTGACAAATGTGTGCTGAAGTACAGGTGTGCGGGGGAGCAGAGGTGAAGTGTTGATCCTGCCTTGGTGCTGGGGAAGGCGAGGGTTCCTCCTGAGATCCTTTCCCGTCCTGTATGTTAGGTACATTTGAGTTTTTAGTTCTTTTAGTCTTTTCACAGAATTAGCTTTGCCGATACATACTTTTACAATATAGAGAGAAAGCTACAGCACACTGATGAGCTATGGCAACACGAAGATCAGAGCTTTAACATTTTGGTGCTGAATCTTTTTAACAGGGTTGCTTAAGGGTTCTTGCTACTGGTTTTGTTTTGAAAAAAACCTAAATCAATAACGTGGCTGCACAGTCTCCAAGCATCTAAGCACCTGTATAAGCCTTTGTGTGAGTGGGGCTGCCTTTGAGATTGGTTCTCAGTCATCTGGACAGTGTTGGAGGCTCAGCCCCTCACGGGCACTTCAGCAAGTGCTGGGAACAAAGTCAGGAGCCAGTACCGAAAACGAATGCCTAGAACACTAAGGGACTTTTTATTCTGATGATTACTTGTTTTTTTTCTGTGCAGCTTTGTTCAAGCCTCATACTTCTTGCCCATTTAAAAAACATACATCCAAATTCCCTGTGCCTTGATTCCTCCAGAACTGGAAAAGTATTCACTTTGAAAATGGATGAGATTATGAAAACATTACTTGTTGCTGTTGCTGGTGTTCCAGCTATAGCAATAATAATACTTGTAAATCCCCTTGTATTTTCAAGATACTTCACAAGTAGCTATTGATTAATCCCGACAATGTAGACTTAGTGCTGTTATCTCCATTTAACAGACATGGTATCAAAGATAGGAGGTGAAATGCTTTCGCTAAGGATGCAATTAGGCCCATTCAGTTCACTAGCTTGGCAGAAAAGTAAGATAATAAAAGAAGTGAATAGCTGTCTGCTGGCTTTGCAAGCTGTTTTTGGCCAGCTGAAAGATCCTGGTGCTGGGAAGGGGGCAGAGCTGCCCCTTCAGGCGTTAGCAGGCCTTTGGAGCAGCTTCACCATCGTGCCTGAACACACCACGAGTTCAAGTGACGTAAAGAGGATGGAGCAGAGTGTTTCAGGGAAAGCTCACCTGGGAACGTTTCGTAGTGTTTCTACTCCCACCAGAATGCCTGTGGTAAGAGGCACTCCTGGAGTGTCTGGCCAGTGTGTCGGACCTTGCCAGTGTTAGATCTGTCAATGTGATGCTGTTGCTGATGCCTGGGCACATACATTCTTGCCTTTTTCACTGGTACCTACCTCTTTGCAAAAGTTGTGTGGGCAGGAATCAGGGCGCACCAGCAGTAAGAACCTATTTCTTCCAGCTCCTGTACGTACTGGGAACATACTGGCGTTTTTGTTAGCAACTGTCTATCTCAGGGATCTGAGGTAATTTTCTGGAGGCGGATTTGTTCAGGTATTGTGCTAGTTCGGTGAGGCTGTGTGCGCTTATAGATGCAGACTTTTGTTCTCCTGTCATCAAAACTTTGCAGTGAAGAAAAGGCTCTGTCTGGGTCACCACCCATCTCTTCACACCTGTGTTTCAGAGTCCATGCACAGCTTGATAATAATCTTTTTGGCAGTGATGCCAGCTTATGCAATCGCTGTTGCTTCCACCCACTCCTGCCCTTCCTCTCATGCAATGCTAGTACACGTGTTTGTGTGGAGCACCTGCAGAATTCAGCCAGATGGAAACTGGCTGTACATTCATACATACGTGTTTTTGCATATATGCATATATGCAAGTATATATACACATGTATCTATACACACACACTCTCTTGACTGAGGTATTTCCCATCTGGATGAGTTCCCTGCTCTGCTTTACTGCATGGCAGTGAAAGCACTGGCACTGGCACTGCAGTGGGAAGAGAATGCTGTTTCAGATTGTTTACCGGATCCAGCCACATCACAACTGTGGAAATAACAGTTTATCCATACATGGGGTATGGTCACGTACCCTGTCTGCAGAGAGGTTAAGCGTATCTGTGAGATGACCATTTCAAGGCTGTTGTCAATTTCCCATCTCTCATCTCTTAAAGGTGATGATAACACATGTAATTGATCCTTACACCAGTTCCACTCTGGATAGATTTTTTTTTTGAATGAAAGCCAAATTAAAAAGCAACTACACCTGCCCTTAGCCCTGACAGGCTGGAGGAGGTAGAGGTCTTCTCATGGAGGAGCTTGGGAGCTTGGGACTGCTGGGGCATGCTAATCTCCTCACAGTTAGCCATAGCGAGAACTTGAGATGCAGCTCTGCCTTGTTTGAGGCGTATGGTAGTAGGCTGCAAAACAGCATTTCAGTTGCAAAAGGGTGATGGTATTAGTAACTGATAATTTGTGCTGACTTAAACTGCAGCCTTGGGCATGCTCCACTGTGCTTCTGGTTAAGGGTTTTCCAGGTAGGCTTTGCAGTGGTGACAACCAATAGCTACTACTTTTTTTATAGCTGCTCTTTTGTTTAGTCAAGGGGTTTTCTCTTTGCCAAAGTTGGTGTGTTGAGTGAGCTTCACAAATTTCATTTTATTCAGGCTGAGGATCTCACATATGGATTCCAAGTAGCTCAGTAAGTCACAAAGGGCCATATGCTCCTCGCTTCTAGGCTGCCACATTCTTCCCCCTCCTTTCTTTTTTCTAAGTGATGGATGAAAAAATAACTTCCCATCCATAAGCACCAACTTGAAGGGAGTCCTAAAGTCAGAATAGGCTCCCAGCACATCTGCTTCCTCTTGGCTGGTGGCTGATTCCATGTCAGACAAGCATCTCCCCCCAGAGGTTTGCAAATGTTTTTCTAGACAGAAAAAGAGAGAGCAAATGGTTGCCTACGCCCATTTAGGGAGTAATGAAGTTTCAGAAAGGCAAATGTTCTGCTTTAGATAACTCTCAACAGTAAATAAACAAACCGTATTTAACTAACCACATTGTATTTCCTTTACACATTGTTATCTTACACGGTGTCAAACACAAATGGCAAGAAAATCACCAAAACCAAACATAATGGTACCATTTGCACTGTTTAGATTAAGGCTGTGTCAGTACTTCCCATCATAAGGCTGTTCTGCGGATCTCTAGTGTAGCTACGAAACATGTGTTGAGCTGAGACTTGGCAAGTAACAGGTTGTGCCAGGAACAGCTGAGAAATGAAAGGGGAAAAGGGAAAGTAGCATTTTTACAAACTTGTCCAGTCCAGGAATTTCCAAAAGTAAAAGTTGGCATTCTGCTTTAGCAGGAGCTGTTATGCCTTGTCTGAGTTCAGGATGGCATGTCAGCCATAGCTCTTCATTTCCTGGCTTTTGTTGGTTTGGGTTGCAAACCACAGCTCTGTGCAGCTTTTGTCTGCAAACAGCAAAACTTCTTGAAGTGACCTTTTGTGGCAAGAGAACTGGAAGTCTGTTCCAATGTTTTGCAGCTGTGGTGTCTTCAGATAAAGCTGTAGATGATTTATATATAAACTTAGAATTTCAGTTCAGGTTTTTGTTAAAGCCGCTTTCATTTTTTAACTTTCCCTTTACGTTTTTAAAGGTTTATGGGAAAGAAGTGAGGAATTCCCAACTGCTCACTGCAGGGACAGCACAGCCTTACCTGTACTGCGTGTAGGACACGCTGAAACTGGTTGGCTTTTTCTAACCGTCTCACTGGGTATCTCTCTAGGTTTCTCCCTGTCCTCCGTGGAAGAAGAAGGGATTCGTCGGCTGTATGTGAATGGTGTTAAAGAGACAGGCCTAGCTTTCAAGAAAGGTAAAAGACTTTTTAAAGTGCTTTTGTTATTTGTTTAATCCTGGTATGGACCATGAGCTTTCTGGGATGGGAGCTTTATGAATGCACCAAATCATGGTCCCAGGCCAAAAGAGATCATGTTCTTTTGGGAAGAACCTGAGGTACTGAATACATGTCTGTTCTGCTCTTGGGATCAGCTATTCTATATAGTCAACCTCTTTTAATTTTGAGTTGCTATATATGTAGCAGGGTCAACGTGTCCCTTGCAGCTAGAAAGAGGAGCAGGGGCCCTCTCAAGCCAGTCACTGCAAGATAAACGGGTACAATAGAAGTCATCACAGTGCTCTCTGTGGCTGGGATTAGTGCCTCTAGTTTTGCTTCCAGCCTTTGCAGGAAGCATGACAGCACTTGGAACAGAAACTGGCAGAGATAACTAGGCTGCCGGGCTCATCCCAGGGCCGAGCAGGATATGGCTCTGGACGGCTCTGCCGTCATCCCAGGGCAGAGCAGGATACTGCACCCGCCTGGATGCAGTCCTGAGTAATGTGCTCTAGGCAATCCTGCTTTAGCAGGGGAGTTGGACTAGATGATCTCTAGAGGTCCCTTCCAACTCTGAAAATTACGTGATTCCGTGATTCCATGATGGTTTGACTGCAGCTTACCCAAGCTGACGTCAACCCTGACACTGCCGTGCTTACTGCTTTTCCCATTCATTGCCCTTTCCGATGTGCTGGCACTGCTGCTCATGCAGTCACGGGAGCTGGGCAGCTGAAACCTAAACAGATTTTAAAGTATAACATGGGGAGCATGAAGAGCGCAAAGACTGTCATCTCTTCATAACCCATCAGTGTATGCAAAGTTCTCAAAAACACCTTCAGAGTTTTCTTGGTGAGTGGTTATATGGTCTCGCAGAGCTTATTCAACAGTTAGCTGTTGCTGAAAGCAGTAGGGGCTAGTCTTCCCCAAACTGCTCCAGCCCTTTGCCTTGTGCTGACTCTGGCACTCTGCTGAGCCAATTCAGCTCACCATCTCGATAGAAAACTGCCGTGGCAGAAATATGTGGCTGGTTTTCTGACCCACTAGCAAATGGAGTCGGCTTGTGTTGCAGTGAAGCAAGTGGCAGAAGTGGCACAGTGGAGGGACAGGACTGCACAGGCCGAAACTGTGAAGGAAGAAGCAGGGGGCAGGGGAGGGGGAGCAGTTTTGGCTGCAGGGAGCATGGAGTTTCACTCAGCTGCAGCCTCTAAACCTAACTTGAGAAAACCACATAGATAGTTCTGGAGGCTGCTGCGTATGTCTATTAAGTTTGAAAACACCTTCTTCCTCTTTCTTGTCCCTCCTCACCCCACCTCAGCCCCATACAATTCCCTGGCTGACAGGATGGGTATTCTGCCAAAAGCCTTGAACAGGGGCTGGGGGCGGCTCTCTGCTAGTCTGCCACGGGGAAATAAAACCCAGTGGGTTTCCTGTGGGGAGCAAAGAGAATATGACTGGGGGGGGGCGATGGCGGTTCAGCCGGGCTTTCTTATTTTGCTTTTAGTTAATGTTTGAACAACAATTTAAATGAATGCGTGAACACAGACTGCCTCCTGTGGGGCTGAAATGCTAAAACATGCTTTCAGTGATATGTTGCTCTTCATAATTGCGATAAGAAGCCACTTCTATATGAAGAGTTTTTGGCAGGATATTGGGACAAGATACCCAGAGTTAGCAGAAAGCAGGGAGGAAAACTCTCTCTTCCTCCCATTATTTACATGCATGTTTGCGTTTGACTGCACTTCCTAAAGTAAGTCTAACCACGTAAGATACAGTATTTAATTTTCAATCTTTTCTCCAATTAGAAAACTTAAATTTTAGTTTTTCCTAATAATTTTTATGATTTATCTTTTTATTTTTTCTGTTGGTCTGCGTTAGCTAGACCATTGTTGGAATTTGAGGTCCTTGATTGTACTGAGATAGACATGATGCTTTATCCCAAATGATACAAAACAAGTATTACAAAGAGTAAATGAAGCCCCAGAAATGATGTTTTAGGTTGCAGGCATATTAATGTGCTACTATTATGACATGGCATCACTGAGTAGAATAAATGAAATAATGCGAAATGCTTGACTTGCCTTGTTTTGTCCTTGTTTCAAATATGATTTTATGGTCCATTTACTTCGTAGCTATTCTATCTAGTTCATTTTATTCTATCTGAAACTGCACACCACACTACAGTTTCTGGGCACAATTACATGCATTTAGAAAGATCTCAATTTTCCTAAAGAAGACTGAAGCTCTTTAGCCTCCTCCCTTCCACGTTTCTCTCTTGAATGTGGGTAGGTAATCTGTTTCCTGGAGCATGCAGCCGAGCTCTGCTTGCAGCTCAGGTTTATCGAGTCAGGGTTTTCATCCGGGCTTTAAGGGTGGCAAGACTCATCCTTTGCATGGTTGCCCAGCCAGAGGACTGCATGGCACGAGGGCAGGTCACCCCCACAGGGCAGCTCTTTCGACCCTGTAAATTCCAGCTTTCATCCATGTAAATGCCAGGACGGTGACTGGGATGCCGCAGTGGTCCCATTGATGGATTGGTGGCCATTGCAGGGTATGCTTTCCCATGGGCTGTGCCCAGCAGGCCGGCTCCTGGCGGGGATGCCTGAGGGGGACTGCCAGCGTCCCCCTCAAGTGGAGAGCAAAGCTGCAGTGGCAGGAGCAGTCCCAGTGACCGGGGCTGTCAGCACTGGTGTGCCCTAGCGCTCTGGTGCCTGCCTGACCCTAAAGATTATTTGGGATTAAACCCTGGTCCAGCTTGCTGTTGTCAGTCGGAGAGCAGTCCCGGCTGGCTGAGGGGAAGGTCACATTTCCTGCAGCACCTTGGAGGGCTACACGTTAATCTGTTGGCATCTCTGTATCACCCCTGAAGTGAGCAGGCGTCAGCTGTTTCCTCTGCAGATCCCCTTTTCCCTTGGGCGCCGGTGCTATAAATAACTCCTGAAATCAGATTGGGAAAAAAACATGACTAATTTGCCAAGCGCTAAAATTTGCCTTTTGAAGATCTCTGTGCTAGGATGTGATTCAGACAGGGCCAGAGAGGAGGCTATCTGAAGTCCTACACCGTACGCCCCAGATGAGTGGGAAACGTTTTCTGTCCTCCTAGGTCTATGGTAGGTAGCCACTTCCAATAAAAGCCTTCACTTGTATGGAAGGTTAAAAGCAAGGATTGAGCCAGCCCAGCTGCTCCATCCTTCCGCTGTTCTGTGTGCAGCGCCTTAGAAGTCTGACTCTGTCCTTCAGTATAGGTTTATTTACGAGCAATATGTTGCATAGGGTGGCTTGCTGTAGAGTGGCTCTTCCCTTGCAGAGTGACGTGAAGAAAAAGGGGATATCTTGTTGCTGGTACATTGTGAGGGACTTCTTGGGCACCGTGCCCTTAGGGATGGTACTGGAGTAGGGAGTACCAGCCTGACAACAGATCTCACAAAAGTCCATCAAATTTCAATATCATTTGCAGTCATAAATGTTTATGTCTAGACATAACACTGTCTGGCACTTCATAAGGCTGAGCTCCTTGGTGTCTGTGGGTAACAGAAATCTTACTGTGCAAGTCTTACCTGCTCCTTTCTGCGCTGCAGGCCTGAAAGCTGGCGATGAAATTGTGGAGATTAACAAGAAAGCTGCTGAGGATCTGGACTCAGCTTTGCTGAAAGATGCCCTTGTTCAGCCTTCGCTGTGTCTTACTATCCGCACCTATCCTGAGATAGAGGAAGGGCAGAAACTAATGCAGCCACCACCACGTCGCTTGGAAAACCCATCTGACTTGAGTGACAGCACACTGGCGTTTGCTGGGAGCAACCAAGGTATTTGGTTTGATGTAGAAATTACCAGGAGGAGGATTCACGCTTACAATGTGTTGGTGTAATCCCATTGATCCCTTGCGTGTAACTTCCATGGTGGAAGTGAGAGGAATTGCAATCTGAATGCACTGGGCAGATAATATATGGGAGCTCTGGAAGCTGTAAGGTATAATCAGCAGTAGCAATGAAGGATGACTGTGTACACGGTTAGGCTGTGAAACATGTGTCATCGCCAAATGCATGTCACAACATCTAACTGTGCCTACAGCGAGTCACAGAACTAATTGCTCCCTGCTGGGCTGCTCAGGAGGTGCCTTTCCCTCTGGATTTGCTCATAGGATATATGTATGGGATTAGCAAGGAGCACAGGAGCCCTGTGTGTTTGATGAGATGCATAAATAACTCACAAGGACAGTTCAAAACACCTAAAGGTAGGGATTGATATTACAGCCAAACGTATCTAACTGGTCCCACTGCACACTGTGGTGGGAAGGGACATTCCTGCCCACCACGCTGCCCCGTTGAGAGAACTGAACTGGCAGAAAATCAATCCCTAGCAACAGTGAATTGTTTGCCAAGAGTTTCGCTTCCTGAACCTGAGGACAAGCATCCATGCTGGGATTAAGGGAAACAGCTGCACAAGTGCAGGACCGCCTCCTTGGCGGTTGCTAGCCATTACCTCTGTAGGACAGCAGTGTTGGGAATTGCACAGGGATAGCAGGAAAGCTCCTGTGCCATGTCTTCTCTTACTTGCCTGCTTAGTCAAGTCTTACCTGCCAGCTTCTAAATGCCCCCTGTACTCAAAAACAGAAGAGTATACTGGGCATACCTGCTTACTTTAGTTTTTTGAAATTATTTAAAATATAGGAAAAATTAATGGAATGGCCAAAAAGAAGTAGTTTCCACATAATCAAAACTATTCTGAGCTGAGGTAAATTTTGACTTCCCGTCAAAAGTAAGTGGTGTCTGAATACGTCAAAATACTTTGTTTTCTCCCCAAAGTAAAGGTTTCAGAAATGTCAAAATAATTGTTTTGATAACTATGAAACAGTTTTATTTGGGGCGTTTTGGATAAAAAGCTGGAGCAGGAGGGGGACTGGTCATGCACTTCACCGGGGTTAAAGTCAGCCTTCTCCCAGGACATGTCTGTCTCATTGCTGCAGTCACTCAGTGTAAGGGCCTCTGGGATGAGCCTGAGTGCAAACTGGAGCTAACCCAGGAGCGGTGTGAATGCATTAGCATGATGCTGAGCTGGAGCAAGTGAGCCACAGTGAAAGACAGCTTGCTTGGGCTCAGGACCAAGCTGACTCATCTCTGCCTGCAAAGGGTCATGGCGGTACAGCCTGCCTCTCTGGACGCTGCTCTGGTTTTGCTTAAAATATTTACTGAAAGTGATCTAGCAAAAATGTCATTGTTCAGGTGATGGGAACACACAGCAGGGAAAGAGAAAGCTGGACCCATAGTCTGACTTTGAGGAGCATGGTTTTCATAGCAGGTGGAATAGCGCAAACAAGAAAGCTTAAAAACAGCTTATTGCAAATACCTCTGAGGGAATTGGTAAAAGCCTCGTGTAAGATGTGGGATAAACCCCCAAAGGCAGTTAAAATGGAACACTTTCAAAAGGACATTTTTTCCCTTTCAATTGTCATTGAACTTTTCCCAGTTAGGCTTTTGTGATGAAAAATCAAACTCATCTTGTACATTTTTATAGCTGGCCACAAGATGCCCCCATTTCCTACTTGAACACCAGCTCTTGGTGGGCCCCA
Organism: Ibidorhyncha struthersii; assembly: GCA_013398815.1. Taxonomy (NCBI): domain Eukaryota; kingdom Metazoa; phylum Chordata; class Aves; order Charadriiformes; family Charadriidae; genus Ibidorhyncha; species Ibidorhyncha struthersii. Next base: position 331,857 of record VZSZ01004103.1, read on the forward strand.
TCCTTTTGTCCTTGCCTGTGCTTTTTCACTAAAACCCTGAGTGCTGAGTCCTCGTACCCTGACTTCCCAGGGAAGTGAGTGTCTGCCCTGGGTGCAAAGAATTGGGAACTGGGACTTTTGTGTTTATGCATCGTAGTGATTTCTAAGGCAGAGTGGTCACATTTCATAACACAGGGTCTTGACAGCTGGTCTCAACAAGTAGTTTTTCTGCCACTGTCAGTTCTCTGCATTTTGACGGTCTTCGAGGGGTCCTTTTCCTTGCTGGTGAGATAATGCACAGTTTGCCAAATGTCTGTGAAGAGCCTAGCATTTGCCTTTTAACATTGTCCACAGTAATGCTGCAATGCACCATGTGAAATGTAAACATAGGACGTGGCTGGATGGACATGTGACGGCAAAATCAGACCTCCTGCCCTCTGCTGCTTTGTAGACATGGTGTCCTTTGTGCTGCTCCCAACTCGAGTCATGTCTGTCCTCCTTTGGAAGCTTCCCTTGAGTTGGGCTTTTGTGGTTATCACAGTGGTGTGGAACGGCTCCTTGTTTTTCCATGTCCTGCTGTGAGCATGTGAACTGTCTGGTGGGACAAAGTGCCTGCTTCTTAAATAGCTCCCCAGGACTGGGGATAAGATTTAGGGCTTCCTTTTCCCTTCAGATTTCTCTCAGTACAGCTGCCCTTCACTTTTGGTGTCCTGTAGTCAGCTCCTTCACTCTCTTTCAGGCGACAGGCGACACAGAAGCTAGAGCTCTCTTGACATTTCCTTTCCTTCAAAACGCAGCAAACATTGAGGTGGGAATCGCCTTCATTCCTCCTCAAAGCAGGAGGAATACTTCTTTAACCAACAGAAGCAACACAATAGCTCATCAGCAGATGTGCAGGTGTCTCTGGCAGCTTCTGAAAGCGCCTGTAGTTGGCATATGAAATATGCCTCTGAAGACTGATGTTAAGACGATGTTTAAAGCTGAACAACTCTGATGCTCTAATTTGGGATGACTTAGCCTGAGGTGGGAGTGAAACCAAGGATTTGCACCCAAGTGTGTGATTGGGAGGCAGGTGTTTTGATCTTCCCCATCAATTTCTCTAAAAAAAAATTTCTCTAAAAAAATTTCTCTTAAAAACCACAATGTTTTACTGAAGCCTTTCTTCTTCTGGCTCTGTGCTTTTTCAGGGATTCATTACCTAAAATGGGATCCACGTGAGATTTTAAGAAGAAGTACGTGCTTTTATTTGGGAGATTGTGGCTGTATCTTAGATTTTTTGGTCTCGGCTCCACAGCTTCTTGTAGAGAGCAGTCAAGTATGAAATACCCACTGACCCATTTATTTGTGTCCTTGTTGATTACTGGCAGTTTGGCTGGCTAGGCAATTCAGCTCAGTGATTTCTGTTATATGCTTTATTTATAGTATGCAGATTTTTTCTTCCGTCTTGAAGTCGTGTAGCCCCCCCTTTCAGCAGGGGGGTGAAACATTGCTTGGCCAGAATGCCAGCAGGTATAAATCACCTGTAGGCACATCCATTCTTCAGAAATTCAGGGTCTGGTTGACCGATCATGCTGATGTGCTATCATTATCTTCTTCACTGGCAATTTTTCATCAGCTATGAAGGCAGCAAAGGGTAGATTTTTGTGTGAGGCAAATCATATTGTGTGTTTTCAACAGAAAGACGCTGTGTTACATTTTTTTAAGGAAGCTTTCCTAATGCCTTATTACTCAGTGGGAGGTCTCCCAGGAGCAAAGCAGGTCTGTGTTTCTGGGAGCTGACCTCCCTGAAGTGACTGACAGTGCTCCTGTTAAATACGACGACATGTCTTACAGCTGTTTCGTTATCTGGAGCTACCTTGTACATACTGAGGCTGGGGCTAGAGCTGCAAATCAGCTCTGTGACAACGGTTACTTCATTATGTTTACTTAACAGGTTATTCCTGAAATGACCTCTGATTTTATATCTCTTAAGTGATGTGAAAAATATCATCTTGGGTATGATAAATACTTTCCCCTAGGAATTTGTGCTGCATCGGGCTTGCAGAGCCTCAAGTTTTATTCCTTTCATCTATTATTGTTTCTCCTGGCTTTCAGTCTTCTCTCCTGCTAATGCGGTCTGCATAAATCTGGTTGAGAAGGACCAGCTCTCATTCTGTCTGGAGCCCTGCAGCATGTTTTCCTTATTGCCGAAAAGACTCAGTGAGTGCTGTCTCCTCTCCCCACAAGGAGTGTTTCGTCTCCCCAACCTGCTCTACTCAATCTGGAGAATGAGAGCCTGAAAGCTGGGAACACAGCCTCGCTTCTCCCCAGAATCTTAAAGGAGATATTTTGTTATTAGAAGGGGATTTGGGGATTTGGGAATGGGAATAGGGAGCAGTATCCATATTTGTTTGTGGTCTCCCCACAATTCACTACCTTTTTTTTACTCTGGGGTAGAGTTTCTGAGGTTTAGGCTTTGCATGCTCCTGTATTTTGGAGACCTCAGGCATGAGGGATAACTCTGCAGGGATAACTGAGAGCCGTATAAATCACTGTGCAGAATGTATGAATGATAAAAAAGAAAGTACACCCCTGTTTTGAATGGGTATATTAATCTTCTAGATACGAAGTGGGTAGGTATTTTTAGGGAGTCTATTATGTTGTCATTCAGAAGGCAGGAGAACCAGAGGCTGAAGTTAACACACACTCTAAAGACCAAAACCAAAGTTGCCCTGTAAGAATGGCCATTATTTTTCATTCCATCCTCGTCCTGTCACGGGTTCCCTTAGGCTAATAATTTGGATTTCAGAACAAGCTGAGACTAACAGTAACCTTAATTTCTTCAGGGTTATTTTCCTGAGGCAGATGACTAATTTCATACCTTTTGTAGCATGTTAAAAAGTATTGTTATCATTCAGTGCTTGATTTAACAATTCCAGGGGCATTTCCTGCAGCAGCAATCTGAGGGTCTTGCATATAATTAATGAGAGACATGCAGAACTGTTGTTCCCGAGATCTGCTTTCTAAAAGCTTAAAAGCCAAAGCTCAAGGATATTGCCACCGGCAGAATTGCGTTCAGAGGTCTCATTCCTGGCTTTTCTACAGTCTGCCTGAGCTGCTGTTGAAATAAGCAGCGTGGCATGTTAGTTTTTGCACTGCGGCTTTGGGTTTCTGACCCTTCCCATTTTAGCTGCAGTAAGCGTACCTGCTCCCGTCCTTTCTGATCCTAATATTCTTGCTGGGTTGCCACTCCCCCTGCCGGCTCTACCAGCCTGAGGCTGCAGCACAGCACTTGCAGAAGAAAAGGCTGTTTTTTCTGATCTCAGTGTCCCTGGTTTCCAAGGTCCCTGCGCACATGCTTCATTTTTACGTCTATGAAAACCCATGTGCATGCCAAAGGGGCTACTCAAGCATATTACAAGTGTCTGAGTAGGCTCCTAACCTGGTGAGGGTGAAAAGTGAGCATGGTACAGCTGGTACAGGGAAGGTTTCATTGAATCTGCGTTTTTCCCAAGACGAGTGAATGAATTGAATGACATTCAGCATACATTTTTCTATATTTGTGCAATTTATTACCTTGTTGAAATGGAAAGAGAAGCAATAGGGCTCTTTCGAAAGGAAAAGAGATTTACGGGGCTTGTTCTGTAGCTCTCCAGGAAAAGCAGAGTTTCCCAGTTGGTTCCTGTGCTGTTCTTTGGTAGCTCGATTGACTGAAACTGGGATAGCTGTAGCTCAGTTTTACAGGGCTTTGGAGAAGTTCTCAACTCTGTGGGATTTCCCAATGGGACAGTGTAAAAATTATGTTTCTTTCTTTCATGTTTCAGTGTTTCAAAGCTAACCAGAGTTCTTCTAAAAAAGAAAAAAATGCATACTTACCTTTTTTATTCTGGATTTATAGGCAAAATTTTGTCTCAAAAATTTAATCTGAAAGACAGTATGTATGAGAATTGTTCTGTTTAATGACAGGGTCTCTTCTGAAAGGTAACCCATTTTCATAACGGGGCCATTCCCGAGCAGCATTTAGAAATGACACTTTCTGTTTAAGGAATTGCTGTTGAACTGCGCAAGTAAGTGATACTCTTTTCTTTAAAGACTACAGTCAAACATGAGGCGCTGAAAGCACTTGGCCGCTGAAACCTTCGCAACACTTGCAGCAGCACAAACACCCGAGTGTCTTGGCTGGGATTCAGCTGGGGTAGTCAAATTCTGCCTGGTCCATATTTCTTCTGTGGTTTCAGCTCAGATCGGCTGCCCTTGCCAGCGCTTCTCTGTTGCTGCCATTGAAGGGACTAAATTCAGTATTGCCAGTTCCACATACTCAGGAATTAAAGCATTGTGATGCTAAAAGTATGAACACGGGGCGGGTTCTGATTTGTATGCTGCTTTTTGTGCTAGTAGGATGCGTACTTCTGAGCTTTGCACCACAGCTGAAAGAGGTTGGCTAGGAATATTTATTTCCACTGCATTAAAAAGCAAATAATCTGGCACCAAGGAGCGGGCTTTAAGAGCAGTACCAAATATTGTGGCGGTCTCATTAGAATCTTGAGCGACAGCAGCCCTGCAAATTGGAAGCAGCACCCGTGGAAAATTTTAGCCAAGTGTTGGCATGGTGCTTAGGCTTTACATGATTCTCCAGGCCTTTAAGCCCCAGCACCTTTACTCCAATGATATAAGACTTCCTTTATTTTGTTAGTTCTAACCAGAAGTAGGAGTTATTTAATGGGCATTAGTCACAATGTCATGGATATTACACTGCTGAGGCAACTCGGGAGCTTGTGTGACCTCCATCTGTGCTGGTGGGCCACGTGGATTTGACCCCCTTTTCCTGCTGCTTTTTGGATTTCCCTTTCTAATTCCTTAACGTCAAGTGAAGCCCACGGGTTATCGTTCCTACCAAATGGTAGGGGTTGGGCAGCGTTCAGGTGCTGCAGAAGGAAACGAGCACATTGTCCTCCGAGCTCCTCCTTGCACAGCTAAATAAAGATTTACAGGGCAAAAATAAAATGCTGTAATGAACCTGACAGAAACGGGACGGTAACTGGAAGGTATTAAAACGCAGGAATGTGCGGCATTATTGAACTGATTGCCGGTGTTTAACAACCAGCAGATAAACCTGCTAAAGTCGACATTGGCTTTGGCAGCTTCAGACATTAGAAATACCCTGAGCACATGTACCGTGTGACTGCTCATTAAGGCATAAGTGAAAGATCGCTGTCTTCTGGGTAAAAGTGTTTATACTGCAGGAAACAGATTAAGTGGTGTTTTAGTATACAGGAAAAGAAGAAGTGGTAGCTTAAAAGCAAAAGCCAAAACCCCCAAACAAGCATTATTTGCCTTGGCTTAGGGTGAGAAACAGCTGTAGGATGTATTTCACACAGCTTATAATGGGAAATTAATTGCAGTGAAAAAACACAGACTGCCCAAAACAAATTATGACACATAGCACATTTTTGCTCTTATTTTTTAATGGATAGCTTAAGGGTTTTACGATTTTTTTCACACATTAATAGAGAGACCAGAAAGCTGATAGTCCAAGTTGATAAAATCTGGGCAAGGCTCAGAAAACCTAACTTCTTACAGAAAAATACACTTCTTCAAATAGATTTTGTGTTGCCAAACAACCCCTGCAGGCACATCTTTTTAAAAGGTAAACCCCATCTTTTCAGAAGAGAGGCATGTCTTCCAGAAGTTCAGTTGTGAACTACCTTTTATGTCCTTTTAATTTCATTTGATGTCCAATTTAGGTCCATCCCAGTACACAGAATATGTTCTGAATTTATTTCCGGATTTCTGAATACCATTTTTTTCAAAAATTTTCCAGACTCAGCAAAGTGGAAATCTCGTATAGTCGTGAAAATTGTATTTGGTAATTGTGGCTGAAAGCTTACAAGAACAGCTGCTGAATGTTGGGTACTGAGGAACCCAGACCTGGATCTCTGCCCTCAGTCTTGGTGCAGAGAACCTTACCTAGGATGTGCTTCTGAACTAACATTGCATGTTAACATAAAACCCCTTGGAAGAAGAGCAGTGCCTTTTCAATTCCAGCAAAGGAGCAGCAGAATTTATTTTTTTTATTCATTTAGGAAACATATTTCTTAGAGACTATAATTTCTATATTATGAAACATATTTCAGTCCAGTATAAATATAAACAAATATACTAATATACTATGTAATCATCCCCCTCCCCCAAATCTCTTGATTTTGAAAGCAGCCTGCCATTTTATCTGAATTAAAAAGACCATCCACGCTATTATAGCCTTTTTGGCCATACTGAAACATATCAGTATGACAGATACGTGTTATCATTACTGTGGCCTTTTTACTCACAGCATTGCTATCTAGCCAAATGCTTCTTATAGAAAAATATATGTGACTTACCTAAATTGAAATGTCTAATTGAAAAATAGCAAGTAACATGAGAGTCAGCATGGGACTAACATAGAGATGGTGCTGCATCTGATGTGCTAAATCACTGTTAATCTTTGTAAAATGTCCGTGTTTCAGTTAAGTAGCATATAGGAGGGTATGGCTGCTGGCCCACAGGATGCTGACAACGTGATAGAGTGCTGTTGGGCTGCTTCTATTTGTGGGGCTAGCAAATGAAAAAACACTCTGGTTTGAAAAATTTTCTCTTTGGTTTTCCACCAAAACATTTAAATCCTACGTGCTAACAACACAACCAAAACCAATGCTAATATAGGCCATTGAGTCCTGGGTTTAAAAAGCCCAGATTTTTCTGTGTTGCTGTATCCATTGAACTTCGATGATGTTTTTCTGCATTACCTGAAGAATAAATGTAACAGAATAAAGGGTATAATCCCTGGCGGGACATTCACTGTCATGTTTGTGTGGCAGGATGCGGGCGGGGAGGCGTATTCAGAAACCACCTTTCCCCATCCAGCCCCAGGAGTGGCACCGGCAGAAAAATCTCTTCCTTATGGGGTTGAGGGGAGGAGAGGGGAAAGGTAAAAGGAATTAGTGTCTGGACTTGGCTGCTGTCAAGCATGTCTTTGTGTCAGCTTGAAGCTCAATTGAGGCACGCAGGAGTTTCCTGGCAGAGTTCATTCCATCACTGATCATTAGAATTTGCCATATCTAGAAGCTGAATGTATATGAAATCTGTTTTTCTGTGAAGACTGGCTAAGGTGTGGTAATACTGCATCTTACAGCTATTTGAGTCAGGGAATGAGATCCCCAAAAAAGTTATTTGTGCACAGAAGTCTTGTGCTGGGATTAGTTCTGCTCTTTCTTTTGTCACTTGCAGGTAATTCATCATTTACTTACAAGAAGTCGCAAAGAAGTTATTAGCTGTATCAAAAACATAGTCTCCAGAAGAGTGCTCAGGCATAGGGGTTGTTGCCATGTACTGATGGAAATTAATTTTAATTTTCAGTTAATGTAACAGGCTCCTAAAACCTGCTAAAACATGCTTTGTTTCCTTAAAAATAAACATCGAAACTCAGTAGTGGGTGTTGTAGGCCAAAACCGCAAGCAATTTAAAGTCATCACGTTTGACTTAACTTGGAGGAAGAGCTGATCAAGGCTTGTTTCTTGGCACAGCCTGCCCGCTCACATACTGCAGTTTCCATCTGAAAGCACTGAAGTATAAAGGTAGGCAACTGTTCGCCAGGCAAGAAATTAATAATAAACATAAGAATTTAAATGTGGCATTTTAGCCTTATCTCTGAATCAGCTTTCGTAGTTTCCAACTAAACAATGTGTCTGGCCATAACCTGTTTATTTTTACACCTGTAGTTAGACCTGGCCCCTGCTGTAAACCGAGGTAGTCCTTGAGGTCATTGATTGCCTCTGGCATAACGTCTTGTTGGCATGTACTTGTGTGCAAGATGGGGCCTGGCCCTCCATGGGAACTCCATGTCTGTTGCGCCCAGCTTTTTGAATTTTCAGAAATTATGGTTGGGTTTTCACACACATCTCAATCTCAGCAGGGCACTCGCTTTGCGGCGACGCAGACAGCTCTGTTGAGACAGCTCCAGAAGAGGCAGAAGCGCAAGACTTGGAGTCATCTGATGAGGCCGATAAGATGAGCAAGGTGAGAAAGTTTCATTTTCACATGACAAGGAGCGAAGGCGCAGCACACTCACAGCTGGTGTGCTGACTTTACAGCTGCACACGATTAAAGCATCTTTCCTGGGAAAATGTTAATCTTACTTTTAAGGTGTTTACAGATGATATTGAATGTAACAAATTACAGCTTTGATTATGGCACATGGCTACCTCTTAAGCAAGACTAATGGCCTTTTTCCAGGGTTTGTTCACTTCTTCAGTATCTTGTGATAATATTCCCACACAGTTTTTAAACGGGCTGCTTTATCACCTCCTTCACCAGAGCAGGTCAGCTAAACCAAAAGATCAGGTGGATTATTACAATTTCTTACTCTTTATTGATTTCTAGGCATAGGAGGAATGTAAGTTAAACAGTATTTCCTTAAATCAATAGCATAGCGCACATGCTAGTTTTTAAACGCGAACTAATTATAGCCAATCTACCTTAAATTGAAGCAAAACTCTCCAATTATAGCTAAGAGGTTGTGCAAATGGATTGCTAATTGGCATCTATTAAGGGATGGGTTTCACAGTGGTTGGTAGTTTGCAGTTGCTGTGGTGCTGGGGAGCTTTACACAACATAAGGTGTGATGATTAGTGGATTTTGTGGCAGAATCAACTGAGGTTATTTTGAAGGTACTGATTGCTTTTAGGTATTTGTTGCATAGGTGATGGTGGGAGCTTACAGCTATTCTTCTACAGAATATGTGATCTCACGAGTATCTGATATCACTCAGTTTGTGCTTATGTAAAGGTGTGTTTTTTCTCAGCTCTTGTTTTAACTAAAATGTGTTACAGTGAGCTCTGAACTGGTCGGTCCCTATGCTGTTCTACTCGTCATTGTAGCAAAAGGAAGGAAAAGACCCTGGCCTCTTGTTTCCTGATCTCTTATGTCATGCTAGCCTGCAGTTTTGTTTTTGATAGCCAGACAGTGGAAGTCAGATAAGAGGAAACATTCCTATGCATGAAGTATATGCAGAACTTCCACACAGAGAAGGTGATTACTCTTAGAGTTTGCTTCCAGGCTTTATTACAGGACTTCTTCTTGTAAGTACAAAGAATTTCTTCTTGAGTAAGTGGATGTGTTTGTTGATACTTTGGGATTTTTAACTGTAAATATGTGGGATTTTCATATGCTCTGAAAGGAGTCTCTTCTGTTAAATACTGAAGCTGTGGAAGAGCACTGAGCATAACACGTAGCTGCTCGGGGAATAAACATTCTTGCTGTGTTTTCCGTAGCTTCCTATTTCTGAACCATGCGACAGGCGGTGGGGTTCCATTTTGCATCTTGCCTCCTGGATCTTCAGAGCTATAATTGCCTGGAGCAAGGCGTAAGGATTACATGATTAGCCTTGCGGCTCAGCAGATTTAGTTAAACTGAGAAATGTGCATTAGCAGCTCTAATACTTAATATTCTTATATTGGAAGAGTAACTTGTAACCCTAACAAGCCTTGGTTTCCAATGAGAGGAAAATCTGTCTTTCTGCAAATGAAACGTTGTCTTTAGTACGTTTTCTTTTAAAATTCAGAAATATATCTTGTTTTTTTTGTGTGATATAGAGGTGACTGAGGCATTCTACTTCACATTCTGTTTGTTATGGGACAAACTGCTTGAAATGGTTTTCCATAAAAACAGCAGCACACTTGTCATACAGTATATATACAGTGTGCTCAATTTGGCAAACTTGTGAATGCCACTGTCCCTCTTCACGTAGAAGAGCTCTGTACTAAGCGGGCTTTCTTTGTGGTTTCTCTCTAATAAAAGGTGCAGAAACCCCCAAATTATTTTGCAACGCCTATAGAAAATTCCAGTATATAGTGGTGGGGAGGATGTTATTGCTTGCTAATCACGTGCTAATTTTCAAATACAACGACAATGAGGAAAAAAACTAATCTAAAAAACCTCAGTCAACGGGAGGGTTTTCCTAATCCCTTTGCTTTTAAAGCCAATCTGTATGGGGAGCAAGGAGTCTCCAACATGTGCTTTTCCATGGAAAGTCGCCACCCGACTGGTGGGGTGAGGAAAAAAGCAAAGGTGTTTTCCAGTCCATGCACTGCCACACCTTTCCATGCGCCTAGGATTATGGCGCAGAGATTAAGCTGATGTCCTCAGCGCTGTTTTACACGGGTTATTTTTGTACGTGGGAAGTGAAACACTCTGCCCTCATACCACCAGGAGGGGCATGTTCCCTGTATTGCCATAACTGCCACATCTTAGGAGAGACTTTCTTTATTTTCTGCCCTTCTTGGCAAAAGCAGGGCAGGAGCACTTTTATCCATTCACCGCTGGGCAGCAGAGGAAATACAGTTAAACTACGCTGGAGCCTTCCAGCTAAATGCAGAGTTCCCCTTCTTTCAAGCGCAGATGCAGCATCAGCAGCTGAAGATCCAAAAATAGCGTTTGGGTTGCCTTTTGCCTTGCGATAGCGTGATCCTGAGGCAGGGCTTAATGCTGCAAATACCACCGCTCCACACCATGATGCTGGTGGTCTGCTGATGCCTGCAGAGCGCTGCAGAGGAGAAGAGCTCTGAGCTTCTCCAAGGAAACGTCCCCGCTCTCCAGCCAGTGAAGAGATCCTAGGGGAGAGTTAATAATTCATGGGAAAAGGAGAGGAACGCAGCACCACAGCTCTCCTTCAGCTGCTCTTGTAGCACAAGCTGGATAGGCTTTTTATGAAGGTAAGCTGTGTGAAATCCTACCAAAAGCTGGGCTTGGGTCCCTTTGGGCTTACCTGTAATTTTATCGTGTAGGTGATAGGTGGATGTATAACACAGGAGGTACTTGAATGTGTCTTACCTTCTCCGCTTCCTCCTCCCTCCCAGCTGTCTGTTCCCTTCCCCCAGCCCAGCATGTGTGCACGTGGGTGTGTGTTTCCTTAGTAGTGGTGCATTTGTTTCTTAATCTGTAAAAGCCTCCAAGCTGTTGATGGTGATGAAGGATTTGAAGGGTTCACCAGTAGCTCTGAGGATTCTTCCCTTTTCTGAAAATCTTACCTTCTGTATATCCTAAAGACCTGATAACATGGAGTTTACTTCTCCATCACTCTTAAATGAATCAAGCAAAAATGGGATGTCTGTAGAACTATTCCAATAAAATACTAGGTACGCTTTTTGGGTGCAACTCTTTTCCTTTAAGCCATGCAACTGGCAGTGGCCTGAGTTGTGCTCCCGCTTGCTTCTCCTCTGGGCTGGGCTCCTGACTTTCCCTTCTCTCCCTGTTTCGTGTGGGAGCCAAGAGGAGGAGAGTGGGGGAAAGGGAAGCCTGCTCTCTGCCACCTTTTCAGGCTTGTTTTCATCTAGCATGTGAAGTCAAGTTTCAGGCTGTTTATGAAATCTAGATGATACCCCCATCTGTCAGTCTCCAGTTCTACAGAATATCGGGAACACTTCATACCAGAGTAATTTCTTAAATGGTTCCTTGCCTCTGTGGTGACCTGACTGTTTTGGCCTTTTAAATATTGTAGAATAAATTGAGGTTCAAAGGAGGTACCCTGAAAACTGATTATGTATGCGAGTGCTTAGTGTTGCAGGTTACCAAAGACTGAGATAGGTGTTGTGTTGTATCTCAAGATCAGTCTTTGTGCATGTTTTTTTCCTGTAATGCTCCTTTGAATTTGGAATGTGGATTGGATGTGTTTTAAAAGCCATCATCAGTTAAAATACTACAGGACACTCATTTCTCCCTGTTTCTAATTAAGACATCTGCTTCTTGAATTGAAAGCTAATTACCTTGCAGCAGTTGTGCTTAGGGGAGCATGCTGTAATGGGCTGTGTGTGTGCATGCTTATACCATTTAGAGGTATTTTTTCAGAGAAAATAGGTCGTCTTCTCTCTGCAGCATTATTCAAGACCTGAATTAAGTCTCAAAACATTCAACGTGTTGCAATAGATGTGAAAGGATTAAAACAGGGATTTGAGGGGTAGGTTTTCCAGTCGCGTAACTGGCTTTTTTAAGTTCATTTCTGTGCCTCTGTCCCTTCAAACGTTTAATATTCTTCGGCAGTGCTGTTCGTAGCCAATCGGCTCATGCTCAGCCACAGGCAACAGACATTTATATTCCGGGCTGCCTTCACCTCTGCCTTGCTGCATTTCAGCCTCTCTGCTGAAGTTTTCCTCTTAATGAGTCTATGAAAAGCAGCGTTGAGTTCTCAGCCCTGCCTAGTAGCCGGCTCTTAATTCCAGATGATGTGGTGAGCGAACGAGGCCAGCGGCAAATGACACATGCGGAAAGGCTTTGCTTAGAGAAATATGGTCACTGCCCTTCCTTATTAAAATGCAGCTGTTTTCTGTGTTGTGTGCCAAGTAAGCAGCACGGAGTATCTGTCTGGAGTGGGAAAGCCTTTTGGATCAGCTGAATATGTGGAGAGCTGGGATTTTTGTTCTAGCTGAGTGACAGCCCTGGCAATACTGTCCTTCCAGCAATGTCGGCTCTTTGGAGAGTTAACCGTAAACTCAAGAACGAAAGCGTTGGGAGAGCCGGCGACTCTCTGTACCGTATGCTGTATTTGGTGAGCAGATCTACTGTACAATGCGACTAGTCTAAGTAATTAGCAGTTAAATGGATTTTCATGCTGTTTTAATTTTCAGGTTATAAATTCGAGGCTGAGCTGTAATATATATACCCTGCAGAGGCTTTTTGTTATTGTGCGATGTCATTAGCAGTCCTGGCGATGTGTGAAAGCATGCAACTTGCCTGAGTTTTGTTTGCGAGATCAATACTGCTTAGAGTTTGCCATCCGTGGTGAAACGGAGGTGCTGCATGCCACTCAAGGGGACAGTCTGTCTGATGGCCAGGCACCCGCATGCCTGTATATGCATGCCCGTATACAGTGAATGCAAGGGGAAATGGCATTCTGCTCTCACAACTATAGGGCAGGCAGCCAAAACTCCCTGCTGTGGGCAGCATCAACGTGCTTGATGAGTTTAAGGACTTGTTCCTCCTGCATGGGGGAAGGATGTGAGCTTGGCTCCTCTGCTGGGCCCCCTGCAGAGGAGGGCTTAATGTACTTGCAAAGTAAACTTTGCTTACTGGCCCAGTAGTGCCAGCCTTTCATCTCATTTTAAGGTTGCTAGATGAGATTGCTTGCAGAATTGTACCTGAAGTGTGATGCCGTAATTCTCCTAGAGAAATCCCGGTTCAGTGCTATCATTGTGGCAGCTGGCAAACAGAGCTGGTGCTGGGAGAGAAAAGGATCTGTTTCTGTTCCAGACCTTCTCTACTTTACCCACTTTCTCGTGGAAAATGGGGACAGAGAGGCTTTTGTTAATACTGTTCAAGAGCTTTCAGCAAAATAGCTGTGTTCTGCACCTCCCTGGGTGCAATATGCATCTGCTTTCTGCCTAGAAATTGATTTTTTTTTTTTTTTTAAGTAAATACAAGGTAGAATGAATTACGTTCAGCAATGAAACGACAATTTGTTGAATGAATGAGGAAGAAAACAGGTTTGTGAACATTATTGTGCTTGAGACTTTCATCTGTCCAGAGTATCAGGTGAATGATAGTTGGGAAATACGTAAAAGACGTGAGGCAGGGCAGTGGCAAGGCAGAGCTCGGTGGCTGCTGGCTGGAGCTGGGCATGGCTGAAGGCAACGAGCAGTTTGCGTGCGCAAGGGGAGATAAGGCTTTTAAAAGTCTCCTACGCTTCTTTTTTGGCATATGGGTGTAACTGTTCTTACTGGGGCAGGCTGCGTGCCTGTATGACAGTTATCCAATTTTCAGCTACTTGTTAGTGTTTAGTTGGTGTTTCATGGTGTAAGTGGATTTTTTTGCTCTCTTTCTGGGTGACCCATCTTTCCCTGCAACTTACTGCAAGTTAATGCATGGGATGGTGAGCTGTCTGAGGGGTATCAAGCATGAATTGCTTAAAGCACTTGGTTTATTTTTGGAGTTTGATCCATATTGTGCTTTATACATTATAACTATTTTTAATTGTACAGTTGGCTCTTAGAACAAAATGGCACTGGATGTGCCTTCGTCAAATATTTTTTCAAGAAATAGCCTTAACAAAGCTAAATGTTTCTGGGGGAAACCCTGCCTATTCTGGGTCTCTGCAGGCTCAGATTAATATTTATTAATTGTCAGGTTTTTGCCCCTTTCCAGCAGAGCAGGTAACTCGAGCGGGTTTTTTTGCCTGTGAAGGAGCCAGACTTTCACCTACTGTGCTTTGTGGGTTTGGGACTGTTGGGATCAAGATCACACCTGTTGAAACCTAATGCAAACTTAACCTAAAAGTTTGAGTATGCTTTGGGTATACTTAAGAGTACAGCAAGTATAGGTGGAACCTTGCTGAGAAATAAAAAGAATTACTGTGACTAATAAATAAATCCAACTCTGTGACATGCACTGTTATCAGAAGCTGAGCGAGTTGGAAATGGACTGGTTCAACTCACTGCTTCCCCCTGCCCTCAACTTACATTTTCCCTTTCTTCCTCTTCCGAGTTAAACCTCAGATATTGAAGATGAATGTTTTTCCTGTAATAAACTGTGTCCGAGAGGCATTTTTGTGTAGACATCAGTTACAATTAGTGCATTGCTTACATTTGTGTTCTGAAGAAAATTATCCTTTACATAACAAACATCTTTGCTAATATGCCTTGCAGTGGTGCACTCAGGTGTCCATTTACAGCCGTAAGATACCTTTAGGGAAAATACCTGTATTATGGAAGGAAATCCCTTCCTTATCACTAGCACAGTTAATGTTCCTCTTGGGCTTTGTGGCTGTGTAGCGCTATAGGATCACTGAGAGAGGAAAATAGCTGTGTGTGAGCGGACTGCACAGCTTTAAAAATGCAGAGACTTTTTTCAGCCTGGGTCATCATGAAGGTGTGGGGTAGTGCAGGCTCTGGATGATGATGTTGCTACCAGATGGTGGGAGTGAAGTGACCTCCCCGGGGAGCAGTGCACCTTCTCCAACCTGCAGGGCAGTGGTTTGCTTTTTTCTTTCCTTTTATTTTTTTTTCCCTTTTTCCCCCCTCTCTTCTCTCCATGCGTATTCTCTGTTTGAACAGGCTAATTTTGGGTAAGTTGTTTTAGTATGGGCTGGAGGGATATAGAGGCAGTGCTGGGAAGTCTCTAAATCTGGGTTAAGACATGATGGCAGGATTAGACGCAGAAGGTTAGAGAGGTGTGATCAAGTGCAGCAGCTCTTTTGCCTCCTGCACTCACTCCAGGTCTCTGGGAGGGATGGAGACAGGGCACGCTAGTGCTTTGGCAACCCTAGAAGCCTGGAGCTGTTGTCACTGACACCAGAGACTGTACCTGCTTCAAGCTTTTTGGTGTAACAAGATGCGAGAAGATGATCTAACATGAGGAGGTGAAGAGAGGATAACTGTCTGTATAAAGACAGCTGATTAAACATTAAAGAAACCAGCTAGATGGAGCAGCTCTGAAAAACCTGACTTACGGGGAAGAAAGTCACCCTGCAAGACATGTTTCCAGACACAGAACAGATACGCAGTTACTTTCCTGAAGAGCTTGCGTTTGAAGCCTGCAGGGCTCTGGTTCCCCAGATGGCTCTGCTTCCCTGAAAAACAGCTTAAACAGTTTCTGCCTCTGCCTTGTCTCCTTGGCTGTGTTGACACAGCTATTCTCAGGACTGTTGCAAACTCAATTAGGGAACTGGCAGAGGGTTGGGGAGTGTGTTTTGTTTCCACAGTCATTTTGGGTTCCCAATTCTTGGGCCTGTTTGTTTGTTTTTCAATCTTAAATGCTGGATGAGCCTATTTTAATTAAAGTTTATGCTTATCTAAAACCAGGAATGTTATCGAACAGCACTTCAATTACATTGAATTGTGTAACTCTTCCCCTCCCCGTTACCCCCAGTCACTGAGGGATAGGAAAGACAGTCATATGAAATGATGTGTGCATTTCTGGACTTTAGTATCTGTTAAAAAGCCCCCAAGCTGCAACTGCTTAACTGCAAAGGCTTCTCAGCTCCACCATTCCTATAGCTCTTACTTAAAATATCACTGCTGGTCTTTCCTCTTCCTTCTTTTTAAAGAGTACGGAGCAAGTCGCTGCTTTCTGTCGCAGTCTGCATGAAATGAACCCTTCTGATTCAAGTCCTCATCCTCAGGAATTTACAGGACCCCAGCTGGCCACCATGAGACAGCTCACAGATGCAGATAAACTGCGAAAGGTTATCTGTGAACTTCTCGAGACAGAACGCACCTACGTCAAAGTAAGGGGTCTCAATGTATTGTTTCAGTCTACTAATATTTCTCCTCCTTCTAGAAAACTTTGGTAGGTTTTTTTTCCTCTAATACTTCAAACTATGTTTCATGCATGTGTCTCTTAGTTAACTTACGTTCAGTTCTACAATCTGTCCATAGAATAGTAACTTAAACTTCTGAAAAAAGTAGGCTTTCCAAAATGCTTATGCTGACATTTTGAAATTACTTAGCTGGTGTGCAGAGGAATGCTGCTCAATGAGAGCTGGTATTGATTTCGTAAGTAAAACTGTAAATGTTTCCTTTTACTATCTTAAGACAATAGTTGGATTTCACAGAATTTATGTGTGAAAGAGAAACATTCATAGACTAAGTAAATGGTGATCTTTGCCACTTCATTAAATATTCGGAGGCAGTTCGAGGAACCAGCATCTTTTTCTGAATTTTTAGGACTTAAATTGTCTAATGGAGAGATACCTGAAGCCGCTACAGAAAGAAACGTTCCTCACACCAGATGAGGTATGTTATCAGTTGCTTATCTTTTTGCTAGGTAGCTCCACTGTCCCCACCTCCCAGATTGATTTGCTTGTCTGAGCAAGGGCTATGGTGAAATTTTGAATTCCATTTCTTTTAAAATCATGGATTGAGTAGCGTATTAAGGTACTGTTCAATAATGTATAGTCTGTAGTTTTTGTTTCTTTTTTTCCCTCACATCACATTGATTATATAATTGGACTGAGAATTACTGAAGGTCTAGAAAACGCGATTCAGCTGCAAAGTGGCATTTCCAACATCTTGCTTTTTTTCTCTTATTAGCTGGATGTTCTCTTTGGGAATCTGACTGAAATGGTAGCATTCCAGGTAGAGTTCTTGAAAACTCTTGAAGATGGAGTAAGGCTGGTTCCAGACCTGGAAAAGCTTGAAAAAGTTGAGCAATTTAAGGTAATCTTATTGTTTACATCCTGAGTAGTCCTTTAACACTCTTTATCGTATTGGTCTGACTGCTGTCACTGTTCATGCAAAAACCTACATCTACTTACACTCGAGATTAATTGTTAGCTAATACTGGAACTATTTGAAAAACATCTTGCTACAATTGTAGTTTATGCTACATTTAGCCGTATAGAGCACTAGAAATCTGTAACGCCATGTGCTTTTAGATGCTATTCTTGCCCTTCTGCCAGATTTCTTGTCTCGGGATGTCAGGAAAAGCTAGAAATGGAAAGTTACATAAAGTCTTTGTAAATTGAATTCTGTATTTGGGCTTTTGATGCATAGTGGAACTATATGGCAAATACTTCCAACTATCAGCAGATGTGCATCAAAGGTAGAAATGTAAACTAAAGATATATAAACTTTATTAAAAAAAATAAATAGGAAAATGTGGAAATACAGTCATGTACTGGATATATGGCAAGTAGATAATACAGTATTTAGTCTTTGGGGAATTTTACTCTTGCTTTGAGCACTCACCTTGGCAGAGGACAGGATGTCTTGATGAATAATAATAATTCCACTGGGATTGCTCTTCAGCTAACATACAGCACTGGAAGAACTACTGAAAGACGTTGTTTTTTGTTCATGTGTGGCTTTGCCATCAGGTGCTTGTTTAAAACAAGCAGCAATCATGAACACTGCCCTTGTGTAACTAGGACACAGCTCTTGTTTTGTAGGAAAAGCGCCCTTAACAGAGAGCACAGAGATACTTTTTTTTTTAAGTGAAGGAAGCCTCTGTGACCACTGTGTGCTCTGAGCTTTAAGACTTCTGGTCATTACTTAGATCAGTAAGGTTTTAAGCTCAGGCATGTAAATACAGTTCTGGAGCTGTGAACCTAGCCCCCTGTATAGTCAGTTGTGTCTCCAGGTCATCCTGACTGGAACCTGGCTAATCATGTTAATCACATAGCCTGAATTCAGGCACCAAGGCTGGCTCTGTTTCTTGCTAGATGGTGTGAAAACACTCTGAAAATGCAGTGTCCTGTCATCCATAAGCTACATGGCAACTTCAGGTGACCTGGCAGAAGGGAAGATAACTAACTGTTTTTCTTGTGCTTTTTTTCCTAACGCTTTTTTTTCCTTTTAAATTCTAGAAAGTGTTGTTTTCCTTGGGTGGTTCCTTTCTTTACTACGCCGACCGGTTCAAGCTGTACAGTGCCTTTTGTGCCAGCCACACAAAAGTCCCCAAAGTACTGGTGAAAGGTAAGAGCCGTGTGCTGGACAAACAGACCTGGGTGTGCAGAGGGAGAGGTGTCACAGCCACACATTTGTTTGGGCTGGCACAGGTTGTCCTTGTGGATGATGAGAGGTGGCCATTTCACCCCAAGCCATGCAGGGCAGGTTGTGATGGAGGAATGAAGGCATATATGTGCCTCATTGCTCTCCAGGAGCCTTTGCAGTACGGAAGTAAGCCTACTTGGCCTGAGACACTCACAGAGAGCTCAGTGCCATGGGCGTTCTTGGACCACCATCAACGTAACGATACTGGAGTAGCTCATTACAAGAGGTCGTTAACCTCGCATGTAGTTTTTCCCCACACACTTAACTGAACGTGTCAGGGGAGAATAAATTTCTTTTCAGTCATGTGGGGAGTGGAAGGTTTTCATAAATGGGCGATGTGGCGTGTGCTAATGGATCACTGTGTACTTTGGAACCAAGAGTGGTGATGCTTGTAATGACCACTGGATTCTCCTAGAGTTTGTGCTGTGAATCCTTGCTAGTGGTAATCCCACTGAAGCTCTGGCCAATGTGGTTGAATGCTGACAGCCACTAGAAAAGGATCAGCCTGGGAGAATGTTTTATGGAAGCTGTCTAAATATTTTAACTTCACTGTGCTCTCCCCTCTCTTCCTCCTCTCACCTTTGTTCCAATTTGCCTGAGAAGTTTCCATGTACAAATTCCTAGCAGAGCTTGGCTTGCTGAGATGGAGATAAATGAACTGTGGTCTGGCCTATAAATGCCTGTGGGCCTCCTTGCCTTGGAGTGATGTTTTTTCCCCCATGAAAGCGTTAATCTCTTAGAGTTAGCAGTGCTTCATGCAATTCATTTTTGGCCAAGATGTTAAATAAACAAATGGTTCCAGTTGCAGGACTAATGCCATTAAGGGAGTAGCTCTTATTTTTCAAAGAACATCTGGATGCCTGACAATCACAAGTTTGGGGTTTTTTGTGTCTTGGTGTTTTTTTTGTTTGTTTTGGGTTTTTTTTCTGTGCACTTTTTTTTTTTCACTTCTACTTGTAAACTCTTATGTACCATGCTGCAAAGGATGCTTGGAATACATGAATAAATGATTTGTTGCTAGTCACATCCATGCTCTCTTTTGGCATTGTTGTTAGACCTGAATGTTAAGGCCATAGACTAGGTAGATCTGGTTGTTTTGTTTTGCTTTTTCATTGCTGACTGTATTTATAAATGAGAAATGGTTGTGCTTGAATTATTGCACAAACAGAACTTAAAATTTTATTCCAGAGACACACCCAGGCCTTTTAGCAGATTTATTTCACGTGTAATTTGGTGTCCTTGGCTGAGGTGCAGGTGGCTTTTGGAATTGAAACTGAAGTTATTTTATTGAAATCAGGTGACTGTCTGCAAAACCCCCACCCAACCATGTCAGGGGACATGGCTCTAATAAAGCAATTTTGTGGAATTGTTTCTGCACTGAATAACTTATATGTCTAAAAATGCCACCTTCTCCATACTCCCCTCCTCGTACAAATTTATGTTCTAGTAGAGGGAGCAACAGAGAAAATGGTATTTTTATAAATTCAGTAGCAGTCAGGCAGAAAAGATGACAGCAATGAGGTGTCCAGTATGCCTGTTCTCCCAAAATATGGTGTACCATCGTAAGTTTACTGCTTCCTGCCTCCTTACTAGCGCTTGATTTTTCTTGTTGTTGTTCAGTACTGCATTTTAAGGTTTAATGAGGTAACAATAACTAGGCTCGCCAATATTACAGATGTACCTGTCAGATGACACTCACGAGTAGTGAATTTTTACAAATATCCAGTTTGAGCCTTTTCTTAAAGGAAACAGACGATTAAAACAATTTATGCGGGTCTAGAATAGTTGCAAATCCAGAAATACTGTGGATAGTGAAATTAAAAACTGCATGTATTGGTACGGTAGGTGGGTTCCTGACGTTAAATCATAAATAGCATATCTGTGGCAAAGTAACTCGGAACCTGAAGTGCATAAATCTAATACTGTGGACCTGATAAATCTGCACTTCCTTGCAAAATGTCTCTGGATAAATGAATTTAAAGCTGGAAAAGTCACTTTATTAGGGCAGCTGTTATGATTTTTGATTTATCCAATCACTTCATTTTAATCTTCTAGCCAAGACAGACACTGCTTTCAAGGCATTTCTGGATGCTCAGAATCCCCGACGGCAGCACTCCTCCACGCTGGAGTCTTACCTCATCAAACCCATCCAGCGGATACTGAAATACCCTCTCCTGCTGAAGGAGCTCTTTGCTCTGACTGATGTAGACAGTGAAGAACATTATCACCTCGATGGTAAGGAGATAACCTTCCCCGTTTAACCTCTGATCTGGAATGCTTATCCTCCCGCTTCCTCTCAGAGACTTAAAAATACCTTTTGTCTCTTCCCATATCTCTCTGTCTTTCTTCTAGTGGCCATAAAAACAATGAACAAAGTTGCCAGCCACATCAACGAAATGCAGAAAATCCATGAAGAATACGGGGCAGTGTTTGACCAACTTATAGCCGAACAAACAGGGGAGAAAAAAGAGGTAACAAATGATCAAATTTAAGAGAAAAAGGCTGTTATTTTGGCGCTTGTAGCATGAATGTTAAACTGTATCAAATATTTACCTTTCGTGCTGTGTCATTTAAGTGGATCCTGGTGTGAACAGATAAATCCCAATCCAATTCAAAAACTCTTTTTCCATCTATGGTTCAGTGAGTGAGACCTATGTAAAGAAGTAGTGGGTTAATTCACCTTCAGTGTTGTGCTTGGGTCAAAATCACATCCCAGCCTGCAAGTAACTATTTTGAGGTCCATGTCTTGGCTCTCCTCATTCCACATAAATATTCTTGCCCCACCAGTGTGAGTGGACTGGCGTGCTGAGCCAAGTCTGTACTTAGCTCTTTAATCACTTTAAAGAGATCAAAATGTGAGGTGCGCTGAGTGAGAAACTGCTGTTTCTCTTTTAGAAAGTGTGTTAGTGGGCTTGATATACGAGAGCGCCTTGGGCTTTGGTCTAGATGTCTCGTATATGCAAACAAGTGAAGATCTGGTGTGGCTCAGTCGTGGCTGACCGTCTCAGAAACCAATGGAAGGTGTCTTGAAGTTTCAGACTGGCACCTGGACCATCCATTTACCAATAAAACGTGGGTCTGCAGTCCAGTGGCACAGTGGAGGAGAGTGGTGGGCAGTAAGGGGGGAATGCAGTAAGGTTGAGGGGGACTTAAGGAAGAGGGCGGATGGGAGCAGTGAAGTGGCTGAAGGATGGAGAGAGACATGACTGTATGAAGCAATAGTAATGGGGCTTTGCCAGCAGCCAGGATGAAGAACAAACCTAAGAGGCGTTGGGCTGCAAGGCAAAGGAGGTCGGGGGTTGAATAGTGTTGAGGAAGCTTTGGGTGTGAGAGCTGGATAGCAGCAGTGGGGAGGGAGGATCCAAATGGTGGGTAGAGGGCAGAGACTATGGTTGGTGCTGGCAAGCAACAGTGGAGAGAGCGTGTCAGGACATCTGTTGGGAGAGCAAATGTGGTTTGGTGTTAATCTGGGAGAGGAGACAGTAAACCACATATCTTAGCGATGCTCTTATTATCAGGGAGACCTAAGGTTGTTGTACTGATGGTATCCATGACGTCCTTTGGCAAAAGTCAGACTTCACTGAGAGGAGGGTGGAGGAACGGGATAACATGGCCCCTAGACTGGGGATAGCCCTCGATTTTGTCACTCTGGGAGACTGTAAGTCAAAATTCCGGTTGCTGCAATATTAGTAGGCATCTCACAACAGTTTTTATGAACTCCTTTATTAGTCCATTTCCAGCAATGTGGTTTTCACAGGTGAGCCTTTGGGTGAAATCAAGAGCCATAGCAACTGTGGGGAGGAAGCACTTTGACCACTTCACGCGATGCGGTCTCTAAACTTTACCCCAAACTGTGTGTGTGTGGTGGGGGCTATGCTTAAGTGTTCAAACAAAATAGAGTGAAACTGGTTGGGAGAAGGATAGACAAAGGAGCAAAAAATGCAAGGAAAACATCTGGGTTTTGCCTTGACTTCCCAGCAAATTATGAGAGCTGGACTCTGAGTTTGACTTCTCTAAATTCATGCTTACCAATTAAAGATTTACATGCATCTATTGCCAGCTGTCAGTCTGTTTGCAGACGCTTGCAGTCATCTGATTAAATATTCCAAAAGTTTGTTTGTGGGGTGTGTGTTTGTTTAAGAATAAAGTTCAAGCAAGTTTTCTTGAACTGAAAATTCAAGTGAGCTTTCTTGAACTGGTAACACATTGCATCTCTGTGCATGCGTTTGTGTTGG
Source organism: Ibidorhyncha struthersii (assembly GCA_013398815.1). Lineage (NCBI taxonomy): Eukaryota > Metazoa > Chordata > Aves > Charadriiformes > Charadriidae > Ibidorhyncha > Ibidorhyncha struthersii. Next base: position 354,565 of record VZSZ01004103.1, read on the forward strand.
CAGGTTGCAGACCTTTCGATGGGAGACTTGCTCTTGCATAATACAGTGATATGGCTGAATCCTCCTGCTTCACTGGGGAAATGGAAGAAGGAACCTGAGCTGGCAGCATTTGGTTTGTATCCTAGTAGTTTTATTTTGGATGCCTCAAAGACTGTTGACTGTGCCTTAGCAGGTATTTGTTGAAGGCAGTTGAGCGTTGCCTTCTGCAAGATTGGCTGGAACCTAAAACTGCATTTGTCTCTTTGCTGCAATGGTCAAATTCTGTTCTGTGTTGATCTAAATCTTGTGAAGAATTTGGAGATGACTGTTGTAATAGTGCAAGAGTTTCTGAAACCCATATCCAAGGCTATGAATTGAGAGCTACATAGAAAGCTATTTGTGTCTGAAAAGATATAGTTCGGTAGTCTGATCAATGCCAAGTAACTCTATTTCACATCCTATAGGATAGGGTTGGGAGCTTGAAGAGGCTTTGCCTTTTTTTGCTGTCCTTTTTGCCAGGACAAGTATATCTAAGCTTTTAAAAGTGCTTAAAAGCTAAGCCAGGACTCTCAGTGAGTTGCTTTGGAGAGGTCTGTCTGCCTCCGAGTAGTCTATCTTGGGTGGCCAAACTAGAAATTGAAACTGCTGTCGGCATAAATCTCAAGGCCTTTCCACTGCAGTGGAGTATGATCCCATGGAAAGGTATATGATTGCTTATATTGGCTAAATAATTCTCTTTTACTTTCAGAATTATATCAAGTAATGCAGAGTATGCTAGCTTTTCTTTATTTGTTCCTAAATTTCTTTACACTCAACGGGCTTTTTCCTTGTTGTTTCCAGAAAGCGATGCTGGTTAGGAAGCCAATTATTTTTATTGTTGTTTTTGTTTTATACCAAACAGATAATGAAAGAAGACTCTTTCAGCTTTGCTCTGGAAGAGCATATAAAAATTGACTGCTTTCCTGTAAGCTGGGAAAGCACCTAGTCATACCCTTAAGCTGAGGGGCCTCATGAAAGCTGCTAGGAATGTGCAGCAATTCTTAATTACTCCAAAAAGCTTTAAATTGGTTCCATAAAATTTCCAAAATTAAATGTCCAATGAATTCAATCCTAAAACGAAGGGTGCATTTGAGGCCTGAAGAAAGAGATCACAAGGAAAACTGGAGTCTTGAATGACAAATTCCAGCTCCATGTGGATAGAAAAGAGGAATTGGATTACACCTCTGCCTGCCAGTGGTGCTCACTTTTTAATTTCACACAGACCACTGTCCCACCGGGGAGGGGTTCAAGTTCTGGCCAAGCGCAGTCTCATCTGCTTGACTGGCTGCACGTAGCTGACTGCTGCTCATTTGTCTGAGGTGAATTTAGCCCGGGGGATTAAAGTTTTCTAAACTTTTGTATAGAACTACTGCTGCTTGAGTAGTTGTTCCAATAACTGGTAGCTTAAACTCTTAAGTTTGAAGTCACTTTGAAGTAACCTGGTTTTGTCTACTAAAAGCGGTTGAACGTGTTTTTTTTGGGGAAGAATATGAAAGAGGGATGGTAGGTTTAGTCCTGCCTTCCCTCCCTGACTCAGGTGAGGGCTGTCTGAGGAGGTGAAAGGTCTCCATGCTTGAGTGTAGAGGAGACCTGTTCCCAGCCTTATTGACTTACATGGTTTTTGTTTCTAACTTTCTCCTCTAGTATTCAAAACTGCTGTGGTCCTTGTATACAAGGATGGTTCCAAACAGAAGAAGAAACTTGTAAGTTGCTTGGACTATTTCAGTGATGCTGTGTGCATTTGTGGTGCTGCAATCAAGATTTGCTTTCCATAAAGCTGTGGTGCTAGAGTGTGCTTTTGCATATGTGATTCTTGTTCTATGCCACACAACTGAGGTTTTGACTAATGCCGAGTGGCCTGCTGTTCCGCCTGGGCGCAGCGCTGTGCAAGCCTTCATTTAGTTTATCCTTTGTTCTCTGCTGGAGTAGTCATTCCTGTGGGCTGCAACGTTCATTCCATGCTGTGGAGTGGACTTCCATGAAACAAGGCATCACCTTGAACGTCTCTCTTGTGTTTTGGGTCTTTGATCCGTGTATATGAATCAAATATGAGAGCTGATGCCTGTCAACTGTCTTTGTGAAACACAGTGCCCTCGCTTCAGTTCTGGCTGTTGCATGCCACTGAGCAAGTGTTGACTGCTGTTACCTAAATTAGGTGTGCCTACAGGATGTATCGGGGGATCCTACTGGAGTTTGGGATTAAAAGTTAAAGCGAAGCTTGACAGTAAACACATGCCTCACTACAATAGGGAACACAGTTTATAGTATTACAGAAAACTTTTTGATTCCCATGTATGGCATAAACCAAAATGTAATTTGAAATGCTTGTATGGTTGTTTTCTAAAGTCAGCTGGCCACAAAATAACTTTGGAGTGACTAAGGCAAAGCTTATGCATGTTTGTCAGCGTATGTGCACTTGGAAGAGAGACTGCAGCGTTGGTCTGGAATGACTTTTGAAGGCATGGATAAGAGTTGATTGGTCTAATGGTTGCTTTTGTCTAGAATTTAGCAAGACCTTCATAGGTAGGCACATCAGTGATGGTGGTTATTAAGGTGTTGTAGTGAGAGAATAGGAATCGCCACAAGCTTATAGCTGGGCATTCTCAGTGCAAAGCAAAAGGAGACTTTGATGTCTGACTATCCCAAGGTGTCTCATTTCCTAACGGAATTTTGAAATTCTTCCAGGGAGGATCACATAGAGCTTCAATTTATGAAGACTGGGATCCGTTCCGCTTTCGCCACATGATACCTTTAGAAGCACTGCAGGTTCGAGCGTTGGCAAGTGCAGGTAATGTTCCCGCTGCATGAATTTGGCAGGGTTCTTAATGTTTGGTCTGGGAGCATTCACATGTGTGGGCAGCTTCTGGGGCCTGATCAAGGAAGCCACAACCTCAACATCCATAATAACCCTGGAGAGAAATGAAGGGGCAGAAGCTCCAGTTGTGTATCTACTGCTTGTCAGTACTTTTCTGAAACCAGTCAGGGTCCTGGAAAAACAGGACAAAGTTATTGTAGACTCTGGGTTGCTCTGTTCCTCTTCTGGACACTAGAAGGAAATTGTGCAGCTCTGAGACAAAAAAGGTCATCAATTTTTGGTTTTGTCATTGATGGCTTCAGGCGAAGCTTATTACATTAAATTCCAAAATTTTAAACAATTTGCTCCCTTTCTAATGCATAAGTGGAAAGAACATAGGAGGTAGGTGTAAAATGTGACGTTACTCTGTGGAGTACCTGAAAAGCTGGGGGGAGTGTGTGTGTTGTATTTTTATGGGACTGAGTGCATATAAAATACTACTAAATTTTGGCAATTTTTAAGTGTCTGTTGTTTCATTAGTCGCTTGACCACTGCTGCCTTTCAGCCATGAGTTAATGTTATTTGCAGTGTATTATCTGTTGTCCCAGGTGGTCTTAAACCATTTTTTCAGGATTATGGAATAAATACTGTAATTGGGGTTAAATATGAGAAACTGCTGTATGAAGCGCTGCTTGCTTTTCATTTTAGATGCAGAGACCAATTCTGTATGTGAGATTGTCCATGTTAAATCTGAGTCTGAAGGCAGGCCAGAAAGAACGTTTCACCTTTGCTGTAGGTAAGTGCGTTTCCATATCTTCAATGGCAGCTACCTCTCTGGATCCCAGCTTGCCTATGCTTTTCCTTTAAGGCAATCTGGGAACAGCCAGTAGGGGAAGTGGGGAGAGGGTGTTTAAAACCTTACTTCTGGCAGGCAGAATTTTGTTAAACGTATTAAAATAAAGGCATATATTTGATCAGCTTTGCGCCTGTATGGGAATATCCTTATTACAGGTTTTCTTTCACAAATTTACATCCAACTAAACCCCAGCATTGGGTCTTTATGTCAGGTAGCTGCTTGTGTGTCTTGTTCAGCTGGTACCTTTCATGCCGCCAAGTTCCAACCTCTATTCTTAGGGCATTTTCTTAGGTCTTTTCCTTAAGTAAACCTCATGCATCTTCATTTTGATGGTTGCTCTGATGCGTTTTAGAGTTCAAATAAGAACTTGGTGCACATGTTCACCAGGGTCTAACGGAGCTGATACCATGCTAATTCCTACTAGTAGGTAGTCACAGGACTTCTGCTTGGTGTGTGTTTACAGGAGACAAACTGAGATTTAATTAGCTGCCATAGGTCAACTTGATGTTTATCGGACAAAGAAGTGCATGGTTGGTGTTGGAGGAAAAGGAATCCTCAAGAGGGGTGAATGGCTAAATGTTTTGTTAATGAATGGTGCATTTGTTTCCTTGGATGTGCAATTCAATGCTTATAGATTTAGGTTTGCTTTGAAAATGCTGTATTAAATGGAGTCTTCTCTGGGGGAAGTGCGTGCCAGTCAGTTTGCGCTGTCTTAAATTACAGAACTGGTCATTACTTGTCTCATTTACAGCGAGCATTTAGCTGTAAATAACGCTGCCCTTTGTATTCTCGCCTATTTTTCAGTTCACCAGAACACAGGAAGGACTTTCTGAAGGCAGTGCACTCAATTCTGCGGGATAAACACAGAAGACAGCTTCTTAAAACCGAAAGTTTGCCCTCATCCCAGCAATATGTTCCTTTTGGTGGAAAAAGATTGTGTGCTCTAAAAGGTGCAAGGCCAGCCATGAACAGGGCAGGTACTGTAGGGCTACAGACTTTCAAGATCCCAGTAACCCCAGCACCATTGTAGGACATGTGGTGGTGTCTGTTACTTCTATATTAGGATTAGTGTTCTCTCCTGTGTATGTAAAAAATTGCTGGTTTTCCATGCTTCACCTTCTTGAGAGCCTTAAATTGCCTCTATTTACCTTGCTTTGCACTCAAGGCTCGGCTTCAGAGCTGTCCTTCTGGCATGGAAGGAAGAAATGGGATTCCTGTCAACACCGATTGGCTGTGCACTTTAATCTGGAAATAGGTTTCAGCTGAACAAAGCAGAAGCCCGCTGCATATTTCTTAAAAGCATGTACAGAAATTTGAGCTAACTCCAGCACTTTTAAACTAAAATGCACAAGAAAAATCATCTTCCCCGAGCGAGTGGCTTGGTTTGAAGAGATAGCTTTGTATGTCCTCCATTTTAGCCCTTTCAGCTCTATTGCTAAAGGGCATGTGCTTCTACTTCTCACATTTTGAGAAGCATGCACTTGATACTAGTACTTTTGTAATGGCCTCTCCTAAACCATGGATTTTCCTTTTCAGTTGACTTCAGGCAAAAGCAATGAGAAAATCCCAGGGAAAAGCAGGTTTTCATTTTCAGAACACTAGATGATGGAGGGAAGAAACATTTGCTTCCAACTGAAAAGTACACAGCACCGCTGCGTGTTTTGTTCTGGTCTGTTATTTATGTTGTTTTTTTTCTGCTTGTTAGATCCAGCAATATAGACAACCAGGCTTTCTGTTCCTCTTCTGTAATGGGCAGGCCAGACCAATAACATTCGCAGCATGGCTTCTCACTCGGGGTGTTGCTAGCCATCTGCCTCCAAGACACTTAAAATCATAAGGAAGAAGAATCAAAGGAGGGCCAAAATGCAACTGTTTAACCACAGCGCTGCTTCGGTCAGCCTGTGGAGCTGTTTTGCTGTAGATGCCAAACCTTTTTTTTCAGTTTGGCTCCTTGGTGCATTCGCATGATGAATTCTGCAGAGATTAAAATCTCCTCTTAGATTCCAGACCTCTCACTACAGTTAAAATTTGCAACTGCTGAGCTGTTGTACTTAATGCATGTTTTGAGGCTCAGGGATATTAAAATGTAATCCTGCCCCTAAGCTAGATTTTAATAAATACATACTGAAAATGCTAAGGTGCTTTTTAGTGGAGGGGGACAAACTATAACCTCAGAGTTCACCTGCTTGCCATGGAGCTACGTGTGTGTGCACGTAAAGCACTGGAATGCCTGCAGGTCCTTCAGCTGCAGGATTCGTCCCCTGCTTTGCCTCACAAGCCTCTTATGAAGATGTTCCAACACAGAAGATGTGAATTTGCTAATTGGGCCAGTTGCAAAAGCTAGTAGACCAGCTGATGCTGAGTAAGGAACTTCTGGAAGTTTTTCTGGTTTGGGGGTTTTACTNTGTGGAAGGAACGGGGAAGGGAGTAGTAGAGCCTGGAGAGGGAACTTACTTCCCCATAAATCACACAACAATTCCAGTATCTTCAGCACTGAGGTAGCTACTTGGAAACCTGTAGTGCCACTCCTACCCGAGACAAAGCAATCTCCCGTACCGAGGCGTAAGGCTAGTTGGTTTTCACGGTGTGCTGACAGCAGGGCACTGCGTGTGAGAAGCTGAGCTGAACAGATGCACTTTGTGCTGGCTGGCTGGCTGCCTGCCTGCCGCTTAGGAGGAACAGTAATTGTGGGCCATTATCCCAGCTGTGGATCTGAGTAGCAGAAACTCCTTTTTCAGCTGGAGAGAGACCTGTGCTGAGGAGCTGAGTGAAGTGTGACTTGCCCGCAGGGAGGATGTCGAATGACTAGGTCATTCGTGGGAGTCTGCCTGCTTTGTGCCTAGCAGTGTTAAATAAAGGGCCCCTGGAAGACTAACTTTTTAAAGAGAGTTGTACCATGTGTAAAAAGCCTGTGGGGTTTTATCTTTGTGTGTGCGCAGTGTCAGCCCCAAGCAAGTCTCTTGGGAGGAGGAGGCGGCGGCTGGCCCGAAACAGGTTTACCATTGACTCAGATGCCGTCTACACGAGCAGCCCCGAAAAAGAGCCCCAGCAGCCCACGCACAGTGGGGACACTGACCGCTGGGTAGAGGAACAGTTTGACCTTGCTCAGTATGAGGAGCAGGAGGACATCAAGGAAACGGACATCCTCAGCGATGACGATGAGTACTGCGAGGCCATGAGAGGTGCCGTGGCCGACCGAGACCTTCGGGAGCGGCTGCAGGCGGCCTCCATCACGAGCAGCCAGTCGTGCCGGGGAGACCGCCTGCGCCCAGCCATGGACACGCACGCCTCCAGGATGACCCAGCTGAAGAAACAGGCAGCCTTGTCCGGCATCAATGGTGACGTGGAGGGCCACGGCGAGGAGGTCATCTGGGTTAGGCGTGAAGACTTTGTCCCCGGCAGGAAATTGAACACAGAGCTCTAAACTGGTCCCCTTCCCCGCCTGGATGCGTAGGTCTCCCCGTCCCACCCTTCATCCCTCCCCACCTCCGCACACCACGGAGCGCTGATCCCGATAGGTTGCACACTTGCACACACCATTTCGGCAGCTGAATTGGTCTGAAGCCATGTGGCCACACTCTAGGCAACTGTAAAACGCTCAAAACCCGGAACAGAATAAGCTTAAGGTCCTGTCTTACATTACCAAGGGCTTTCACACTATTTTATTTATTCTAAAATAATCAGGGGCTGAAATTAAGTATGGGGAGAATATCATCACTGGAAAACAAATTACTCTGGATGTCTTAACCAATGTGCAGCAAACTAGCTTAAAACAATAGCACAACAAACAGAGGGTTTTATAGCCGTAAAACGTCAGTCATAGGCTCATCTCCTTAATGAGGAAACTGCCTTTTTAACGTGTACAGTTGCAGTATTCTTATTACTTTTCCCTCTTTAAATGTAAGAGAATATACATGTATTTTAGGAATGTGTGAGGAAAGGTTTGGGATTTATGTTGTGTTACGTCCTCTTGGTCTGTGGCTGGTCTAATTTAACGTCAATGTTGGAAGCTCTAGTTTTGCATAATATTATAAAGATGCCAAACTCTCTTAAGAGATCCAAATTTAACACTTGAAGAAATATTTTTTTGTATTTTACCTGAGATGCAGGGGCACAAAGGGATAAGAGTTTTACAGCGTTAGCGTAGCTCCACGTCTAGGGTACGAGGCTAGCTTTTAGCAGAGGGTTAGGAATGGTGGTTTTGTATTAAAATATGAACTGGAAACTCTTATTTAGGTATAACTTTCTTCAGGAAAAGGATTATTGTATATGTTTGAGACTGGAGTTTAGTTAGATAATAAAAAGAATAAAATAAAATTACATGACTGAATTGTAGTGGGCCAAACTGATCCATGGTGTAACCTCGCTGGAGCCAGCGTAGCAACATCACAGATCCATTTGGTCCACTCTCTGGCAGAGTTTGGCCGTAGGGGACAGGGAATTCATGGCCAAAAAAACCTGACCTCATCCACTCTCCTACTGTGGGTGAAACTAGTGTATTTTAATTCCTTTATAAAAGCTTTTCCACTGCAATAGGGTATGAACAAGTTTTACACAAGCAAACCTCTTTAACATTTTAAATCTTTTATTTAAACATCTAAAACAGGGTAAAATGTGACTAAAATCTTGTGGTTTTTAAGTGGACTTCCAAATACAAAACACAAAATAGCACTTTTTTTTTTAAGATTTATATAGCTTTTTCCCATTTCAGTTTCACCTATAGGAAAAAAGGAAGATTATATGAAATTTTCTTTTGTGTTGTTGGTATCTATTGATGTTTGACACATTAGTAGGTACTTTGAAAACCTGAAATTTTATAATAGCTTTAGGATTATATTTTATAAAATCCACTCTGACTATATTTTAAAACATAACAAAAATTATTCCCCCCAAAAAATCTATCACTGTCTTTGTGTCCCAGCTAGCATTCTCCCCTTGCCCACCCTCCCCCCTTTCTGGTTTCTGGTGCACTATACTTGATCTTATGAAAGCTTTCTCTTATTAACTTTTTGCTATCTTCTGATTTCTTTTCGTAAAAGCTTTAGAAAGGTTTCTATACCCTTTGTATTATCACATCATTGTTTTATATCATCTACCTGTCAGTTCTGTCCCAGCGTATTAGAGAAGCGGAGGTCTTAGCTGTCCTATGCTGTACCCAGCGGAATACAGTCAGCGCTGAAAAACTGGAAGGCTGGTACTGGGAAGGTACCTTTGTTCTTGTACATAATGTCATGACATGTCTATGTCAAAGGTTCTTATATATTTCTTTTATAAGCTGAAAGAAGGTCTATTTTTATGTTTTTAGTTCTATGAATGGAACGTTGTAAATGCCTGTCAGAAATAAAATACTGGAAAAAAAAAATGAGAGCGTGGTATGTGTACATGTGTGCTCCACGACAGGTGCCTTTCTCAGTAGAGGCAAGCAAGGAAGCAAGTTCTAAAGTAGATGGAGCTGTTGGGATCACTCTCCTGGCTTTAACCTGTAGGGAGTCTCCTTAACAGCGAGGTTTCCACCTTTAGCATGTGCCCTCTATCCTGTGCAGATATTCCCTTAGAACAGGTTCAGCCTGTCTTGGCTCCACTTCTTGGTGGGCTCTGAGCTCTGGGGTAAGTAACAGCTCCTTTGGCCAGCACGTGCTGGGCTTCAGCCTGTCCCGCATGAAAGCCTGGGACAAGCTTGTTGGTCTCCCTTCTCTTCTATTGAAACCTGCTCTTTATTTATCTATTTCCGTAATGGAAGGTCCAAGCCTGGAGCCTCGCTTGTTAGAGGATGGAAAACGAGACAGTCAGATACTAGATGTGAGTATTTGGCCGCAACGTGCCTATTAGGCGTGCACCTTGGCACAAAATGAGCTTTCCTTTAGTGGGACTGCTGACTTTAAAATGGCATCTTTAAGTCTGTAAGTAGCAAGACTGTTCCCCAAATCGGCGAAACTGCATCAAAAACATGGGTGCAAAGCGTGCTAATGCTTGCTTGTGTGCTCAGCAGAGAACAAAGGTGAACAAGTATAAACTATTTTAAATGCCACAGCCTTTCATTAGATGGGTTCGCATGCTTGTCTCTTCCACAGTTTAGTTTCATTAGCTACTGCAATGTTTCCAGCAACTGACTCCAGCTTTCAGATTATATATGAAGCTGCTTAAAGAGCTTGTCCTACTGCAGTAACGTCACGCCTTGCGTTAAAAGTTCACATTATGTAGCTCATTTATCACGTATCAAGTCTTACACAGAAGGTATGAAATGTGGAAAGTGCAATGCTATGGGGTAGTTCTTGTATTCTCACCTACCAGTCTCTGTAGTTTAGGAAAGAGCCCTCGGGTAAGGCTCAGCTCATATTTTACAGAAGTGAGAGTTGACACTTTCCTGATTATGTCCATAACTAGTCATGCCCCCTTTTTTTTTTGTGCTGGTCACAAGGAGCCTTAAGTGCATATTTGAAAAAGAGAGAGGAAAGAAGTAGCAAATTCCAGAAGAATTCTAGTTATGTTGGAAGAGCTCTCCAGTCTCACCGTGGCCGGTTGTTTGGCCAAACCCTCTCTCTTTGGGGTGCTGAATTTTAGTCCAAATGTAAGGAGCGCACCGTGGGTTGGTGTTTTGTGCAGCCTGGGCAGGAGCTTCCCTGGCCCGTAGGTGAGACCCTGACTCCCACTGCTTCTCTTGAGGGGAACTAGGACTAGTGATGTAGAGGCGGTCGGGTTATCTGTGTGGGTTCTGGCAGACTGTCCCTAGAAGGTGGGCTGGTGGACAATAGGGAATGGGTTTATTAGGAAACAAGGTGTTACTGCCAGAGCTGCGAGAAGAGCCTTGCACAGTCCTTTGGTCTTGCCCACGGTAGAACAGCAGCAGTCTTCTGTGCAGAGAGGACAATGCACCCTGTAGCACTGAGGTTCAGGAAGGGCTTTTCTTAACTCTAGTTTTACCAGTCAGTTGTTTTTTATTGTCTGCTCTAGCAGACCTGCTTTGCTTGCACCGGCTTCAGGACAACACAGGAAATGCTTTATTTCGGAGGCTATTGTCTCTGCAAATAACGTGTCAAGAATGTGACCCCGCTCCCTGCGTGTGACTATTTTAAATGTGGCCAGATAATAATGGAGACAGCAAACAGTGCTTCCCACAGCTCGTGTTCCCACTCCCGGGCTTTCCTTTCCTTTTAATTTTATTCTCAGCAGTTGCTGAGGTACTTCTGCTGAACATTAGGCTTCTCTTATTTAAGCCTTTCCGTTACAAGGCCTGCCATGCATGTTGACTGAAGACTGTCAGCATGTCGGTGTTACTGAATGACTCCAATCCAATTTTACTGAATGAACCTAAGCATTTTTGGGAGCTTGCTGTGGCTCTGCCTTATTTTTGGGGGAAATGAGGGGCGAGAAAGCCTTTGAAAAATTGCTTCCTCTGTTTCTCTTTTCCTTTGGCCGCATCCGGTTAATAATACATAGTAGCTCTGCCTTGTACGTGGGCATGAGCTTGAGCAGGTTTTTGCAATAATGAAATCTTATAGCAGCCTTAGGGCCTGGGTAAATTGTTCCCATTTTAAGCCTGACAAATGAAGGCAGGTGGAGGAGTACACACAAGGTCATGCAGGAAGCCTGGGGTACCTGTGAAAGGCTTGCAGAAGGCCGTTTAGCCATTAGTCTGGATGATGTTTCCTTTTTGTTAATGTGAAAAAGTAATTCGCTGTAGTAAGGAATCCTTTCTTGTGGCAGAGTAATAAAGTGATCAGAAAAGTCACACAGACCACCTGGGCAGCAGGGATTTTGTCATGGTTTAACCCCGGCCAGCAGCTAGGACCATGCAGCTGCTCACTCGCTCCCCCCAGATGGGCCGGGGGAGAGAATCGGAAGAGTAAAAGTGAGAAAAAACTCATGAGTTGAGACAAAGACAGTTTAATAGGTAGAGCAAAAGCTGCGCACACAAGCAAAGCAAAACAAAACAAGGAATTCATTCCCTGCTTCCCATGGGCAGGCAGGTGTTCAGCCATCTCCAGGAGAGCAGGGCTCCATCATGTGCAACAGTTACTTGGGAAGACAAACACTATAACGCTGAATGTCCTCCCCTTCCTTCTTCCCCCAGCTTCATATGCTGAGCGTGACATCACATGGAATGGAATATCCCTTTGGTCAGTTGGGGTCAGCTGTCCCAGCTGTGTCTCTTCCCAACTTCTTGTGCACCCCCAGCCTACTCGCTGGCGGGGCGGTGTGAGGAGCAGGAAAGGCCTTGACTGCTCAGCAACAACCAAAAACATCAGTGCAGTATCAACACCACTGTCATCCCAAATCCAAAATGTATCCCCATACCAGCTGCTAGCAAGAAAGTTAAATCTGTCCCAGCTGAAACCATGACCGATTTGTTTGTCCGTTACATACAGCTGTGGTATTGAGTTGGCTTTCTCCTTTCAATTTGCAATCGATTTATTAAGAGGGGGGAGGGATGATGATGAGTCAGGGAATAATTGTAACCAACAAAGTATTTTCCATGTGACCTTCAAAATAAAGCCGTGGTTTCTGCGGCTGTTTCCCTCCATGCACTGATGTTACAGGTGATGCTGACTGCGCACAGCCTCAGGGGAATACACCTCCGTGGGCCTGGAGGAGAACTGGCTCTGTCCCTGCGGGCTTCAGGAACCACGTAGAAAAAGCCCTGAGCAGCCTGGTCTGATCCCGGAGCTGGCCCTGCATGGGGCTGGAGGTTGGACCAGAGACCCTACTGAGGGGCCTTCCCACCTGCATTATCCTGTGATGCTGTGACTCCTCCTCCGTATCCCTCCATACCCGGTCACAGAGGATAAGTTTCAGTTTGTTTGTTGGGTTTTTTCCCGGTCAGGATCAAACTGCAAAATATATCTTTTCTATAAAAAATAAAAATATTGCAATGAGACAAATAGACAAATTCCCAGGAGATAAAGCTTTGTGAAAATCTTCCATAGGAAATGGCAGCAGCACAGATTTATTGTGGGGGTGGGACAACTGAAGAGGCCATAAGTCACCTTCTCCTGATCCTCTCCCCCTGCAGTGGGATGTGTTTGGTGCAGATGTAGGTATATTTCCTGGGATGCTCCAGGTCTGCTAAACACAGTAAATGGCAGAAGTGTCTGCCCTAATCCTTGGGTCCTCACTGCAAAAACATCACTAGACTTTTATCCAAACTGTTTTGGGGTATATGAAATCATGTTTTCTACTCCCCTGTCTTCTCCCAGAAGTAGCGAAGTATTTGAAATGAGAAAGTCTCTCCTTAAACCCCTATTTTGGCACATCAGAGTTGAAGGTACTACTCCCCCTCCTTCCAGAGTCCAGTAGATGTTTGAGATCAGCACCCTACTCAGAATTCGGCTGTTCTGGAGGAGGGATCTCTTGGGAAAAGCTGACTGCAAGGGGCAATGGAGGGTAGGGTATGCCTCAGGGCTCCCCTACAGATGCACCCAATGTCCTGCCTCAAACGGCACCCACAGACAGACATCTAGGGAGAAGAATAGAGCAAACATTTGTGATGCTTCAACCTCTACACCTCCAGCTCCCAAACACAGGCACATTGTGCTGTTTCATGGTGTAGTATCTTAAGGCACTTCAGAAGATCTCGAGGTCAATTCAGCAGCCTGCATGTAGTCAGTAGTCTGTCTTCAGGCACCTAAGAGGTCCAAGACATCTCTCTGCATGGGGGTGCAGGCGGACACAGGTGCTTCAGGTGAGCTTTGTTCATCTGGAGGGGCAGATGGAGTATGGTGAATAATCCTGGGGCAGCTCAGGAGGCACTAAAGGCAACTGAATCCCACCCTGTGGGTTTAGTAGCTCTCCAATGACTTCTGCTTGAGGAGGCTGTCCAGTGTGCCCTTGAAGTTTTTTGCATCCAGACATCCTTTGGCAAGGAGTTTTAGAGGTCTGGTACCCAGGCAGGGACGTGCCACCGTCTTTTGCGCATTCTGAATTTTGATCCCACTAGTTTCATTTAACACCCACCAACTTTTCATGTTGGAGGAAACTGTGAAGAGTCAATTTCTACTAACTTTCTCCATAATAACCTCTGTCATATTCCTCATTAGTCAGCTTTTTTTCCAGACTGAGCCCTTTCTTGTACTCAAAGAGCCATTAATCCAACTCATTGATACCATGGGACTCCAAAGATAATAAAAAGTATGAAGGTATGACAGTGAAAGGAAGTAGAAATTAAACAACTTGAATATGTTGCCAGCAAGTCTGACACGGAGTCTTAGAGTGGTTAAATTTTGCAGAGCTCCATGTCTCTCTCAGGGATGACAATGGTGTATGCAGCAGTTCCTACAGCAGTGGCAAGTTAATGTTTGCTACTTAAGGTAGGATTATTTTCAGCTTGTAATACTTCCAGACTAATCCAAAACCTTCAGGAAGTCAGTGAAGTAGTGCAATCAAGAGAGAGAGTCAGGCCATCAAGCAGAAAGCAGCACACATCTAGAAGAGCACGCACACAAGCGGTGACAAGTGGCTTGCGTACGCCAGCTCGCTATGCACCTCACCGCACCTGATCTGAAATCCTTCCTGCTGCTTTCGCTTAAAAGCTCTGTGCTACCACGAGCCAACCCTCTCCGCATGAAACAGAGGAAGACAGAGAGAAACTTCCTCCTGCAGTTCCTCTTGTGTGTGGTTTGGAGTGTAGTAGGCTTGTGTGCCAGAGAGGTGTGTCAGAGCCCTATGTCACATCTATGCAATTAGCTGATGACCTGTACGCAATCACACATTGTTACAACAGCCAAGTAATCTGCTCTTGGGGAAAAAATTGTTTGAAATGAAATAGGTAACCTGAGGAAACGAGAAATAATTAGAAAAAGCATATTGAAAAAAACAGGGAGCAAGAGGGCCTGAAATTAATTAATGTTGCAGGAACCGGATCAAAGCCAGAAACTGAGATTCAGAAAGCTGCAGAGAGGCGTGAATAGAATATTAAGTACGTGCTACACTTTCTACGAAAGGACGCTCCGAATCAACACCTGGGGTGCCTGGAGTGTGGCAAGGAAAAAGCCAAGTGCTCCTCCATACCCAAGGGCCAACACGCAGCTCTGTGTTTTTAAAAAAGCACCGGATGAACCTTTACACTCACTGTCCGTATAAGAATTGCTCTAGGTACCATCTAGGCACCAGATGCTCTCCTGCTTCTCAGGCCCCCGAGGCTCCCCCATGTTAATTCGCAGGGTAGCACATGGCCATGGGAATATTTTGTCTGTAGCCACAGTGTTGGGGAGACTAATGGAGCTCCCCAGCACAGACACAGGCGGTTCTGGGTCAGCTGTTGGCAGGGCCAGAGAGCAGTCTCTGGTGCTACATTTTAAATCTAATTGGGCAGCCATAGTTCCAGCAGCTTTCCTTTCAATTCCGAGAGAAAAAGCCTATTGCTTTGTACAGCCCAGTGCGAGTCATCGCATTGGGTTTCCTCCATGGAATCTCAGTGAGCCTTGAGGCTCTCCTGCGGCACAGGGCCAGCCCTGTGTGGTTTCCCCAGGTGTGCTGGAGGCTTTGCCCCGCTCAGCCGAGGCAACACGCAGCACAGCACACCTGCCTGGTCCTCCAGGGTGGTATTTCAGCTCAGATATCTCTGCCATGCCTAACATGCTCCAAATGTTCTGTGACGGACAGCTCGTGAGAAGCTGAGCTGACAGTGACTGTGCAGGAGCCCATGACCTGCTTGCTGGAGTGACTGGTGCAGTTTGGTCCTGATGACCACAATGTGAGCTTTGTCTGTTGCTGGTGGTCAGGGTTAACTGTGTGGGAGGCAGTTAGCTCCAACATCAGTTTCATCGTGGAGCCAAGAGTCTCAGATGACTTCACAGAATGACAGAATGGTTAGAGTTGGAAAGGATCTTAAAGGTCATCTATTTCCACCCCCCTGCGATGGGCAGGGACACCTCCCACTAGACCAGGTTGCTCAAAGCCCCATCCAGCCTGGCCTTGAACACCTCCAGGGATGGGGCAGCCACAGCTTCTCTGGGTAACCTGTCCCTGTGTCTCACCACCCTCAGAGTAAAGAATTTCTTCCAAATATCTCATCTAAATCTACCCTCTTCCAGTTTAAAACTGTTACCTCTTACCCTATCACCACACTCCCTGATAAAGAGTCCCTCCCCAGCTCTGCTGTAGTCCCCTTCAGGCACTGGAAGGCTGCTGTAAGGTCTCTCTGGAGCCTTCTCTTCTCCAGATTGGACAACCCCAACTCTCTCAGCCTGTCCTCACAGCAGAGGTGCTCCAGCCCTCTGATCATCTTCGTGGCCCTCCTCTGGACCCACTCCAACAGGTCCGTGTCCTTCTGATGTTGGGGACGCAGCACTCCTGCGCCTCTGGCCCTCTGCGCAGCGCAGCACCACTGCTGGCGAGAGCCGCTGGGCTCCTCGGGCTCTACAGGAAAGATCAGAGGCTGAAGAGGTGTTTCTGCAGACGGCAGTAGCCCACCCATAGTGCTGTCCCAGGGTAAAACTCCCCCGGCACCCTCTGTTGCCAAAAATCGCTGGGGCTGCCCTGGGAAGGGCCGCGCCGCCCGCCGGGCGGTGGGGTGGCCGAGGCACAAACCAGGGATGGGCCNNNCGATTTTCAACACGGGCCTCTCCCTCCTCCTCCTCCTCCTTCTCCTCCTCCTCCGCCCAGCCCTCGGCAGGGATGAGCTGCCGGCGGCTCCTTTCCAGGCCGCGGCCAGCGGGGGTCACTCTTCCCCTGCAAATGGCGCCCGCCCGCCAGTGGTGGTGATTCCGCTGCTTTGAAAGCCGGGGGATTTCCGCTCTAATAAAACAAATAAACAGAAAATGAATTAAAGGCATCCGTGCTCTGGCGGCGGTCAAGCGCCGTCCTCTTTGCTGACCTTACGCAAGGCGTCCCGCACAGTGCTGGGGCGGCCGCCGGCCCCGCGCGGGGTTTTACGTCATTCCACTAGAGAAAGTAATTTCCAGGGATAGATTCGGATTCACTTTTTCTCCACAGAGATTAAACCCCTTTAATTAACTCCTCAAGGGGTATTAGAGAGTTCAGTATCTTTGTAGCTGTCCAAGCACTAATGACACTGGGACTGATGCTCCTGATCAGTGGGTATCATCTCCCCCGATGAAGGAGGGCAGATTCTGCCCGAATCCTGTCTGGTATTTTGTACTAACTCTCCAAAGGGACCAACGGATCCCATCAAGGATTTAGGAAGGAGGGGAGGGACGCGGATAACACCTCCTAACAGGCAAAAGTGTCAAAGATGGCCGTGTGTCAGCGCGTTAGATGACAGGCAGATTTTGTGGAAAGGAGGAATGGATTTTGTACCCGCAAATCCCGAAAGTGGCATATACGTCCCACCTCCCCAATTGCTTTTGCTGGATCTGCAAGGCAGTGCGAGAGCCAGCAGCCATTCGCCAAGACCGTGTAAGGATTCGTACCGAGAGTCTTCCTAGCGTGCCCTGGCTGGGCAGTGGCTGGGTGGGTCGAGGCAAGAGCCCAGCATCGCTGAAGTTTGCTGTAAGAACTGCAGCAGCGTGCTTAAAAATGGCAAGTGAAGAGCATTCAAGAGTTCTCCGCGATACTGCAGGGTTTTGGGAAAAACCCTGCTGTTGGAGAACGCAGGGGGATGCGGGAGCAACCTTCGGTACAAATGCAGTGCAGAAGAATCAATTTCATCCTCTCCCACAAGTTCCTAATATAGCATTAAAAAAAGCCCTTTAGATCTCCAGTAAGAAACTAAAAGACTGAACTAGAGGAAGAGTATCAGCTTTCTTCGAGGTCACTGCAATAGCAGGCTATTAGTTGAATTATACACTGGAATAATCCAGAAAAAGGAGATAAAGACAGCAAAAAAAAAGTAATTTAAAAAGATACGAAAATCCAATCCCCTACCCCCTCAAAACCTCACAAAGCATGAGAAAAGAGAAAATGAGCAATTGGTAATGAAATGATTTTTAAATGACCCTTCTGCTCTGCCGCCCGTTCAAGAAGTAAAGAAAGAGCTGTTGTTAAATGTAAAGTAAAACTGAGAGTGCTGGGATAAATATTGCATATTTGCACAGCAAATGCATTTTGAAAACAGTAGGTGGGTCTGGGAAGATTCACCCCAACGTGGTACAGACAAGTTGGAGCTGTGGGGCTCAGCTCTCCGTGTTTCCCCAGGGAGCTGCAGGAGCTGTTTTCATAGTGATGCAGGGAAAGGCCCCTAGCAGTGAGCTGTGATTGGCATTATTTCGGTAGATGGCCCAAGAAGATGTGTCAGCATGTTGGGGCAAGGGCAGGGCTTGGAAGGTCATAAACATCAGTGTGGAGACTTAAGATCAGGGATGGCNACTGAAGAGAGAAATGAAGACAGAATTTCAGGAAAAAGGAAACAACCTAATGGAATCTACAGTCCCAGTTGTGGGACGGTTACTACAGGGGAGGACTTTTTTATTTAGGACATTTAGGCTGGATAGCTTGAAGCTGCAGATTGCTGGCCCTGATCTGCAGTGAGGGCTGTGGGGTGGCACAGACACCCCCTGCGGTCCCATACAGAGCCGGTCTGTGCGAGGGGGCTCACCTGCTCCGATGGGGCTTTCCATTTTTCTGCTTGCTGTGCCAGGTTCTCACAGTCACAGGTTTTAACCCTGCATTAGGCTGCGGTCTGCAGTGCAGGGCGAGATCTCCGCTTGTTCTGATGTTGAAAATCCGCAGGGATGCGGCTGCTTTCACCTGGTTGGTTTTATGACTGGGCTCTAAACGAATAACATGCTGTGGTACCAGCTGGGTAACAGTTCCCTTCCTCTACACCTATATCTGCTTTGTAAAACTGTGCACCCTTTAAAATGGTGCCTTATGGCTCTACACAAATAAGTATAAGATATACCACAGCAGTAGGCAAAGGGTGTGCTTAGCATGAATCAAAGGAATTAAGACTTTGCAAAACTATTATCCCAAGTACTTTGTCAGTCCAAAAAGATGTCTCATCCCTGGAAAGACTAATACTGGGGAATGAGGAAGAAACTTGCAGGATAATAAAACTTTGATCCCAAACGTGCAGAAGTTCGGTAGTAACATGACATAGACAAGTAATCCCCACAGCTATGGGCAAAAAACTGCAGCATCAGTGTGCAATACTGATCTCTGACTGGTCCTACCACTTGCCAAACATTCTCCCTGTTATCATTATTTGAAGTTACACCTGGAGTGGCAAAAAAGATGTGTTTGTAAGAAGCATAGTGTATCGATGAAGCTTTTTCTTGGATTCTAGCTCTGTGGTCCTGAAAGCAATATCAGGAAGAAATGAGGAAGGATCATCCCAAAATTTAACTATCTGTGTTGCTTTTACAGCTGGGAAAGGGCTTCTCTCCAGTTTCATAAAGAACTGGATTTGTTTGGAGTGAAAAACAACAGTTTCCCAAACATGAGGGCTGTCATGTCTGGTTTTAATGGAGCATTTTCTTCCTACAGCTCTTCCATCACTGTCCGGGCAACTAGAGCCAGCCTCACTTGCAGGCAATTAATTGAACACAGACTCTTAGAATAGTTTGGGTTGGAAGGAACCTTTAAAGATCATCTAGTCCAAACCCCCTGCAATAAGCAGGGACATCTTCAACTAGATCAGGTTGCTCAGAGCCCTGTCCAGCCTGACCTTGAATGGTTCCAGAGATGGGGCATCTACCACCTCTCTGGGCAACTTGTTCAGTGTTTCACCACCCTTATTGTAAAAAATTTCATCCTTATATCTAGTCTGAATCTTCGCTCTTTTAGTTTAAAGCCATTACCCCTTGTCCTATCTCAACAGGCCCTGCTAAAAAGTTTTTGTCCCCATCTTTCCTGTAGGCCCCCTTTAGGTACATGCAATAAGGTCTCCCTGGAGCCTTCTCTTCTCTAGGCTGAATAACCCAACTCCCTCAGCCTGTCTTCACAGGAGAGTTGTTCCTTCCCTCTGATCATTTTTGTGGCCCTCCTCTGGACCTGCTACAATGGGTTCATGCCTTTGCCATGCTGAGGGCCCCAGAGCTGGGTGCAGTATTCCAGGTGGGGTCTCACCAGAGCAGAGCAGAGGGGCAGAATCACCTCCCTCAGCCTGCTGCCACGCTTCTTTTGATGCAACTCAGGGTATGATTGGCTTTCTGGGCTGCAAGCACACATTGCTGGTTCATGTCCAGCTTTTCATCCACCCAAGTCCTTCTTAGCAGGGCTACTCTCAATCCCTTCATCCCCCAGCCTGTATTGATACCGGAGGTTGCCCTGACCCAGGTGCAGGACCCTGCACTTGGCCTTGTTGAACATCATGAGGTTCACATGGGCCCACTTCTCAAGCTTGTCCAGGTCCCTCTGGATGGCATCCCATCCCTCAGTCATGTCAACTGCACCACTCGTCAGCAAACTTGCTGAGGATGCACTCGATTCCACTGTCTATGTCATTGATGAAGATATTGAACCATACTGATCCCAACACAGATCCCTGAAGGACACCACTTGTCACCAATCTCCATCTGGACATTAAGCCATTGACCACTACCCTCTGGATGTGACCATCCAATCAATTCCTCATCTGCTGAACAGTCCACTCATCAAATCCATACCTCTCCAATTTAGAGAGAAGGATGTTGCGGGGGACTGTGTCAAAGGCCTTACAGAAGTCCAGATAGATGACATCTGTAGCTCTTCCCTTGTCCGCTGATGTAGTCACTCCATCATAGAAGGCCACTAGGTTGGTCAGGTGGGACTTGCCCTTGGTGAAGCCATGCTGGCTTTCTCAAATCACGTCCCTGTTCTCCATGTGCCTTAGCATAGCTTCTAGGAGGATCTGTTCCATGATCTTCCCAGGCACAGAGGTGAGGCTGACAGGTAGGTAGTTCCCAGGGTCCTTCTTTCTAACCTTTTTAAAAATGGGTGCAATGTTTCCCTTTTTCCAGTCACCAGGGACTTCACCCAACTGTCATGATTTTTCAAATATCATGGAGAGTGGCGTGGCAACTACATCAGCCACTTTCCTCAGGACTCTGGGATGCATCTTGTCAGATGCAGATACAGACTTCTGTATGTTCAGGTTCCTCAGGTGGTCACAAACCTGATCTTCTCTTACAGTGGGAGGGACTTTGCTCCCCTAGTCCCTGCCTATCTGTTCATCCACTTGAGGGGTGTGGGAAGAGAGCTTTCCAGTGAAGACTGAGGCAAAAAAGTTGTTGAGTACCTCAGCCTTCTCATCCGTTGTTACCAGTTTCCCAGTCTTGCTTATTGGGGGTTATGCTTTCTTTGACCTTCCTTTTCTGGCTGACATACCTGTAGAAGCTCTTATTATTCTTTGCGTTCCTTGCCAAGTTCAGCTCCATCCACGCCTTGGCCTTCCTGACCCTATCCCTACACAACTGAGCAGCATCCCTATACTCTTCCCAGGATACCTGTCCCTGCTTCCACTGCCTGTGCATTTCCTGCTTGCCCTTTAACCAGCAGGTCTCAGCTCAAGCATGCTGGTCTCTTGCCCTGCTTTCCTGATCTCTTACACCTGGCAATTGAGAGCTCATGCGCTCTACGGAAGTAATCCTTAAAGATCATCCAGCTCTGTTCTGCTCCCTTGTCCCTGAGGGCAGTTTCCCAGAGGCGTCCTATTGACTAACTCCTTGAACAGCTGGAATTTTGCTTTACTAAAATTCAGGGTCCTGACCCATTTCCTCAGGACTGTGAACTGCACCAGTGCATGATCACTGCAGCCCAGGCTGCCTCCAACCTTGATGTCACAGATGAGCTCACTTGTGTTGGTGACCATTAGG
Source organism: Ibidorhyncha struthersii (assembly GCA_013398815.1). NCBI lineage: Eukaryota > Metazoa > Chordata > Aves > Charadriiformes > Charadriidae > Ibidorhyncha > Ibidorhyncha struthersii. Next base: position 375,923 of record VZSZ01004103.1, read on the forward strand.
TCCAGTATTGCATCCCCTCTGGTGGGGCTGTCTGTTACCTGACTTCAGAAGTTATCTTTGATGCACCAGTCTCCTGGATTGCCTATAGCTCGCGGTAGTACTTTTCCAGCAGATGCTGGGGTGGTTGAAGTCCCCCAGCAGGATGAGATCCTGCAAGTGCGATGCCTCCTCTAGTTGGAGTAAGAAGGCTTCCTCTATAGGCTCCCCTTGATCAGGCAGCCTGTAGTAGACACCAACCACAAGGTTCCCTTTGTTGCTTCTGTCTCTTAGTCTTACCTATAAGTTTTCAGCGTGCTCATGGCTATTCTTCAGAAACAGCTCTTCACACTCTGTCCATTTATTGATGCAGAGGGCAACACCTCAGCCACTCCTTCCTCACCTGTCCCTTCTGAACAGTCTGTAGCCATGGATGGCTGCGCTCCAGTCATGGAATTTGTCCCACTAGGTTTCAGTAATGGCAGCTAGGTTGTAGCTTTCTAGCAACACAGAGGCTTCCAACTCCTCCTGTTTGTTGCCCATGTTGTGTGCATTGGTGTAGAGGCATTTCAGCTGGGCCGTCGGCCATGTCACCTTCTTAGAGGAACATCCCTTAATTCCTTTGGGGTATTCATTGGTGTATCCATGAGATGTCGTATGCAATATGTGTTTCTGAAAACTACCAATGTTAGTCATGCAAAGGGATGATGTTGCTTTGCTAATATAATTAAAAACAACTGAATTTGAGCCTGAAGGGACTGTTAAAACAACACAGTGTAAGGGCAAGACAGAAATGCTGACAAAACAATCTCATGCACATGTAAACACCTCTCATGCTCAGGCGCTGTCTGGCAAAAACCCATTACAACCATTTCCATTGGAGGCTCTCTGTTATTTTGGTGACAGCAGAAGAATTCTTCCAGGAGCAACAATGGGGCTTAAGGTGATGAAGAGGTTTTGCATTAGCTCCTTTTGGCTGGTGCTCCCAAAGATAAGTTTAGGCTGCTGTCGTGGGTGCGCTCGCACTCTCTTGGTTGCTGCTATTCCTATTTGGCACAACAGCGACGCTGTTGATGGGAACACTGTAGCCTATTGCGCTGTGAAAACTGCTGTCACACCGTAGTGGCAGGAGCTGGAAAAAGCCATTAAAAGTCAGCAGGCTCAGTATATCCCTGGGAGACTCAATTTAAAAAGATGTAAATCAAAATAAAATGACACTGGTAGCTCAATTTGCTCAGGCCTACCCGTGGTTGGGCAAAGTTCTTCCCACTGTAATTTATTCATGGAGAACATAAATAAACTTATCCCATTCCAACGAGAAGGAGTTCACCTGCATCGGACTGTTTTGGAGGCTGGGATGTGCAACCGTCTTCAATGCAGAGAGAAAATAGGCTTAATTCTCTCTTTTAAAGACAAAACATAAAAAGAGATGCGTGAGACTACATTTCCAACAAACCCGCCTGTTCTTCAGTGTGATAGGGGATTTCAGCCTTTCATTTGATTTGGTATTTATGGAAATTACTAATTTCTTGTAATATGCATTTGTCTTCCCCGATCCTAGCCTTCGTTTTCCCTTCTTGCAGAGATACATCAGTGGACACATAGGTACTAGCTACAGCTCAGTTATGTTGTTGAACGAATGTGGCTCAGTCCATGGTGACATGATATGCTCTGAAGTTCTGAGGGAGCCTTGTTGTGCCTGCAGATAAAATGGGACCTGGATTGTATTTGTTTCCTGTAACTGCTAATTAAAGAGGTGTGGATGTCCCTACTTGACAGTAAGGTCTGCACCCTCTGAATATCTCTCTCTTCTGCTAATGGAGGCGGTTCCACATCGGTTGTCCTGGCGGCACCACGGCTTGGTGGGTTGCTAATACAACAGGAACAAAGAAGAAAAAGTCTTGTTATCGCAATGGTGACGATGTATGAGCTTTTGAATGCTGAGTACAAAGCCCTGCAGCTTACAGCACATCGTACCATACTTCTGTGTGGCTCATTGCATTACATTAGTGGGGTTTAGCATTTTCATCTGGCTGTTTTCGCTGTGCTGTGGCATTGCACTGAGTATTAAGTTAGGATGATGAGTCTTGCAGTTTTCATTTATGAAAGTTTCAAGGGAACCACTGGTGACTGATGGCTGCAGTGTGTGACAGTAGATTTCGGAGTCAAATGTCAGGCATTCGTCTCTGAAAAGCCTGCCTTCAAATGACAAACATGAACAAATTGTAAAAAAACAAACACCCTTTTCCTTTTTTCCTTTTCCATTTTTCTTCTGGACTTTGATTCGGCTCAGAGTTTCAAAATGTGTAAGAAGAAACCCTACAGAGCCCTAACAGACTCCACAACAAAATCGCTTCGGAGGACCAGTTCATCAGTGCTTTTGGTCTGTATAGAAGTCCTGTTTTGCTCAAAAGCTGATATACTAGATCAGTCAGAAACAGGTGCTGAGTCGAGCCCCCAGTGCACGTTTGCCATAGCATTTTAACTGGCACTGCGGCATGCTTTCCAAGCCGATGTCCCAGTCACCCCACTGACCCTGCCTGGGTTCACATCTCAGGGACATTCTGGTTCCAGTGACCTGGTGCCCTTTTGCATTAAGTGAAACTGGAGGATCTGCTCCAGGAGCACACCTCATGCACTCTGGCCTCTAACAGAGACGTGAGGGTCTGAACCGATGACTCAGCCATGCAGCTGTTGAGACCTCCAGGACTTGCCGTGGATGCATGTGCTAACAGAGGCTCTGGAAACACCAACAGGTCCCATGGTGCTCTGAAGTGTTTCTCAGGCAATGGAGAGGCCAAATATTCTTTCAGGTTTGCTGTGAGCCTCGTGCATCATGGAAGAGGAGGCTCCACGTGCCTGGACCGTGCCCTCTCTTGGCTCTGCTGCATCCCTGGGTCTCAGCGATGGACCTTAGGTGCCCACATCACCCCTAGGCTCTGTTCACAAGGGGGAGCGGCTGGAGCTTCTTCTGGACCATGGGGCATCATGCCTGCTGCTTCAGTTAGGTGATGTGGCCAGGGTTTATTACTGCTAGTGCCCTCTGGGATGTGCTGATCCACTGAGAGATGCTGGAGCTGTTGTCCTGGTTTGCCCTCTCCCTTCCCTGCCTGCTTTCCAGAATGGTCTTTCCTTATCCCAAAAGGTCGTGGGCCTCTCCAGCAGCCCTGCTCTTTTCTCTAATGTTTAGGGGCCGTGTTAGCCCACCTGGAGATTATGGTTTTGATGTGCTTTGAACATGTTTGCTTCCCCATAGCTGTGGCTCCCTCACTCCCCCTGAGCTACTCATCCATCTTCCCTCAGCCACAGCTCCCAAATCTCTTGTCCTCACCCTTGAAAATGGGGAGAAAACACTCTCCCCCACCCCCCCTGCCCCAAACCTCCCTCCAGCCATCCTCTGTGCAGCTGCTTTGAGATGTGTTTTTCCCCACCCAGCCACCCACTGCTCCCTCCCTGCCCACCCAAAGCCTGTGAGGTCTCCTGGAGGTGTCGGAGGCCGTGATCATGGGCACACCACAGTATTTGGGAGGGGGTGGAGAGGGCCCAGGGATATCTAAGCAAAGGAAATGTGCTTGCCCAGAAGATATTGTGATCGAATGTTGCTGGAGAGCGAGAGAAGAGGGTGAAAAGATAAATCTGGCAAGCCATCTGGTGCTTTTCATTCATCTTCTGACATTTGTCACCCTGCAGAGGAATCTGTGTCCTCCCACGACCCATCCATCCCTGTGCACCCAGCGTGGCCACCCTTCTCTCTGGGGCCAGCCAGGCTGTGGGCAGCTGACTGTGTGCCATGGGGATGGCATGGGGCAGGGCATACAGCTGCAAAAAAATATGGTCCTTGGTGCTCTGGTCAGGACCAAAAGGCTCATAAGGGTTGCACAGGGCAGCGTTCGCAGTGCTGCTTCCAGCCCTTCAACTGCCGTTCTCAGTATGAGGGCTGGAGGCACGCTCCGCTTAACATCTGCTGTAGCATTGGTGGGACAAGTGCTGTGTATGTGGCCTGTGTAATCACAGCTCATTTGGATTTGGGAAACTCTGGAAAGCAGAGGCTCAGGTGACTTTGTTGGTACTTGCTAGTCACTTAGTCTAAGAAAGTTTGGAGGAAAGCTGTGGAGACCTTTGTCACGTGCATGGTGGATATGCCATCCCCAAATGGTTAGCCACTGATTGGTGGGTATAGGGAAGTCATGAGTCTTCAGAGGGCAGTAGCTGCCTTCCTGAATGCAAGTATGGGTTCCTGAAATACCATCTGGCAAGGAAGAATTGGAGCAACACCTCATGCCTTTGTTGTGGCCCTCCATGCTTAACATTTCACCATCCGTGTCCCAAGAAGGATGGAGTCCTCTGGCTTACCAGGGGCAGTGCAAGGACCCAGAGAATGACGTTGATCTACCTTCCTTCTCAGCCATCAAAACACCCATGAAGACCAAAGGTGGGTTATCTGGTGGGCTGTCCTGATGTCTCTGCCTCAGCCACAAGAGTAAGCCTGCTGTGTGCCCCAGGGGGATGTGCATGGGGCTGGTGACCAAAACTGGAGTTGCAAAGGGGTTCAGGGACCTAACACTGCAGCACCACTCATCAGTCAGCAATTTTCCTTCCCCCTGCTCCCACATCATGCATTTATATTGAGCAACTGAGCACCTCTTGTCAACCCCAAACTTTGTTTTACTTCACTTGTGCCCTTCCACAAGTGCACTGTCCCTTCTTATCCTATACGTGGCCTACAGAGACTGCATTATGTGGTCTTTTGTCTATGATGCCATTTTAAATATGGGAGCTGACAGGCAAGCCCTAGTCATATTTGCTAAAAGTAGCTTTAAAATGTTACTGCTGTCACCCCTTTGGTCTGCCTGTCCGTGCACAGCCACATTTGCCACAGTAGAGTCAGTAGTGGAGAGTATTCATCTGCAGCCCCTTTCTCCATCCATCTTAGCATAAGCCACAGAAGAAAGTGGGTTTCCTGAGCCTGTCCCACTGTGTGGTGGCGGGACAGCCCACACAGCTGTCTGCTCTGGGGATGGCTGGTGTGGGAGCACCCTAAGGTACCGACAGGAGATTTGCCAGAACTGGTCTGCCAAAGTCTGGTGGAACCTGAAGCAGGGTCACGTACTAATACTGTGGCAATAGCTCATTTCTGTGGCAATGCTAATCTATTTCAAAAAGACCATTGACACCGCCTTAGTTCACCACAGTTTTGGGTGTCTCTCACCCTGATGCCCTTTTGTGACACTGCAGTTGCAACTGCCACCATTTTGCTGACTTGATGGTGGCCTGAGGGCACTTCTGCAGCCCTCTGTGAAAGCCTGCAGCTGAATGGTTTTCCAGCATATGGTATTCTGTTTAGAAAATAGGAAAAATAATTTTTTATTTTAAGGTTGATCAAACACTGGAACCGGTTGCCCAGAGAGGTCGTGGAGTCTCCATCCTTGGAGATATTCAAACCCAGCTGGACGCAGCCCTGGGCAGCCTGTTGTGTGTGACCCTGCTCTGAGCAGGGGCTTGAACTAGGCAGTCTCCAGAGGTCCTTTCCAGCCTCAGCAATTCTGTATTTCTTCTCCCGGTACCACATATTGATAGCAGCTCAACATGGCATTGTCACCTTTTGGTTCTGTCCTACCGGACCATAGGTATTTGCACGCTTTTGTGTTATGTTCTAAGATTTTATTTGCTACAAGGCAAGAGGTGTTTCTGTGTCTGGAAGGGAAATGTTTTGAGTTGAAAGCTTAACTTACTTTTTCTGTGTAGGAAGAATGAATAATTTGTGTACAGGGCAAATAAGTGGAAAAACATAACAGAGAAACAATACACAATTAAGACCTTTTAAGGGACCTCTGTGCAGATGCTATCTAAAATATTATGACAGTACATTACACAGATTGGCTTTGACCGTGAAATGATTTCAAGCAACGTTTTAATAAGATTTTGCAGCTGATTTCAGCGAGCATAGCTTAGGAAACACAGCAAAACCTCAGAAACCGAGTATTGAGGCATTCCAGACAATATCAGAAAAGTTTAAAGTTGGAGATAGAAAATCCCTAGCCAATTATCTCAGTTCAGCTAGGTAAAACAGGGTGGCTTTTCCCATGAGCATTTGCAAGTATGTTAAGCAGAACATTTCCTGAAGGCAGTAATTCCGTTTCAGGGATCTAGGTTTCTCTCTGTGCCTGTGTGTATAGGCAACATCTGTCTCACAGTGGAAAAGCATCTCATTAACCAAATTAGCAAAACAGCCATCACATAATTTGATCCTGCTGATAACTTCTGTACTGCCTCTGAAGTTCAGAGAGCGGACTACCTTAGCTGATACAACAGGTGAGGTCTGTGGGAACGCTGAGGCGATCACTCAAATAAATGTCATAGCAAATATGCTTAGGAGACAGCAGCTATCTAATAAATGAGAAAGCCTTGGCTGTTAAATTAAAACTATAACAAATCTAAAAATTACAGTGCTTATTCACCAGGAATTCAACTTTGTAGATTCTGAACACTTCGGTCTCAGTCCAGCAAAGCCCCTAAGCACGTACTTAAACAGTGTTATTGATCTTGCAGGGATCACTTGCCAGCATAAAGGTAAGCATATGCGTAAGTACATTAGAAATTCAACTCACAGCTGCGATTCACAAGCTACTCTAAAACAATGCATGACCACAGCAGAGGGCCCAAATCACAGATCAGCCAACACAGATAATTTTCCAGCAGAATGGAAAAAAAAAAATAAAAAGGTTTCTTAAAAAACGAAAGAAGGAGCTGGATATTTCTTAATCACTACAGGCATAAATGGAAGAAAAATTGCTAATCAGGAATCTATTGATAACCACACAATTCACAATCATTCTATCTGCATTGCACAGAGCTACACTTTTAGACAGTGTAAGGAGAAAAACCTAGTTACTGGGAGTTTGAACAAGAAATGTAGGCGTGCAGTCTGAAGGAGATTTACGTATGATGAAGCATAATTTGAGGCTTTTCCTTGAGTGTTTATTGTAAGCACCTTTTTAATTCTTTCTATATTTTTTTTCTTTTAAAATGAACCTTTTAAACTGCTAGCAAATGTTAGTCCCATAGATAAGGCAAGCCTAGCTTCCTACTAAGCAAGTGGTTAGGATGAATCTCACACAGGCCCGTGCCCTGACCTGTGGTTGAAGTCTTGTGTGTGGGCTGTACAGTACTTCAAAGACTGATGGTGTCCTGCTACTTTCAGGGTACGCAGGGAAGCTGGAGCAGACTGCCAAGTGACCGCTGTGAAATGTCCACCTAAAAGTATATTTGTGCTTAGTTCTAACTCAGATTACTGCACACAGTAGCACTTCACAACCCTCTTTGCCCTTAAGAGATGTCTTTATTCTCACTGAGAGGAAAAGAAGTGCTGCTATGGCCATTTCCAGAAGGACACTGAAGAAAAGGAAACCTGGGACACGCACGCGTTTTCTCTGGCAGATCAGAGAATTAGCTTTGATTTGATAAATCTCAGCATTGATAAATTTCAGTCAGTCCTTTCCATAACAGACTTTCCATTCAGCAACAAGATAACACCAATCTGCACGTTTGTGTACAGTGCTGTTAGCACAAAACAAAGTGGGCATCTTTAAAGGAGGACCTTCCTCAGAGGATGAACAGAGAAGGCCCTGACTTTATGCGGTGTGGCCACTGGAGGTGCTGGAACATGGGGTGCTGGAGGTGCTGCACAAACCTTGTGCCCCTGGGAAAACAAACTTGAACTTCTGCATGTGGGTTGCTTCTGTGGTCGGAAGGAGTGCAGTCCTGATATACTCACTCATCCATGGGTGGTAAAGGAATTGCTGCGGTCAGCGGTGGTCCTCCACTGTATCTCCATCCCAGCCCCATCCAAGCTTGTGGGGGCCATCTTCTACAACAGCCTGGGATGTCTGCGTCATCTGCTCTCATACTTTCCAGTCCCAGGCCCGCTGCAGAGTAGTCATTCCAGTACCAGGAGGAGCTGAGGGAAACCACTGCCGTACCTTAGCCTCCAGGGAGGCAGGACTGACTACTTTGCTGATTTAAAAACTCATCTCATAATGTAATTCACCTCTTCTGAGGTGAAGGGGGGCAGAAAAAGGAACATTACCCCAGTGTAAAACTTCCTTTTTCTGTGCATATGCAGCCCACTGTTAAGGGCTTCAGTGAAACCTGAGGTCTCTTGTAACGAAATAATTCCCTGAAGAAATAATGTGAAATTTGAACCTCTGCTTTTCAATGGCTGTAGGAAAAAACATACATGTGAGAAGAAAGGGACTTTCCTTAAGGCATATGGAGACATGCATGGATAGCTGATCTCATTTAGAAACTTGGAGCCCCGAAACCCCTTGTGTTCACCAATGACTTTGAAAATGATTTGGTCTATAATAGCATTAAGAAGTGCCAAGAGAAATCAAGCGCTTATTGTCGGTGCTGCAAGAGCAGAGAGGGAACCCGTTCCTTTCCGTTTGTGTTATAAAAAAACCCACACAGCGGAATGGTGGTCCCTGACCCAGGAAACAGACCGTCATGGTACAAACACATAATTAGAAACGGTTGTATGCAGAAGCCCTGGTCCAGACAGACATAGCAGACGCAATAACTTTCCCTGTGTCACTTGGCAGAACCCTGGTAAAGACCATGTGTCCTGACTCCCCACAAAATGATGATAAAATGGTATGTTGACAAGAAGGATTTTCCTTGGCGTAAACCACAATGACATCAAAGACACTGGACTAATTTGTTTTTTGTCAAGTAGATAAAGATATTAGGTTAATGCCTTTTGTTCCACAACAGAATGTTTTAGTCAGTGAACAGAATTAATTGTGTTGACATAATGGATTTATTGTTTCAACAAAATGCCTGTCTGTTTTCACGCAGTGGATAAGGGATTTGACAAAACTAATGCTGATATCAGGGGATTCTTATATAGCTGAATTATCAACCTGATAAAATGCCACTAGTGTAAGAGAGAACATGAAGGAAACCAAAGAGTCAATAGCCCAGAGGCATTAGTGCTCATAAGAAGCACACAAAGAATACATTAAGTTGTACAGTTCCTGCGGCTTTTTGTGGTGAGCGAGGTGCTACTGATACAGACCATATGCTCCCACACACTCCTGCTTGCAAAGGTGAAAGCCCTCTTCCCAGAAACCTGTCAGACCTGCCTACAGTCAGGATCTGTGAGTAGGGAAAGCACTCGGCCTGGACCAACCCCAGCCCTGCTCTGTCACCGCTGCGGCAGGTCACCTTCCCGCCCGGCCCTGGGAGCAGAGCAAGGAGCTGGAGCAGAGAATGGTGAATGTTGTTGGTGGTGAATGGCCTCCAAAATCCAGTCGAGAAGGTCAGTGTTTGCAATGTAGAGGATTTCTACGGAGTCAGTGCATGAAACCTGCGTATACAAAAGTCACTCAAATTTTTTGTATCTCTGTGCAAGCTACTGTGGTCTGCATCAACAACCAAAAACTGGTTGTGTCCCTTCAGCGCCAGGCTGCGTGTAGCCTTTCAGACAGCACTCCCCAGACTGAACCGGGAGCTTTACGTTTAGGAGGAACCGTCAGACTTTTGCACTTGTGTCTAGGAAGAGAATGAGTTGTGTTCATGTGCTAAGCAATGAAGGGCACAGCCCATCCACACCAACATTGCTCCGCAGTGAATTCTCCTGCTCCAGTTCTGGGCTTCTGTCAGCTCCGACGGGAGGGAGGCGTTGGTGATGTGCAGGACCAAGGAACCCAAAGACAAGGGGAGAACACAAAAGAGATGAAAAGATTAGAAAAAGAGAGAGAGGTAAAGATAAGAGAAAGAAAAAAAGATGAAAAGATAAGAAAGCAGAGAAAAAGCCATTGTCATCCGATTTCTTTGTCCAAATCTAAGTTAATGTCTCAAAATGTTAAGAAGATGAGTTTGCTACTTTTCTTTGTGCTTAAACCCAGTTAGAACTTGTCTTCCTTTAAAGGAGATTAGGTAGTGCAGAATAGTTTTCCTCTCGCCCCCAAAACCCTCGCATACATACAAAATCAGGAGGTGCAGCTGAGGACACGCGTACGAGGCCAGTTGACCTACTGTCGGCTAACCTACTTCCTGAGCTAGCACAGACCAGGCGTTGAGGAACAGTATCACCGCTGGAGAGGGTGTTGCATCAAAGCAATGAAACCCTGTTCAGTAGGTGTATTGTCTCAGAAGCAGCACATTCAAACCAGAAACGGAGTCACCAGTTGCCCAAAAGAGGCAAGCAGTAAGTAATGAATTTGGCATACGTAGTGAAGTCATGAGGCAGCTGGAGAAGAAAAGGTCTATGCGGGTGGGTGACAGGGAAATAAAAGTGGCCAAAACGAGCATGTGTATTTGGATGCATGGAAACATGGGAGCTCCAGAAATGACATGCAATGGAGAAGTTTTTTTTCTGGAGAAGGACTGGGTTTCTGTTTCTGTGCAGTGCTCCAGTCCTGCAGTAATCGGGTCAGCTGCCAGATAGACGGCCAAGGCCAACTACAGACTGACCTGTATTACCCAAATGTTTGCTGGGAAGGCCCTTATCTTGGCTGTTGAATTTACATTGCCACAATACATTGCCTTCTTAATTTGAAAATATACCACAGAATAGCATACTAGGTAATTCAACAGGAAAACATGTCTTGCACCCGAAAGCGAGCAGTGGGAACCCCTGCTTCTTTCTCTCTGTACTGGCTGTCATTTTTTCCTGAAAATTTCTTTCAAAATAAACCATACATGCATGAATGGTGTTTCCTTTCTTTTCCAGTCGGACTCGCTTGTGCTATTGCCCTGGGGAAGGAAAGTGTCAGAAGTAAACAGTCCTCATTTACTAATCTGTGCTTCAGAAGAAGACACGCTCGGCTCCGGCACTGACACTGGTGGTAAGTATTGCTGCGGGTACGTGGCTGTGCAGTGCCGGGAATTTGATAACAGACAGTGAAAGGTTTCTGTGAAGAGACATAATTGCAGCAGCTGATAGAATGAATTGAAGGAAATTAAGTCAAAGTAACCACATGTAGATGAAAGAGCTCTTCATCTTCACCCACGAAAAGCACCTGCAAATAGTTGTGGCAGAAACTGAATGAAAACAAGAATATGGAAGTTTCTTTTTCCTTAAAAAGAGAGTTCTTTGGTATGAGGCCGTATGGTCACTTAGTGTAGACAATGCTCTTCCTCAGCAGAAAGTATTAGGGCAAAGATATCTCAAAGTCACTCCCATTTTTCCTGATTTGTGGGTAGAAGAAAGGGGCTTAACCCTTCCTCAAGTTAAAAAAGAAGAATTTTCTGCTCCTGCATGTTTTTTTTCTCTGAAATTTATGCTGACTTGGAGTGTCACAGAGCACTGAAACTCCTTCCTCAGTGTCCCATGTGATTTCTTGAACTTCCCAAAGGGCAGAAAAAGGAGGTAGTAAAATGAAAACAAAACATGACAAAACAATATGGGAGGGCATTTCATCCTTGTGACCACGACCAGATTAGTTTGTGTCACTGAAAACCCGTTGGATTTGGAGATCATCTACTATGCTTCTATACGGAAAATAATGGGGGGCCCAACTTTCACAATCTTAATTTATTTTATTTACTTAAAGCATAACCTTCCATACCCAATGGTTGTTTTGGTTTTGGGTTTTTCTTATGCTTTGGAATTGGTTGCGTTTGTTGTGATGAACAGCTGAAGTGATGCGGTAGTTACCAGTGAGATGCTATAGTCCTTCAAACGCTGTTTCCAGCACTTTCTTCAGAGCCTGCATGGCTTTTAATGCCTATTTGTCTTCCTATTTCATACAGCTCCAGTTGCAGAGAAGTCAGGCAGGAGGGGACCTGCCTTACACAGGTCACCCTGAGCTTGTGGGGTGCTCTGGCAAGGGAAACCTGCCCAGCATGTTCCATCAAGGAATGTCTGCTGGCACTGGGAGTCCCTCTTGCAATCAGCTAGCCCTGACTCAGCAGGGCCAGAGTCAGAAACAGCATCAGGTTGATTTTGTGGGGAAATGTGGTTAGATTCAGGGCGGTGAAAAACTGGCATTATAGCTGAGCCGGGACAGGACAGCTGGGCTGACATAACCTGGGTGGATGCTAACTCATGGGGTGGGCACCCTTCTGGTTCCTCTGTGTCTCACAGGGTCCTGGGGAGGATTTTGCGTTGCTGATTCCTGATTAATTTGGAATTGCATGGTCGACTGAATTTTTGAGACATCATGTTATGTTTATTTTTGCTTCCCTCCCTTCCCTCCCCGCCTTTCCTCAAATAAAAGGTACTTTTCTTGTCAAAAGCTCTTAGCGCCCTTGACAGAGATGAAAATTCATGCCTGCTAAGGTGACAGGGCAGATTTGTTTTCCTTTTCTGGCGCCAGAAATAGACCAAGTGTGATAAAAACTACCTATTCTGTTTCATATTATAACAGATTTGGAACATGCGTATGGTCAGTTCACTCAACTCATCACATCTACAGGGATGGAACTTCTGGCTGAGGGAGCAATAATTTCAGCCATTCAAAGTGGATCAGCAGCTGCACGAACCCCATACACAGATTTCACTTTATTTCACAGCACTGAGCATCTACGCCCGAGAAATCAGGCCCTCTGAAGGTATCGTCAGCGACATATCCAGTGAGAATATAAAATAAATATAGTGACATAGCCAAAGTTACTAATCGTACTTGAGACTTTACACTAGCAATGGTTTGGCTTCATTGCACATTTTTTACATGCGTTTCTCCCGTCACTCTATATTATCTTTATTCCACAATTTGTTGTCTTTATTGTTTTTATTTGACACACAATCAGGAGACAGAAACTGCCATAAAAATGACTAAAGCTTTCATAGGAAGAAGGAGAGACTGTCTTTGTAGTCAGTATTTGTACAGTGCTGAGAAAATTGGGGTCTGATATGGAAAAGGAGCTTTTAGACATGGCTGCCACATAAAAAAGAGAGAGGTCCCATGAGCTGCAGAGCTAATGAAACCTCTAGCTCCAGTAGCTGAGTTTCTTGTAGGTTTGTGTCCTTAAGACCCTTTCCTTGTGATAATAACCTCTAATCCCTGCATATACTCTTATGCTACCATGAAGGACAAGTAACAGTGCAGGCAGAGGTTAGGCAGGGACCCTGCTGTGCCGATGGAAAGGTGAGGCCATGTTGGCTCGTTGGCCAGGTAGCTGCTGCCAGGTAGAGGGTGGCTGAGCTCTGCCTGCCTTTCCCAGAGTGGTGACAGTAATTTGGGTCTGTCTCCTTTGCCTGACTTTCATTTTCATGAAGCTTGTTAATTTTTGGTTTTAAATGTTTCTGTCAAATGTCGTTGCAACTGGCCAAGATCCAGCGCTTGCTTTGGAGGGGCTGGGGATACTGTCAGACAGGCAGATGGATGGATAGACAGTGCAACTGCATAATCTCATTTCCTTAGGGAACAGAGAGCAATAATGGACAGATGTCAATGTTAAGTAGTTGCTACTAACATTTGGGTAGTGTGCAAGTAAGAATTCATACTGTGGGTGGGAAATAGGGTGCTTCAAAATAATAAGCCATCTGAGATAGTATTGTTATACCCATATGGTGGAATCCTTCAACTTTTTCCTCTGTAAACAAGGAGCAAGAATGTTCAGGACAAATGCGCAGGAAGTGAATTAATAGGAATATGATTTGTCACAGTAGGTTCTTTACTCAGGGATGAACAAAAGAAGTCTGTAACACTGACTGCATAGCAGACTTAAATTCTGCCTTAAGTATCCTAAACTCTGCTCTCATTTACATCCTGGAGAACTGATTAACCTTGCTGAGATGCTGAGTACAGGAAGAGTCTAACCTAGGTTATTTGATTCAATAAACTTTCTTGATTCCTCAGCTATAGATAGCAGGGAGGTGAACTGGAAAAGGTTTACAAATGTGTTGTGGTTTAACCCCAGCCAGCAACTGAGCACCACACAGCCACTTGCTCACTCCCCCTGCCCCAGTGGGATGGGGGAGAGGGTCGGAAGAGCAAAAGTAAGAAAAGTCACGAGGTGAGATAAGAACAGTTTATTAAATGAAAAAAAAAATTGTAATGAAAAGGAAGACAACAAAGAGAGGGAAGCAAAACCCAAGAAAGACAAGTGATGCAAATGTAAAACAACTACTCACCACCAGCTGAGAGATGCCCAGCCTGTCCCAGAGCAGCGGCCCACCCCCGGACAGCTTTCGCCCTGGTTTATATGTTGAGCATGACGTCATGTGGTATGGAATATCCCTTTGGCCAGTTTGGATCAGCTGTCCCGGCTGCTTTCCCTCCCAACTTCTTGTACAGCCCCAGCCTCCTCACTGGCAGGGCAGTATGAGAAGCTGAAAAGTCCCTGGCTTAGTGTAAATACTGCTGAGAAACAACTAAAACATCAGTGTGTTTTCAACATTATTCTCATCCTAAATCCCAAACACAACACTATACCAGCTACTAGGAAGGAAATTAACTCTATCCCAGCTGAAAACAGGATAAAATATTACTGATTTTGAATATTTTCCCCAAATATTTTCTGAAGCTCTGCACTGAGGAAAGACACAAAGGGTCACGCAAAGCTTCCACTATTTTCTATAAGCTTTGTAAAATCAACACAGTGTCACCTCCAAACCCCAAAGTATAACTATAGAGAGAGACTTCTTGAAAACATCAAATGAATTGATGGGAAAAATTCCCAAATCTCATCAGACATTGGTGCAGACATTGTGTTCTGAGCAGAGACCACACGAAAGAGGAAGTTTATCCAGCCAGCCTCCTTTGGCTAGTTATCTCTGCAGCAGCAGAAGGAAAGAGAGTTTCCACTATGCTGGAACCATGCAGTTGCCTCTTCAGCTCTCTTTTTTTAAGAGGAAGACAATTGTCATCTCTGATTCACATTTTATCAAGAGTTCCATTGCTTTTTGTCCAGGAAAACATATCTGCTGCAAAAGGCAGAAAAGTAAAGGTTGCTGCTTTTTGACATATCTGTAAAGGATAATGGTGAGAAATGGCATTTGACAAAGCAAATTATGTAACAAAGTTTTAAAAAATGGGAAAATCCCACAATGATGGGAGTCTGTAAGTTATCTGTTCTCCATATCATCTCAAAGAATGCCCATGGCTGATCAGTTTTCCTCATGTGGACATCTGCCATGAAGAAACTGTGAATCACTGCTTCATGCTGAGGCCATGAGGGTGATCTTATGGTCTCTGCTGATCTCTGTGGCATGGGAAGGGCCATCCAAGGCCATGGGGGCTGCCAAGTTCTTGAGCCAGTCAGCCCCTGTTGGCACACTTCTCCAGAAAATTGTGTCTGGCCTGAGCTGAAATGCGAGAATTCATCAGGAATCATTGATTTTCCTCATTACTGTCCATACCTCCTGTCCCCAAGGAAAGAAAAATTAGAGTTCAAACAGGGAACAAGAGCACTGTTAGGAGCTCAGTTCACTGCCCCATTTCCCTCTTGCAACACAGAGTTACACAACAGGACGAGACACATAGCCAACACACACTGAAGCAGTTCCTGTTTTAGTTAAATATAAAGATTTATCTCAGATCCTAATGGCTAATAAAATGTATGTTTTCTGTGCTTTTACATCAATGCATTTATTCAGGGGTTCTTAAGCGAAGGTTTTAGAAGCTAAGGCTAAAATTTGCCCAATGAGATCTGATTTAATATCTGATGATGCATCCTTTGTTTTACTGTCCTTTTACATTTTCAGGGTGCAACGTTTTCCCTAACAGTCTATTCCGGCTGCAGTCTATCTATCTGTAACAAAAAGAGTCAAAGCTTCTTGAAATGAACTTGGAGAGGTAGCACAAAACCTTACTTACCACTACCCTACTCATTTGGTTCCACCCTGTTGCTTTAAAAAGCCAGTATGTGTAACACGTCTAAGTCTTAAACTCTCTTAAGCTTTTTTAAAAAAAGTTCCAAATTCTCAAAATCCAGATAGGTTTCACTCTTTATTGTCAAAAGGTGACTCATTAAAGAGTATTTTTCCATCTGTCTGCAGAAACAATTTTGTACCTTCTCCTGAAGGGTGCAGGGTCATTGATATAATGGTTTTCTCCTGTAATAATAGGATCCTAATTGCATATGATGGTCTTTTTTTTTTAACCTTAATTAAATTGTTCTATGCATTTGGCAGCAATAAGTGATTTGATGGAAGTCCTCAAAATTTCAAAAGCATGACTTTTATGGCTCTTTAGTACAGTGAATGTACAGGCTGAAATGAATTTCTAGCATGGTCTTTTACCCATTTAGAGGCAAAGCTCTGCACAGGCAGAGTACAATACAGTTCACGGGATGAACTTCAATTCAATTCCTTCCCTATTCAATTCCAGTTTTGGAAACAGCTTGAGCTTCCTCTGGAAATATTGTTTACTGTGAGTAGAATGCTCTTGTGTTTTGGAGAGAGTATAACATCTCTTAGAACTTAACACATATCAGCGGTATTAAGCAACAGAATGGGAAAGCTCGGTTTGGAGGGAGAAGGAGACTGCTGTGTTGGAAACAGATCCATGAATCAATAAAAATAAATCTTCAAAATCCTTGCTCACCTTTTGGGCTGGATCTAAAGTTTCTATGTACCTATGCTTTCCCAGCATATGTACCTGTGCTTTACCCCTGTGCTTGGGGTGTTTAGGAGAAAGATCACGTAAGATCTGTGGCTGTTTCACATCTCTGTGCCAGTGATTCATCAGTAAAGGCAACCATGTAGGAAGAAGCTCAGGGTTTCTGAATCTCAGAGGGAGGATAATGCAGCTGAACAGCTTGGATTATCTTGCTGATGAGTTTGTCTACACCAGTGAGTACTGTGGTCCAGTGGGAACAGATGTGCAGTTAAAAACACTTGGTACTGGGGACTTGATATCCACACTACGTGCATTTTGCAAGGGCCCATGAACTGAATACCATTAGTGGCCAAGTACATTAGGTGCGTTCCTGGAGTGCATCATTGTGCTTAGTCTGACCATTTGTTAGGAAGCATGTCCACAGATCCAAGTGCAACATATGTACTCCCTTCCCTGAGGCTGAATAAGATGCTCATGTGACTCACCCTGGGCTGTGAGTTCATTGACTGAGGCAGGCACCCCTGGGACTGCGTCAGCCATGACAGAATTGTTTCACCAACGTCCTTCGTCCGAGCTAGCCCTTGGTCGGTCCTCTCTTAACAGCCATGAACTGAAAGAGTTCCCTAAGTCACGGAAGAAACTACCTTTACATCCCAATGGTTGGCTTGTTGCAGAAGACAGGTCCTATAACAATGATTATTAGCTTAAAGAAATAAAAGTACAGATTACTAAGTAATGCATCAGAATGACAACCAAGCAGAGCAACTGCAAGGGTGGTTTCTCAGTGGGATAAGAGAAAGGACATAGCACAACCAGCTGCAGCAGCCTGGTACTACTAGAATCTACCATTTGCATCTCTGTGTAAAACCACAAGAAGCTGATGCTTAATTAACTTGCTGTTTCCGCGGGTGGCTGTGCTGTGTGGTGGCTTCTAATGCATTTTGTGTCTCAGTGCTACTTGTTACCATGCATAAGCAAACAGGAAAAAGTGTACTGCTGTAAAAAGCTGCCTTTTAAATATGTATTACATGGCACTACATTTCTTTAGACTGTCTTCCATGATCACAATACGTTGATTAGGGTTTTTGTTTTCTTTTCTTTTTGGGGACTTTGCATCTCTCAAATCTAATTTAATCTCCTTTGAGTTAAGATTTTGTATTTTTGTAGAGCTGTGCAACTTGAAGAAAGAAAGTACACAAGAATCTGCGTGCAGTCCTCTTAATAAAATAAAAAGGGCAGAGCAAATAACCCATCATTAGTGTCTCATGGAGAAAGCAACTTCAGGAACCCACAACCATAATTCTTTCTTAGCTGCTTCAAAACCATAAGGGAATGCAACTGAGGCATGCCCCGGACAATAGAAAATTTTAGGCTGGAGTTGTGAGGAGTGGTAAAATCACTGGGTCCTGCATCCTGAGTGCCAGTCAGGGCTCGAGAGAAGCAGCAGTTCTTTGCGGACGTACATATAAGAGGAAATCTTTTGTATTTTTGCCATGTCCTTTGCCTCAATTTAACCTGCAACAAGCAGTTGGCACCGTCCTCAACATGCTCTGGCATCACGCCTGTAATGAACATCTATATTAAATTTGCTTCCTGACATGCAAAAAAACCCCAACCCCAGCCCTCCTCCAGTCCAATTAAAATACAGTGCTATTTATTGTGCATACAGAATGATCAATGTAACAGGGCTTCAGAGAACTTGCAAATAGCAATGCACCCTTATGAATGCACCCAGTGAAAAGAGAAAGGTACTTCAGAAACACTACACTAGTGGCATAAACTAAATGTACTATAAGCATAAATGAGCCGATGCATTACCAATGCAACACCTACACACTTTAAACTATGTCATACAAGCGCCTTTATGCCCACTAACAAAGGCTCCATGCAAATCTAGCAGAAACGTATGCGCAGGAGACAACCAAAACCCACCCATAACGCACATGCAAATCGATGGCTTGAAATAGATAAAAGGATAGCAAGAAGGGGGATCCATTTTGCTGAACTTGTGTTAGGATTTAACCTTCTCTGCTACAAACTGAGAGCATGTTCACTGAAAAAAAAATCTAGCATCGCACCCATCGCTTTCCTGAGTGAAGTGCAGGTTTTGCACATGAGGGCACCCATGATTTGAAAGGAGGCTCGTTGACAACAGACCAATCTTTTGGATCTGGCTTAGAAAATTAAAGCTAACTGACAAAACATCTCTTGTACATGCTTCCTAAAATGGCAGTCATTCAAATGCCCTAGTGATGCTGGTAGAAATTTCACAAATAAGATGCAAACAAGAAATGTAAAAGTAATTACCGGAAGGAGGGTGATCTCCTTGCTTTCCCCTGGGCTCTTAGGACTGGATGAACTGGTGAGAGCAGCTTATTCCTATTCTAGCCCTAACCAGGTATTAAAGGCTCTGGATCAAGCCATGGGATGACTGCACGGACAGGATGTTTATTGCCTTTGGGGAAAGCAGAGGGGCTGGTGGAGGAGGGGTGGACAAGGGACGCAGTGAACCAGTGCTAGAGAGATTTGCGCTGATGCAGCTGTAGCCACCCGCAGAGTGCGAGGGGTGGTAGGCAGGTAAGGGGCTACTGAACCTCTCAGAACCGGCATGGATGTACTCCAGAAAAGACGCTTATTCTAGCTGGGGTGTAACTTCAGCTCTTTACAGCCATCAGATATTAATACAAACAAACAAACAAATATTTCAAACTGTAAGTCATTACTAGATAGATATGTAGTTAACAGAAATATGCATCTGGTAGTTGTCTTGTGTGAAATGTCCTTTGTACTTCAAAAGTGTGTCATTATGTATATAAACTTGATTTAACTGCTTTCCAGTGTAGATGCAGTGCAGAAAATCTTTGTGATATACAGTCCCATTTGAAAACTGCATAGAGATTTGTAGGTACTTTTAATATATCTCTTTGTTCTTCCCTGCAGATAGTGCTCAGCAAAAAACTTCAGTGTCTGTATCAAACCATCATGTCCCAAAGTTCTTCCAGTTCAGTGAGTTAAAATCTAAACTGTGAAAGTCACAAAGTAAGATTTAAAAAGTCAGCAGTCATGAAAACGCTAAGGGTGCAAATCTTTTGTATGAGTTCATAAGCTACTTCCTTCTCTAGTCATCTGTCTAGATGTTGTGTTGCTATTTCTTCTTTTAGAAGATACTTTGTAAGATAAATAAAAACATAGAGAATAGTTTTTAGGTAAGTTTGAAACAGAAATAAATATATCCATTGACAATGATAGAACCACAAAGTTAAAGTCTACAAAAGCTGGTATAACTGGGGCATGATAGCATTGAGTAGATCATGAAGAATTATGCTTTATAATATTTTTGTACACACTTTAAGTATGGGGGGAAAGCGGATTTTTGTACAGTAAATTCTCTCAAAGCTCGGAATGTTATAGTCTTGCAAAGCTAAAGTAGATTTGCGTGCATCGCATAAAAACTCTTACATTAATCCTTAGCCAAAATCGAAGCTTTTCTATGGATAGCTAATGTAGGTTTTATGTAGCTTGTCATAGTAATCAATACAGTAAATGGTTCATCAAGAAATCTGCACTTAGGTGTTGTGCTGAACTATTTCATTAGGATGTAAGCTGTTTTGTGGGATTCATGAGACGCCAGATTTGATCTGTATAGTGCTGCCACTGACTTTTAAGGTATATTCTTACAAAACAGACATGTGGTATATATCTGTGTGTGTATATAAATTTTTAAAAATATTTTCAGAAGTCAGTTCCTTTGTTTCTTCATGAAGACCTGTAGGCCAAATGACCTGTTACAAGGATTGCCTCTATGCTCTCTCCGTTTCTCCTATGGCACTCCTGGAGCACAGTTCCCAAAGGTATGTACTTCTGCGTAGCTGAGGCCTCCCCAGTACAGATAGAAAAGATCATTTTCTTCTCAAGTCTTATGGACAATAATCCTGTAAATG
The DNA here is from genome assembly GCA_013398815.1 of Ibidorhyncha struthersii. Classification (NCBI taxonomy): domain Eukaryota; kingdom Metazoa; phylum Chordata; class Aves; order Charadriiformes; family Charadriidae; genus Ibidorhyncha; species Ibidorhyncha struthersii. Next base: position 396,351 of record VZSZ01004103.1, read on the forward strand.
CACACCAGGAGAAGATTTCCTCTTTCAGAAACAGCACCACATTATTGACTAGTGAATGGGTTGTCATCTTTGTTGGCAGGGCTTCCTACGTAGCCAGCTACTCCTTACTGGGCGTTTCATCTCTCCTTTCCGATTCATGCACATGTCAACACTATGGGATTCAGGCACGCAAACCAGTGCAGAATGAGACTTGACAGATCCTGATGATGCATATGAAGGAATGTGCTTTGTTTTGCTTCTGTGATTTTCAAACTCCTTTTATAAAAAGAGCAATTCAAGAGAAAAAACCTGGCAAATTCCCCTACATTTGTAATGTTGGGGGGAAAGACCTGATTGCTCTAGAATAGTAGCCGAAACTGATATTGTGTTTATCAACGTCATATTTATTTATCTATTTTTCAGGCCACGTGCAATTTGGGAAGAGTTTTTTGTTTCACTGTTGCAATAATATTTCAGTTACCTGTTCATGCTTGAACAGAAAGCTTCAGATATTTTAGAAAATCTATGGAAATCTGCTTTCTCAACAGCATGTGCAGTGCAGTTACATTTTATTAATGCTTTGAGACAGAAGAACTGCACTGCCATATTGAAAGCGAGTTAAATGTTATGTGAGTAATAGGTCTTGTTTTTCTATAACTGTAATAGAAATGAAACTTTTTCATTATTATTGCTTAGATATCACAAAGTTACATAATTATTTTTGTCTCCTCTGGATACTTAAGCATTATATTAGCTGGGGTGCTGTGGGCAGAAATCAAATAAAAAGTGCTACTGTTGCTGAGTAGTCCCTGGAAACACATTAAGTGAATTGAGTTTCACATTTAGTAAAACTTTTTGCTTTCTCTTTTGAAAAACCAGAGGCCTTCCGAGAGCCCTGATGTGCTAAACCCTGTGGACTTCAGGTAGGGCTGCATCCCGAGGGTGGCTGCGGCCGGCAGTGAGAACGGGCAGCACAGGGCACACAAGGCTGCTGGAGGGAACACGCCCTTGCTCAAGAGCTGCCCTTGTCCTGCTGGTCAGTCTGGGTCAGGCCAGCTTTTGGCAGTAAAAATAACCATATGAACACTGCAAATTCTTCCATTTGTCTTAATAGACCTCTACCAGCTGCTGGCCCAGCCCTCTCTTCTGGCCTTGCAGGACAGATTTTGCAGAGGTGCAGTAAAATTAAACAAACTGGCCAAACCATATGCTCACCTTTTCTTTATTTTCTATTTGTTCTTTTTAAGCAGGGCCTGCATGGATAAATGCTGTGCTTGCTAATGAAGAGGCATGGCTTAATTACAGTCATGACACAGTGGAGATGACACAGTCTTTCTCAAGTCTAAATGTCTCGCTTGCTCTTTGGCTCATTCTATTTCCTTATGCATTCAGAAGGAGAAACAATGGCTCTATCTCAAAGCCCAAAGGTATGGTAAATGGAGGACGGTGTCTGGGGTTATGGTTGTCACATGAGGATTGCCCAAAGTGCTGCTCTTTCCTCCCGTCTGTGTCACTCAAAAAGCAGCCATTGCATGGCTGGGTGGCCCTCGCACCAACCAAGGGAGTGTACCCGTCCCCGGCGGCTGACCTGAAACCTGTAAGCCCTGCATCGGTATCACAGGGAGACTCACTGCTGTGAAATCTTAGTTCACTCCTGGCTTCGTCAACAAAGAGCTGAACTTCTGGTCCTCCTCCTTAACTGCTTCATTTTCCTCCTCCCTCGCTCCCTCCCTCCCTCCCTCCCTTCCTTCCTCCCTTCCTCCCTCCCTCCCTCCCTTCCTTCCTCCCTCCCTCCTTGCCTGCAACAGGGGGGCACACGCNATGAAATCACAAGCTTTTTCTAAAAAAACCCTTTTATCATTCTGATTAAAACTTTGCACCTTACTGGGAGTCACTGGAACTGCAGAAGAATATTAAGATCTAATCCTTTTTCATTTAAGCTGACAGGATGAAACCTCAACAGGATAATAATAATAATACAAATTTCTGTAGTGCTTGGGATGGCTTGTATTTTTCCTCCATCTTTTTACACTTATAGTTTGGTTTGCTTGTCGGTTCCCTTTGGGCCACGCAATTCATATTATGTGAGCGTTATCCTCGACCATGCTTACTTTAGGATTTATTTCAAGGCAAACTTAAATTATGGGGCTGCATTATTAACAGGCCATATGGGCATCAGGCTTGAGAGAGAAGCTTAACAAGAACACAAGAAAACAATCTTCCAGATCCTTCCTTCCTTCTCCTAGTACATAATCCTGAGTGCAGGAAAGAGATAAAATATTAAAATACCATGGTGGAGGACTGTAAGGGAAAGCATGTTGTTAAACTTCTCTGAGAGCGCTCCACGTCCAGTCATTGCCTCTGCTGGTCTTGTCCAGCACCCGTTTAAAGCAAGAACATTTTAAAAATATTCTCTGGCCTGAAATAAGCATGAGAAGCAATTTTCTGTGTTGTCTGTCACGTTAATACACTTGTCTGCTACTACTTACTGCGGCAGTTTTATTCCAGTTTCACTGGATGGAAGGAGAGCCTTAACAGCAGGACTGGTGGAGGCAAACACCCTTTTGAGCCCATCCCAGCTGCATCTGATGGGTCTCGCTGTGGTGCAGCCCTGTTCCTCAGCCACATGTGCCGCGCTGGCAGCCACGGGGTCAGATCTGCTGCCAAGATGTTTGCGTGGAGGGGAGGAGATGCTTTGTTTAACCTGATCATATTTTCTGCGATATTTCCAACCCCGCAGAATCCTGTCACTGTACAGTCTGGGACGTCGGTCCTGGTGGCACAGAGCTACTGCGCCGTCAGAGGTGGCTGGTTTTCTATGGATGAATTAAAAAAGCTTTTTGCACTCTTTGGTGCACTCGTGCTTTGCAAAAATTTTTCATACCCCCGAAACATTCCCCACACAATTGCAAGATTTATGTACTTGGTGTGCGATATTAGAGATTTCACGGCAGATATAATTTGATGTCTACTGCAGAAATTAATTCCTTAAATTTAACTGTTTCTTTCTCTGAAACACAATTTAAAAATCGATAGCAAGGTAAAGTTTAAGGAATATTTTAAATTTTTTTTCACAATGCCAGACTAGATTATAAGGTGATAATGTAAAGTAACACGTTTTTGATGCCAACATTTTAAAGAAAAGGCAGACTGCTGAGCTGGTGCATGGTTACTGACTCACTGAGGTGCCAAATAAATACTGACAAGAGTAGTCTTTTCTGACAGTAGGGGGATTATTTTTCATTTTCGTTTACTCAGCTAGTTCAGGTCAAGGCCTGGTTCACTCACAATGTGGCAGCCAGTTGCTATGCAAGAAGCAGAAAAGCATGTTTTCCACTCTTTAAGTAATGGGTAAAATCTGGGCCCTAGAGTTTTTGAGCTACTGGCTTTAAAATCCTCAAAGTGCTGGGACCACAAATCACCAGTTCAGATCCTCTCCTTATGTACTTTAGAAGACTGATGTATTACTTTTATTTGTGATTTGCCCAAAGTTGGATAAAAAAGAGGTAGTTGATTGAAATACATGAACCCAGACTTTACAATAGTTTCATTGAACTAATAATTCAGATAATTAAAAAATGAATGAACCACACACAGTGCAGTAAGAAGGCGGTGATATATAGAGCCATAGAATTGTTAAGGTTGGAAGGGACCTTTAAGATCATCAAGTCCAACCATTCACCTAACCTGACAAAACCCCTTCTAAACCATATACCCAAGTACCACATCTACCCTTTTTTGAAACACCTCCAGGGATGGCGAATCCATCACCTCCCTGGGCAGCCTATTCCAAAGTTGGATAACCCTTTCAGTGAAAATTTTTTTCCTAATATGCAATCTCTCCCCTGGCTTAACCTGAAGCCATTTCCTCTCGTCCTATCCCTTGTCACCAGGGAGAAGAGGTCAGTCCCCATCTCTCTACAACCTCCTTTCAGGTAGTTGCAGAGGGCGATAAGATTTCCCCTCAGCCTCCTCTTCTCCAGGCTAAACAGCCCCAGTTCCCTCAGTCGTTCCTCATAAGACTTGTCCCCCAGACCCCTCATCAGTTTTGTTGCCCTAACGTAACATATATGTTACATATATAAAACATATATGTATGTTTAAGTAACTGCAAAGATATAATGTTTCATGAAATGGGAATGCCAAATTCAAACTGAAATACCAAATAGTTACATTGGCATAAAATTTTGTTTTATTTGAAAGTTACAACATCTGTTCCCAGTTATTTCACATTTTATTCTTGTTTCTCTTATGAAAGCAGCTCTTTAGAAGTTTCCAGACCAGCATAAACTGTGCTGAAGATCAGGGGTTTGTTTTTCTGAAACTGCAGAATTACTCAGCTGTAAAGCTGCACACGTGAGGACAGGGAGAACTTTGCTATGGACATTTGGTGAATGGCTGCTAGAAGTTTCGCTGCCTTGGGATGTGGCTTCACATCCAAGAAGACACACATCTACTTACACACTTATTTTACAAGCGCAGAGGGTCCACAAGCACATAGATAAGGGTGATTCATTTAACTGGTAACTTTCTAAGGTTGTTTTTACAAGGTCCTTCACCATCAGCTGTAGCAGCACACAACAGCCATGGGGCAGGAGGAAGGTTTGTGCACGGATAATTAAAAGGAAACAGAAGGCAAAAATTAATGGTCAGCATTCACAGTGGAAGAAGGTCATGAATGGAGTCCTGTGGGGACTTTTGTGGGGAGCTCGTGCTGTTTGATGTGTTCGTAAATGATCCGAAACTGGAAAAAATGAGGTGACAATATTCATTGATCATACTCTGTTATTCAGAGCAGTGAATGCAAGGCTGATTGTGAGGACTGCAGAAGGATGCTACAAGAGTGAATGATGAAGTGGTCAGTGAAATCCATTGTAGGGAAGCATGAAGTGGTGTACCTGGGAAAAACAATCCTAATTTCACATATAAAATGATGGCCTCTAAGGTGATTGCTACCTCACAAGAATGAGCTCTTAGGTTTCTAATCATTTGTTGCATGAAAACATCATCACAGTGCTTGTTCTTGATCACACTAGCACATTGAAAATTAGGGATTATTAGGAAAGGCATAAAAATCAAAACAGAAAGCAGCATGTCGCCATCACATAAACTCATGCTGTGCCTGTGTCCTAAATGTGTATTCACATCTGGCCCTCTCAGTTCAGAGGGGATGCAGCTGACACAGACACAATACCAAGAAGGGCAACAAGGATAATTGGACGTATAGAATAGTTTCTGCATGAGCAATGATTCTCCAGGTTGAGAAAGAAATGACGACAAAGAGATGTGGGAGAGGTGTATTAAATCACAAGTGACAAGGAGAGGGTGGACAGGGAAGGGTTGTTTGCAGAGTCTTGCAAGGGAAGAGCTAGAAGGCGTCAAAAGAGACAGCCATCCCTGGAGCTCACTGCAGAAGGAGACCATCCTTCACACAGGGTGCAGTTCAGATGTGGGACTGTGGGCTGCACAGCATTATAGCTGGTTACCTTGGCTCAAAGCATTATTGGACAAATGGCTGGGGGCAAAATCCACTGAGGGCTAGTAAATATAAAAAATACAAAAGTACTGAAAAGACTCTAAGCTGAAAATGGCACGAGGAAGACTTCTGGGAATATTCTGGGGAAGCATATCACTTGGCACACTGTCACACAACTGTATCATTTAGCCACTAGCTGCCGTGGAAACAGGGCGGGTGACTAGGCAGACCTGCGCTCTGATGGATTATGCCTGTAGTTATCTATGCAGAATAATGCGTTGTACCTGAAGAGCACTTTTCCAGGACAGACAGAAGAGAAATGTGTCCCTAACAAGCTACCTTCCCTTCTCCATCTTCTCCTATAGGAATGTTGGCATGAAACTGCAGTGAGAATCAGTGTTAAACTTTGAAGTTCACAGCCAACTGTTTTTGTGTGTGGAGCAGCTGGTGGCACTAAAAGAAAATCAAATCAACTCACAATGAAAGCTATGAGATATTAAAAGCACTTGGGGGAAATTCAGTGAAATATTTGGATGAAAGTGTGAGTTCTGCTGCTGCCCACGTCTCAGCTGCGAGCCGGGAAGTCAGTTTTCCTCATCAGCAGCTCCTGTATAAACAATATTACAGCGGGGCCCAAATAGCAAAGATGTTCCTCTGCAATTGAGGGATGGCTCCTAATTCCCCCTTTCTTTGCATACGGTCCAATCTGCAATAACACCGTGTCATACACCCCTGGCTCTGCAGCAACATTCCCCTCTCTTCTTTGGTATTTGACCTCAGCCAGATTGATACTCCTTCATTAAAAACTCTCTTTACCTTTATATTAGAAAGGCTGATCCCTCCTCCTCAGCTATTAACTGCAATTTACATCAGTTTATGCTGAGAAGAGAGAGGAGAAAGTATGGCTTGCCTGGACTTGCTCATATTGGGGAAAAAAGGTGCAGAAAACCCCCAGTGTTGCCTAACATGAATTAAAACACCACTTGACACCTTGTTTAGACACAGTTTAAGACCTTCTGCCTGGTCTCATTTCTCATCTTTCTGTTCTTCTATTTATAGGTGAGGACAATAACATTACAAATCTACCCGAGAAGACTGGTGTTAGGATTAATGTTTCTGCAGGTGCTTGAAGATGATATATAGCTGATAAGTATTAAGAGACAGATGGACCAAGTCCAAAAATCTCAGGGCAAGACTAATTCACATTGTTGGGATTTTGGAACATTTGAAGGCACCACCCTCCTCCTCCTGCCCCTGTGGGACTCTGGTTATCACTGCTTTCTTCATTATTCTGCTCTTTCTCTGAAGATTTAACCCCCTCCTAACTTTCTGCAGAGCCTTGCCTCCTTCCTGCCCGTGTCCTGGCCTTCCCTCACCACCAATTTTTCTCTGCTTGCCTTAGAAATTCCTGCATTTCTAATTTTTCTCAAGTGGTAAATCTTTTCTTTTTTCTTTTTTCTTTGTTCTTGTTTTTTTTGTTCTGTTGCAGGTGCAGAAGCTGTGGCATACATGGCTCCCCTTCACCTCCATGTCCCTGGAGGGCTGGGAAATTTTGGGTGACCTGTCATCCTTACACAAGACTACAGGCCTCCCTGGCTTTCCAGTATCTAGACAATACATTTCTTTTCGTTTTGACTTCCTAAGTGAGGGGAGTGAATAGATTTTGATTTGGCGGCACCATGCAGTCTGGATAAATACACAGTGACTAACTCTTAGCCTATATTTTGAATGGCTTCATTGTTTCCTTTATTGATATTTTAATATATGTGTTTTATATTCCACCATGCTGACTGGAGCTGACCATGGCCCCTTATATCCCTGGGCTGATTAAATTGCTCTCTGTACACCCGGTCTGTAGTTCCCTATTCATTACAAACTCACATTAGCTTCTAAAGCCGAGCCTCCTTGGTAATTGCTATTGGTTATGAAAGAAACTTCCATTTCCATTCTGTGCTAATTATTATACTCAAGCTGGATCTTTCCGTAATTCAGAGAATCAATTGTCCATCTTTTATGAAATGGTAATTCTTCCCACCTCTGCTGTCATTCTTTCCCTCTCTTGCACAGTAAGCTGGAGAACAGCATAAACTCCCATCAGTCTTTCGTCTTTTAACCATGACTTGGCAATAGGCCATAGTTCTCTTGTGTCTGCTTACCCTCCGATGTCCACGCAAATGCAAAACAAACAAATAAAAGGGTTAGAAATGGATTGTACGTCCCCAGGGAGATGTGGAATTTTTATTTCGCTTTATCTCTCTATTGTTGCTGCTTTGTAATGAATTTGCGGGAAGGAACATCTTGTCTGCAGGACCGTGTTTAAAATTAGAGAGGAGAGCCACACATCGCTTGTACCTTTTGTTTCACATTTCTGAGCCGTGTTAACAACAAGCAGCGGAATTATTTGTTTGGCTGATTTGGTCCCTGAGACCGCAGCAGGGTTTAACAATCTTTTCGACTTGCTTTATTTTAGACAATGGGTGGTAATAAACCAGAGAGCACATTCAGCGCGTTTTCCCTGCTTTCGTGTGGGCTCCAGGTCACCACCAAAACAGTCATTAAGCTTGGAGTTGTTTTTAACTTCCCAGCATACACACACCTTTATTCCACCCTGCAGCTGCTCCTGGCAAGACAGCCTCTCCTGGCAGCTTTTCTAAGTGGTGTTTGACACAAATTGGTCCATGTCGCCCGGGCCCGTGCACTGCCCTGTGCTGCTCCAGAGGGAGGCATTTTTCTTCTCACGGCTTCAGCCTTTATAGCCTAAACCAGAATCTGCTGTGGTGTTGAGTGCTGAATTCCTCCCTGTCCCGTTATGACCTTTGCTGCACGCTCACGGGGTGGACGCAAGTCGATGCCTTTGGCTGGGCTTCGGTCAAGGTCCCTTTGGAGAGATGAGGTTTTCCAGGAAGGTGGGAGAGGGAAGCCCCTCTGCTATCTCCAGTGCTGCTGGTCCCGCAGGTGTAGGAAGGATGAAGCTGGAGAAGGGTCCATCCCACTTCTCCCCCTGCCCCCGAAGCCTGCGTAATCTTCAGTCACCCAGGCCCTTCAGCCTGGTGTGTCAGGGAAAGGGCAGGGAAGCTGTTTTTGAAGGGGCTGTTGCTCCCTGCCATCCCCCTGTCTAGCTGCTGACTTTTACGCAAAGTGGGTGTGAAATGATGACAGGACAGAACTGACACGTAGTTGGCACAGATAGCTATGAGCGCTCAAAATGCAAGGTGCTGGAAGACAGATCCTGAAATAATGGATAGTTTGTTGTCAGCATCAATTCATCAAAACAGCCTTTATTAAAAAATCACCGTACTGACCAGAACATCAGCGATCATGTACCTAATTTTCCTTTATGTTATGCTAGCCCTACATCAATACAAATTCGGTGATTTCACTGAAGCAAATGTAGCAATAGCTGGCATGATGCAGTGCCGTAGTCACGCATCGACCTCCCATGACAGTCTGCATTAAAATTTGAGACATACACAGATGGGAATTAGCCTCAAATTCTTGAGCTACCTTTCACTTAGAGATCATTTAGTCAGTTATACCCCAGGGCTGAAATCTAGGGAGTCCTCAGTGCTTACCTTAACTTTGTAAGTGATCCTTTCCAACCTTTGGCTGAGCTGAAAAAATTTTTCTCAAGTCAAGGCTATATGAAAAACAAAGCATAACAAATGATAATTAAATAAATATATACGGTAAACACACAGAGTAATATGGTGACAAAGTCAATAAGAGGTGACACTGTGGGTTCTGGGGGCAGGAGTTCCCAGTGCAGCTCTTTCATGGCCCATATTGGAACTTCTCCTTCCATGTACTGAACCTCTGTGCAAAACAAACTGGAGAGTGGGTGATGCTGTCCAAAGCAGCAGAGAGGGTAAATAGTGCATTGGGAAATTAGGAGGACAGCCAGTGCTGTAATCAGGAGACGGCTGGATTCCCAAGATCTAAGAGCCTATAAGCTGCTTCCCCGAGGAACCAAGCCAGGAGAAGCCAAAACAAATAAAGCAAGCAGCACGCCTCTTTTGAGACAGACTTTGGAAGTCTTCTTTTCTGGGAAAGGATGGCTTCCAGGGAGCTTTCCCGAAGCAACAGCCTTTACACTCATGGCTTCAGCCCAACACACCATTGGGAAAGAGAGGGCATCAAAGCACCCAGGACTGTAGAGAGTGGCACAGGGAAATTTGAGGCCATTTTGTAGAGAAAAGAGGGCAAGACCACCAGTGAGCAAAGGGAAGGATTCCTTGAGGTAGGCTTTCCTGCAAGGGCTGGCTTTAGGAAGAGCAACACTGTGGGGTTGACTCACTTTGTCTTTTCCATACTAGACGATGGTGCAAGATTTCATTGTATTCATGAGGGATGAGGATTGCGCTCCTGCCCTGAACCAGTATGCGACTGTGTGTTTTAAGTACACACTGGTGAAAATAACCGTGTTATTAAAGCTAAAGAAGAGATGTTAAGTCCTACAAGCCACATTTGACAAGAGGAATATCAGCTTATTAAAACAGACATGCAGCACCACTATTTCTGAGAATTTTATATTCATTTTTCATACAAGAAAGGAAAAAAAAAAGGCAACCATTACCTGAGTTTGCCAAGATATTACGAATTTTTTAAAAAGCAACCACAAAAGTCTTAAGAATGTGACACACCATCTCACCTTGAGTGTGCTCGATGCTTACTTCTACGTTAGCTGCATGTTTGTGCTTCTCTTCAGGAGTGCAACTCTTCAGCAGTTCAAAGAGACCCTAGAACAACAATGACAGTTTTCATTTCACTTAAAAAAAAAATAAAACTGATGATGTTATCTCCTGAACTCAGGTGATCACCGTTTCACTTTGATCCAGGACATAATTAGGTATCTTACGGCCATTTCTGTCTCCTTTAATACTTGGGTTATAACTGCAGCACTGCAAACTCAGCAGGGCTCAATTTGTGGAGCTTTCAGCTAATTAAACCTCGAAGTCTGCATTGGTTGGAAGCAAACATTTTGTGTGGGTTTGTTTGGGTGTTTAACAAGAGGAAAATTAATAAATATCCAGGCTGAATTCATTACAGCATTTTTTTTTCTCTCTCAGCAATGCCTGACCCCGGTCTCTTCATTTTCTATCTGGGTTTAGAAAGCTTCAGGAAGCATGGTGTGAGGGTGGCTAAGTGGGAGGAGGTTTCTGTTATAATTATGAAGCCAGTAAACCTGAGGCCAAGTTCCTGGAAACGTAAGCCCGAGGACTCATCACTCACTGTAAATATTTTGCACAGCTCTGGCGGATAATTCTGTACAATCATTGCCATCTCTACTCAAATAAAAATGTGATTAAAGCACTAGGACACATCCCGATCTTTTACTTAGCTAGCAAAAGTAATGGCAGTAACGGCCCATCAGTGGCTTGAGCTTCAGCATGAGCTCCCAAGCTGAATCTGAGGTCCCTGCTGAGCCTACACATCCCATACCGAAGTCTGTGCTTGCATTTCTGTTGTTAAGTGTGGCAGCCAGGGTGAACGTAGCATGGCTTTCCCTACACGCTCTGCAGTTGCAGCTTTGTGGCAGTGGAGCTATATTCCAACCCCAGCTTTTTCATATAGCATGATAAGGGCAGAGTAAATGCACAGTTGCACAAGAAAATGGGATTTTATGCTCGTATTTATTTATCCCGCTCCCTGCTCTGAAATACGTGAGGAAAAGGCAAGCTGGTTCCATATGCGGGCTCTCTTGGCAACGGCCTTACAGCACAGAAAGGTCACCACAAGAACCAGGATTCTGCTTCTGCTCTGAAAGGCACAGTGGTGAATTACGTGCAACGTTCAGACTCAGCTCGGAAAAGGAGTTCCTCATCCACCAGAAGAAATGCAAGCGGCAATAGCAAATATGAAGTCTTGATTGTCTTATGAGGAATTTATCATTGAATGCTGTGATACTTTGGGATAATGAGAATTAATATTCATCAACAATCTTCAATGAGAATTTGTAATCAAAAAAAAGTGTGTTTGAGATCTGTAATGATAATGTTTTTTCACAGCTGCTTTTGTGAGGGGGGAATAATTTAGCAACACTATAGCCGATGTTGACTTTCTAGTTTGTGGGGAAATTATAAAGTAAATGTTTCCTCCAAAGAACTCCAGAGCTGTTTATGGGAGCTAGAGGCACACTCCTGAGACAGCAGGCTGGAGATCTGAGGCGTCGCAATATTGTAAATTGGTGTAATTTCACTGCACTGCCTTCAGCGTGCCTTCATCCTATGGTAAATAACCTTGTAAGAAAAAAATTATGTGACTTGTCTTTAACTTTTAGGAAAATGAATTAATGCTAAAATGTCCGTATCTTTTTTCCCCTCACATATAATGTTAGATCCCATGTGCTTATTTTCCCACAGAAATACTTTTTTCCTAATCCTAACGGGAAATTTCTGCAGAAAGAAAAATCCTTAAATATGAAAAGGCCAGAGGCTGGTACAAGCTAAACAGAAGAAGATTAAGACCAAATACAAAAACATGGTGTGAAAAGATAAGAGACAACATAGTTTCAGAATAAAATATTAGATAAGGATTGTTTGGGACACTGCAGAGGAGAGAAGAGAAGGGATTAGAACTAAAGAGGTGTGCATTTTGTCACACTGAATTCCTCCCCGTATTTCTCATTCCCCTTCATCCATCTATATCACATTTGTTTGTTGAGTCTCCTTACAGCTACACATAGTGTCGGTCACTTAGTAAGGATGGTGCTGCAGAAGGCACCACTGCAAAGAATTCTGACCTGGCTTGTTTTTCACAAGAACAGAGTCATAACTGTACACTTCTTTCCTATAGAGGGCAAATTCTGGTTTAACAACGCGTTTCGTACATTTGTTGCAGAAATACAAACCCAAGATTGATGAGAATTTGCCACCAGCACCACTGGGAGCAGGCAGCTTTTTAACATGTTTTTCAGCCATTACCTATTTCATTTTTAATTTCTGGATAGAAGCCAAGACTGTTGATTCTGCCTAAGATTTTTGGTCAAAAGGTACATAATTTTTTTTAACTGCTCAGGAAAGTGATTTTAAGGGTAGTACTTTTTGAAAAATAGTTTGAATGGAATTTGTTAGTCAGTGTTGTTATTTGATGGTAAATTGCTGTAATATTTGAGATATAACATTTCAAGGCATAGGAATTGTTACTTGTAAGACACTAATCTGATGGTCCAACTTAAAAGCTAACAGTAATTTTTACAGCTGCAGTATAACATCTTCCAAGAGCCTAGCAAGACCCCTGATACAAGATTTATTTTGTATTAAATAGTTGTGTATATATAGTACAAATGGGTGTAGTTATTAGAGGTTTTAGATCCAATCAACTAGAATAAATTCAAAAAACCTGACGCAAAAATCTCGTTTAAACTATGAGGCAAAAGCACACGATGTACTTGGGTGGGTGTAGAGTGGTCCCTTGAAGTATTTGCTCATGTTTTAAGCCAATCTTTCCCAACGACACAGCGTCTGAACCTGGTAACTGAGTTACCAGGTTAATTATTTGTGCTGGCAAAGCAGTTCATTGCCACGACAAGTAGCACTTTGCTTAATTGAGCCCTCAACCCCTGCAAGGTCCCAAGCCTGGTCGGCTGAGCACAAGCCTGTGCAGCTTCAAGCTGGTCACCCTGGAGCGCACCTGCATGGGGAGGAGCACTGGAGACTTTTTCTGGAAGACAGGTTTTGGCAAATCTGGCAGTGGCTGTCAGTGGGGTGGTGGGAATGGCCAAATCCCTGGTGGTGACTGCACCGGTGCCAGGTCCAGGAGCGGGAGGGAGCTGCTGGGCTCCTTGCCAATGACCGGAGGGAGCAGGAGCAGGCGTGCTCACTCTCCAGGGCTTTTCTCTCAGCTTTGCCCTTCATCTCACCCTGTCCCTGCCTTGGCAGAAGAGGCTCAGCTCTGTCCTCCCAGGCTTGAGCAACCCCCTTCTCTCTCAGTATGGGAGGCTCAGGCTGCAGCGGGGTGACAGGAGCAGCTGTAAGTCACTGCGTGAGCCCTTCCAGGCTCTTGTAGAGCAGAGGCAAAAGGTTAGCTTGAGTCACTGCTGCAGGCACACTCTTGGGCCTCCTGTCTTAGATAAAAGTAAAGACACTTCTTTTCAAGGTTGACTTCTCTAAATGATCCAACATACATGTCCTGAAGCTGCTGGGTGCCTGGCAACAGTCAGAATAGGGGCGGTATTCCAAATCTGGAGACACTTCAGCACATGGTTCCTAAGACTTTTTTCCCTTTCCCCCCAAAACCAAAAGAAACGGAAACAAACAAAAAAAAAGACCAACAAAAAAAACCCCAACCCACAAACTCACAATGGATTCCACCAACTCTTTTGTGCGGAAAGGCAGGAATCAAGTGATGCCTCTGATCTTGCCCTGAATGGTTTAGGTTGCTCGATGCTTGCCCTGTTGGATGCCTTATTCAAAAACAACATGACGGTTACTGAAGTGCACGTCCCAGTAGATTGCACTGCACATCTCTGCACTGACTTGCGTGTCGACCTTTTGTTTGGCCCACCAGTTTTCTTAAGAGATGCTAGCTGTTGCCTCCAGACATACGCACTCCTGCTCTTCATGTGCACTCCCCATGCCCAGGCCATAAGGAGGGAGCTCAGCAGCCACTGACTCTGGTTTACAGGCATCATGTAACATTTCAAACCCGTATTAGCAGAAACTTTTAAGAGTAGCGTGGCCCTGCTCCCTACCCTGGTGTACGGGCTTGAAAGTCTGTTCTGCCAATGTGTTCAGAGACCCAGCAGTCAGTAAGCAATTTTTATATCCTAATGGCTTCTAAATTGCTGATGATTTAACAGGAAGGGAAAATGAGCTGGAAATGCTGACAATGCAGGTATGTATTTCAGGAAAGCACAGAAGAAAAGAGACTTTTCAGTCCTTGAAAAGGGTGAGAACCACGATGTAACAGAACATTGAAATTTTGAGGTGTGAACCATGTACATAGTTTTCTGATGGCTGGACAGCTGTAACTGCATTAGTGCCTTTTTGTCACTGAACAGAGATAACCATACTGTACGTAGTGACCTACATCTGACGACCATCGTGAAACCTAATTAATAATTGTAATGTGCTTACCAGCTGACAAGGGCTATTGACAAGTGCTAGGTATTGTCACACTTAATTGAGGGGTACCTGACATCATAGCAATAAACTTGAAGATGCTGAGATACTGTTGAGGTGAGCACTGTGTGAAGCAGGTGGACAGATTGCTATCACTTAAATACTGCTGAACTGAACACTTAGGGGACCATTTATGCCTATAACCTGTATTCTTCTCTTTTGATATTGATTAGAAGGGGCGACCTATTACTGACTGTGGCCTTACACAGGTCCCTTGCCCTGCATGTTTCCAAGGGTGGACTTAAGAAGTTAAAAGTATGAGAAATTACATATTAATTAAATCCTGCAATACTGTATGGGCTCTTCCATTTATCTGTTAGAGGATATGTAGGGGTGGATGTCCTGAAGCATGTGCATAGACTGCAGATTGACAGACTGCATGGAGATAATTTCATGTGCTCAGCAGAGGAAGCAGCCAAGTTGCAACAGAAATCAAGAGAGCCTGAAGCTCCTTGGACACCCAACCTAATTTGGAGCTCCATTGGCTCTGTGCTGTGGTATGGTGTGTAGTGGAGATATATCCTAACACGAGACCTTGGGTGATAATCTGAGGTCTCACCCTTGTATCCCTGGCTGGGAGGGGAGAGAAACAGAAGCTGACAGAGAAGGAGTGATTCCAGGCAGCACTGAGGACAAGAATGTTTCTCAGACAGCAATTGATGTATTCCGAAATCCTTCACCTTCATCTCCTGGGACATTGGTTGATGTATGTCCCTTTTATCAAAATTATATTGGTCGGGGTGTATTCAGCCCTTCCCTCTCTGTGTTGGCGTAAGCACCAGACTATTACTCTGCTGGGGCTGAAATAGCTCCCATGGGCACCTGTAAATTTGCAGCTGCATCTGGCTATCACCAACATCTACCTATGGTGCTCCTCTCCAGCAGTGATGTGGTGGCAGAGCACTTGATGCATATATCATGGTGGCTTTTCTCTTCATCTCGAAGCATAGACACCTGAAGCATCTCCTTGGATGGCTCTTGGTATCAATTCACCATCTATGTTGGAGGAAGCTTCCGCTTGCCCTGGCATTGTGGTGGAGGCCCCTTCTGCACAACCCTGCTGTGCTTGGACATTCAAGCGCAGAAATCCAGGGGGCTGGAGAGGATGCAATGCCTCTCCGCTCTGTGTGTGCTCCTGGGTGACACTGTTGCTGTGCTCCTCCCATGTGTGCTCGAGGAGATGTCCTCACATGTCACTGTCACACTTGTTTCCGTGGAGCTCCACAGTAGCCAGGCAAGTTGTGAAAGGACTAAAAATGATTCAGCCCATCCTCTGGTCAGAACTTGAGAGGGTCTTGTTTTACATTCTTTGGAACTAGAGACCATTTGCATTAAAATAGCGCAATGGGAGTTTTGCATATGTCTTCTATAGGCGTGGGGGCAGGACACCATATGGCACTTAGTACTGGAAAGATTGTGTGTAACAACTGATCAGTAACACAGTATTTGATACTCTAATTGAAACTCTGGTTTATTCTCACTTGGGCTATTGCAGAGATAAACTGGAGAGATATATTCAAAGCATTTATTTTTAATAGTTTTTTTCTCCTTTTTGCTTTATACTTAATTGGAATATTCAGAATAATGCTGAAGAAAGTATACTGTGTCACTGCAGATGGCTCTGGGTGGCTGAAAGGCTCAGTCTGCAAGTTCTCGGCAGGGCATAGATTAATGCTGCTTTTTTTTTTTTCTTCTTCTACTTATAGCCCAGGAGAAGCATACACCTACTGGAGGATCAGAATTAGATGAAAGGTCCATAGTTTCAGGCCTAAGGCAGTTGCTTTCTCAGTCAAGTCTGCTGTGCAATGCAGGGACATGGCTGTGGCACTGTGTTACTGCTTTCCTTTTCCTTTAGTAGACATAACCAAGAGACAGCAGCTCCTACAGCCTTTCTAAAGGAAAAAACGTGTGTGTGTATGTGTGAGAAGGGGCAAAAGGCCTGTGCATCCAAATTCCTTACTTTGAAACAAGGATAAGTATATTTGGAAAATAGATGGAGAAATATCTTTTTTTAAATTACTTTCCTTTTAAAAACTTTATTTTTTTGTTTTTCATGGGAAATTTAATATAAAATTCAATCCAATAATACTTCTCAGTGTGCAGAGAGAATAGTTTTGGCTTTTTAAATAGATCACACAGAGAAAAATTGTGGGTCTTTATTTAACAACTTCTTTTTTAACTTACTTTCACTGGTGAGACTTCTAAATTAAATATTTAGAATTTCTGCCATTGTTTAAATATTTCATTTGGAAATTTCATCTGATAATGAATTACATTGACAGAAAAGAACATTTGCTGCAGCATATGTTGTTGTTAAAAGCCAAACCCTGCTTAGATTGAAAAATATTGTCCTTGAAAAAATTGCACCCAGCTCTTCTTGTATTCCGTGTGTGCATCCCAATCTCGCATTCTGGCAGAACAGGTCAGAGCCGAACAAAGAAACGCTGGAGAAAATTGAACATTTTCCCAATGAGGACAAATTTAAGTTATCAGAGGAGGTGCAGTGTCATAGCACTGATAATGTTTCAGGATGATTGCTGTATCTCTGAAAAGTATTTTTGCTCAGTACTTTCATGAAAGTAGGAGTGCATTGTGCCAGCTGAACATGTGCCATCTGATGGTTTACATTTTAATAGACCAAATTCAAATGTGAATTTGCTGGCATAAGCTTTTAGCACAAACGTGGGAGAAGGTGGTGATCTAAAAGACACAGTTGGGAAGGCTGCAAACAAACACAAAAACCGTCACCAAATGTGCCGATGCATTCTGCATTGCTAAAGTGCTGTTCGTAGATGCTCTGTAACGTCATAGGTCTGACTCACACCAAGAGGAAACAAAGACAAATTTGGGCAGAGACTCTCGCCTCTGGCAGGGTGGCCTTTCCACTTTGGTACACAGAGAGCAGCCGGATCAGGGAATGT
Source organism: Ibidorhyncha struthersii (assembly GCA_013398815.1). Taxonomy (NCBI): domain Eukaryota; kingdom Metazoa; phylum Chordata; class Aves; order Charadriiformes; family Charadriidae; genus Ibidorhyncha; species Ibidorhyncha struthersii. The sequence goes on from VZSZ01004103.1 coordinate 413,846, forward strand.
GGGAGATGGGAAGCTCTCAACATCAAGCAATCAGTACACATATACGGGATATTGTGGCAACAGCTGTATGTTGAAGCATGAGTGAGCTGAATGGCAGTTTGGGTACGTACCTGCAGTTTTCTCAGAAAGATAAAAGAGGTTGGACAGGTAAGAATGGAAATTCAAGTGGCTGCATCTCCCAAGGAGCCAGGGCTCGTAAGGAATCCCCAAGAAGGGAGCCCCCTGGAAACCAATGATTTCCTGCTGTGGTTCAAGTGAAAAAACTAACAACCCAGCACACTTCAGCCCCCCCCAGATGTCTTCTTTTCCTTTTCTTCCCTGTCTTTGTTTCCAGCTGCTCTGCTAGCCCCAAACTACATCTTACAACTTTTCTTTTTCCTTTTGTGCCTTTGGTAAGTAAACAACTTTGCTTTCAATATGGTGATCACTTTGGTTAAAATACCTTTCAGAAAATTTCTTGCATGTTTGGTTAAACAGTGTGAATAATACTGAAATGTCAAGATAGTTCTTCCTTTTTCTTACCTCCACTCATCTGTTTCGTCTAGAGCTTGTTTCATTTAGTCATGTAGGTATTTCATGGTAAATTTGTAAAGATTTATTTTGCAGCACCCCGACAAATTTAATAGGATATTGATCTGTGAATAATGTGGCAGCTGGAACTCTCCACCTTGATCTTGAGGAGCTTTGGCATTATAAGTTGCCTGGTGTTGTTATTACTCCATGAATGTATCTCCTACAGGATTCAGGAGGGGTCCTCCATGGGAAAACTTGGTCTTTGAGAATATTGTCTATCCCTGGCCCATGTTACCAATGGATGCAGCAGTGGAAAGCCAACAAACAAGGAGAACTTGCAATAAAAGGGAAAGTTTTAACCGAGAAGGAAGCTAGGACGTATGGCTTCCCGATCAGATTGGAAAAGAAATGGCTAAAGGAGAAAACATTGAAATCCCCCTTTATATGGTATTTTGATCTTCCCTCCAGTTTTTAAAGGCTTCCTAGTTTTATGTACCTGCTTTAGATACCTTTTTCTAGAGCGCCACTGACAATTATGATGTTGAGAAGGAGAAAGATTTGTCCTCTTTGAACTTTGCGAAGTGCCTTTGGGGGCCTGCACCCACATATAATGAGATTTTAGAGTATGAGTCTAAAAGTGTGCTCTCCTAGGCCAGCACTCAAAGCAACACCAGCTGTGCTCTCATAAAAATACCCAAGCCTGGATTCCTGAGCTGGACTTTCCTGACCGCGTTCGGTCCATGTAAAAGAGAGCAAATTGTTGCTGCCCTTTTATTTTTGCAGGTGATGAGTTCCCGTGAGTGGAAACAGCAGCTCCTTCCTTCCTTCCCGCCCCTGGGAGGTGGGAGTCTGGACAGGGTAGGCAGTGACTGAAAAATGTTTGCAACCAGCAGTTGCCTCCATCATCTCTCTCACCCCAGAGTTCAAGGCGATTTATAAGATGTGGCTACTGAAAGATTGTGACACACTTCACAGCAGTGGACTCCGTGCTCTGCAGTGTTATTGCTGGCTCAAGGGGCTTTCTTTGTAAAACAGCTCGCATACTTACGTCGTCTCTCCTCCTGTCAAAAACGCACTGCAGAGACTGAATATGGAAGGGAAGGGGCTTATTAACACTAGAGCCCTGCCTGGCATCTGGGTGGGCTTAACAAATAAGAGGTAAGGTTTGGATACGAATCGATGCTGCTGCATCCGAGGCCGAAGAGAGCTCAGGCACAGCTGCTGAGAAGAGCAGTGGCACCAGCAGTGCCGGGCTGTGCTTTGAAAGATTTGCGGGAGCACTCCGAAAACCTGCCAGCTGCTGGCTTCTGGCACAAAACGTGTATCACATTACAGCGATTGCCATGCAAAGACTAAAACTATAGAGCTTCTTTTGGCCTGCTTGAGGATATTTATTGTGTTACTGATTTGTTTGTTGTTTTTCCAGAAACTATGCCAGGCTGTGATTATGTCATTTTGAAGATGTTATTTTGGTCACCCACGAAAATCCATCAGTGCCAAAGCCAGGTAAGCTATTGCAGCGGCAAAAGCACGTTAGAAAGCTTCTGGGATACAAGCCTGGATTTTTTCCATTAAGAATAAAAAAAGCAAGTCAAGAAAAAGAGCGGGGAAGCCTATCTAGAAGACAGAAGCAGGAAATACACACTGTATATGTGTAAGGTCCTGACACCGCAGCATTCCCTCTAAAGCATGCATGTGCCAATTCCATGGGTTGCAGATTAACTGCTGCGCTAAAGAAACAACATTCCCCCTTCAGTCTTGTTCTAACTTCACACAGCATATCTTTTGAATTTGTGGCTTTGCTTCTCTGAGTCCCCGTTCCATCTCCTCCCCTCAGGTTACTACAAATAACTGCAAGTTCACTGTTATGCCTCAAAAATGCCAGACTGTTTCTACAACATATGCATTATCACCACAATGATCTTACTACACCAAAAGATTAAACATTATTAACTGAATTGAAAACAATCCTTATGTCTTCTGAACATTTCCTCTACAAAACTCTGAATATAGATTCTAGACAAGCAGACAAACACTGAATTTTTACTCTCATTTCATTGCTGCAGTCATTGAGGCATCTGGGGTATAACAGAAGACAATCATTGGCCAGTTTTCTTAATCTTTAATGAATAAAGACTTTCACACTTTTGAAAGTTGTGATTCAGGATGGGCAGCCCTTGACAGCAAGAATGTTAGGAATGCTAAAAATAAAAGCCTGGTGGGCTTTTAGAAAATAAAATTAAATGTAATATGGTGATGCTCCAACTGGGTTGGAGAAGAAATGCCACAAATGATAGGTTTTGTCCAAAGATGTAAAACTTTTAATCAAATCAGCTTAGGCAACATTTAATTTCAAAGAAGGTCTGGCATCTGTAAATTGAAGGCTAACTGCAGGAGATGCTAGAGAATGCTACTGTGGCAACCACCTGAGTGGGATAAACTGGGCTTTAAAGTTTCTTTCAAACACATGGGACTTTTCTAAAACAATGGAGAAACATATTCGTCTCAGACCTTCATATTAGTGATCGTGTCTCTCTCTGCATGAAGAAAAAAGCAACTTTATACAAAATACTTCATGTTCTGACTCATTTCGCAGCAGAGGGGTGATGGGTTTCAGCAAGTGTAAACTGGGTGTCTGAAGTCAGAAGTCAGCTTCCCAATATGACCCTTTCTAGGGTCTCCCTCTACGGACAAGCACGGGACAGAGGCTCCTGGGCAGCAAGTACTAGAGTCTGCAGCCAGGAATATCCTATAACCTACTCAGGGTGAATCAGTCCTTGTGCAGAACGATTCCCTGACATCTGTCTATGAACTTCATCTAGTTCATTTTTCATGTCGCCAAGTGGATAGTTTTCCATCCCTTCCTTTAACATAGCGTTGTCTGCTATTAATTCTTATGAAGATTCAGCAACATAATAGGTCAGTTCTTTGTATCCATCTCTTCATGAGGTTTCAGCTGTCTCTAAGGGTGTATGGAGGCAGATAACAGGAATTTATTGCCTCTGATGCTGTTTAGCCACCGGGTATCTTCAGCAATCCTATTTTTGAACTGTGTGTCCCTGTTCCAAGTTAGGCAAATTTTCTGCATTAACACTTCACAAAACAAACAGAAGTTAAATGAAGAGAAATTGAAATTTCTGCACCGCATGTTAATCCAAGGGGGAACATCATCACATTGTCATGGATTTTATGCATCATGGGATTTAAAGTGTGAGGAGCAAGAGAAGCAAATGCGTGAAGTTATTTGGGATATTAGGCAAAAAGATTTTCTGCAATGCTGTTACATTACTAGCCAAGGATCATTATTTTTTGCGCTTCTGTCATTGTGCCATTTGCCATCTAGACAGGGGTCTCTTGTTAGAGGTAAGTGATGGAGAAAGAAGGTACAGGAGTAAAAGCTACCTCAACTGAAAAGAAGTGGATCTTCAGTGAAGCTGATTATGAAAGTATGTGACTTTCTGCTTGCACTAGGTATGTTGAACTGGCTTTTCATGTTCTGGCACATCAGGTGAAAGATCTTGGGGAAAAATAAGTGCCAGGTTATGGTATACCTGAGGCGAGCCACAGAGCAGTGCATATCCACTGACACAGTAATAACAGCCTTCCAAGAAAGAAAATGCTGAACAACTTGTCTGACATCAACACCCCTCTGTTTTTCCATAAAAGCATCAATAATCAGGATTCTTTTCAATGTGCTGCTGGTTCAGGGTGAGATTTTCGGAGGTGCTGAGCAACCACTTCTTCCCCCTCTCCCCACCTCCCCCTCAGCATCGGTGACTGCTGTTAGCACTTCACAACTGAGTTAAAAAATGCTATATGCTCAGGAAGCGGAAGGACATTATGCTTGAAACATATTTTCCTGGTGCATTTTATTCCAAAACACCTTTAGTGGCTGAAAATGGGTCATGACAGGAACTTGGGGGCTGTACTGCCCAGGTGGGGAGCAGTGGGTTCCCAGAGAAGCTGTGAGAAATGGTTTGGGTCTGTACTGCCCAGGTGGGGAGCAGTGGGTTCCCAGAGAAGCTGTGAGAAATGGTGCTAAGTGGCAGCCGAGCTAATCACAGGGTTATCTCCTCACTTCACCTCCTCCGCAAACTGCAAGCAGCATTCAGAGGAAAAGCCACGTAAGAAGGGTGAGAAATCTCTTCCTGCTCTCACACAAGGGAATTCATTGGAGAAAAATGCTGCCAAAGTGTTGAAGAGAGAGGGAAGCAAAATGTCCTGACTGTGGGGTCCTGTGTGAAGCTAACAGACAGACCAACCAAGCCCAGTCCTGAAACGTTACTTATTTTCTGCTGAGGCAGTGCTGT
>VZSZ01004103.1:419082-510662 GCA_013398815.1 Ibidorhyncha struthersii
AGGAGAGGAGAGGAGAGGAGAGGAGAGGGAAAAGTTAAATTATGTATGCACATATTTGTTTTAGAACAAAATAATAGGATCCTGTGGCCAACAGTGAAATATGATTACCTAGTCACAGGTATTTCTGATATTTCCCTGTAATAAAATTACATGTTTGAATACAGAGAAGAACAAATAATGAGATTCTTGACTTGCCCCATTCCTGTGCTTTAATTGTAAACAAGCAGATGCAATCCATGAAGCTAAATAAGATTTCCCCATGTTTCCTTCTGAAAATGGTTTTAAGTAAGATAAGGCACTAAAATTTAATCCTTCTAAGAATGTGCAAATACTGAATCCTTGATACAGACACAATCTTACCATGAATTTATATGGGAGCTTTAATGGTTTTGTAAATTAATCAATAACATGGTTAAATTATATTTGCTCAGCTAATTATTTTCCATGTCCTGTAAATTAGAACTTCAGTAGTCTCTAAGAAAAATCAGTCCTGCTGCTTGTATCACATTTGTGTTTACTTACTGATATGTTATTAAAGTGTTTGTTGATTTGTTCTGCTATAGGCTGGTAGCTTTCTCTTTGCTGTTTGAGTGGCAACTACGGGGCTGCAAAGCCATGCAATGTTAATTACATTATTATCTATTTAATATGCCCAATCCATTTTAGCAGAGAATTACTGCACATTTATAGCCTCTCCTCAAATTCCTCCTTGTCTCACCTTTGGGGGAACAGGATTTAACCACCTTCTTCCCCCAAGAAATCTTCAGAATTTTTTTTGATGACTGAAATAGACCTTGATTGGGTTCTTAGCCTTGTGACTTTGAAGGGCACAGCTTCAAGTATGCATTGAATTAGATGATATCCAGAGGCTCCTTCTAACTTGAATTATTCTGTGGTTCTATGAATCTGGTCATCCAAGAAGTTTTCCCCAGTCAGTTTTCCCAAAGACCTGTACCCAGACCCCCACCACTCGTGGGTCTGTATGACAGGACTAGTTTACAGCATGCAAAGCAGCAAATTGTGATTTCAGTTACAAAGATCCAGACTCTCACACTATAGCAGTATGTACAGTTCTTATCTCAATAAGAAGAGTTAGTAAGAGTAACTTAAGAGTAAGAGTTAGCAAGAGTAAGCGTGGCCTCTCCAAATTACTGCCTTGGGAATGTATACATTCTGCCTGACAGAACGGAGACCAGGGGATGCCGCAGGAGGAGAGCTGTTACGCCCCAGAGCCCTTGCACCTCACCTCTGGGAGGAGGGCACTTGCCCACTCCCCTCCGCATGGGCCAGCAGAGGCAAGGAGTGCAGCGGGGCGCCGGGACACAGGGCTGCAGAGCATAAAGCCCAGGGGCACTCAAAAATGACACGGGCCTTCAGCTCATACGGCTGTCATGGTCCCTAACTCAGGAGGCTATAGGGCCCCTCCTTTGACTTGAGCACAGGCACGGCGAAAGGGGCTTGAACTGCCAGGGGAGGATGACTGATGGCAAGCAGGAGCCAAAACTGCAAATACAAATGCATGGCAGGAGAAATGCAGAGCAGGTTGTGTACTTGCAGTGGGATGAGATACCCCTGAGCCCCACAGCAGTAGGAGCAAACCCGAAAAGACTCCTGCTTGGCTTCTTATCCCTTAAAATACGTATGGAGCTGCCACGAGGCTAACTGCACTTTTCAGGACAAGGCACTCAGTGCTGCAGACGGCAGGTTTGATTTCAGCGATATAACCAAACTCAAAAGGGCATAATGGAAAGTTGCCTGGCCACAAATCAGGGCTCCAGGGACCAGAAACAGAAGGAGAGGTTACCCGCCTTCATCCTTTCAACATGTCTTTATAAGCAACAGTCTGCTGCAGAGGTTGCAAAAGCAGGTGGATATGAAAGCCAAACTGAATATGGAAAGATTTGTAGCATGCTTCTTACTTTCCCTTGCCTCCTAACTATAGTTTTATGCACACACACACAGAAACACACTTAGAGAGCATAAAATATTACATGTAAGTGGGACTTTTATCTTTTCTCTATCTTTGATATGCCAACAAGCTGGCATATTTAGCACTGCACTGCTCTATTTTTTTGCATTTACTTTCTGTTTTTGAAGACATATAAGTGGCAAGAAAAGAAATAGAGGCAAGAAAGTTTAAACGAATAACAGGAGACTTGTATTTCAATATCTAGCTAATTATATCCTAACTCGATCTTTTACAGTGTAACAAATTAATTCTTGTGTTAACATATGAAGTACTACTTTATAACAAAGAATCCTAGTTTATGCCTAATTATTTATTTTCCACGTTAAGACACATGCAGAGATCAGGCTGAATATTTCATGCATACCTTGGTAGCTATATGAATTTGTAAAAAGAATCCACTGTTACATGCCTGTTTTTTTTTTTCTAGATTTTTGACTGTGGTTTCTGTTGCTCTGACTTTCTTACATTTCTTCAGCTGACATTTTCCAGGATTGTCTGCTGGTTACATCACACAAAAACTCTTGAATGAACAGTTCACCTGCTCTCCATAATTATTGTGTTTAATTTTTTTTTAATTAAATTGATGTTTTTCTAAAGTATTTGTTTGTACATGAATAGCTCTAATGGGTCTTTACTCCGAGAGCCAATGCTTTCCATTGCACTAGACTCCATCATAGGGTAATTGCTGGGTTCACTTTTGCACAGGCAAACAATTTGCTATATAGCTTGAATCACCATTCTGTAGATCTGATTGTGCAATCATTTAAGCATTTGGATATTTCCAGAAGCCTGTCTATGCCCATAACACTCGGCAGGGCAACAGAAATGTATAAAGCTATGTATGTGTCCAAGTATGAGCAGGATCGAGGTCTCTTATTGTTCCTTTCTACCTCTTAAATGGTCTTTTGCAGCTTTGATTATCCTCTGCAGAACTGTTTCAGGTTCAGAGTTACGTTATCTTTATCCTTTTGATTTGCTTTGTTCCTTGATCCTGTCACTGTAGTACTCTCCTTCAAGCTTCAGAACAAAAGTACTTTTGGGAGCAGGGGCCCTGTGGCAGGGAGCGGGGCTCTGCTTTCCTCCTGGCAGTTTGCCACCGATCTGAGCTCAGGCAGAATATTTGTGCTTGTTCAGTGCAACAGCTTCAGTAACTGCACCAGTGAGCACTCCAGTCTCCCTACCGAGACCAGTCCATTTCTTTAGCACAGAAAAAAATGTAGACAACAGCTAGAGTTTAGGGTAGGGCTTTTTTTTTTTTTTTTTTAAATAAATGACTTCAATGCAAAACATTTTCCTCAGAAGGTACATTTATCCTAAGTGGCTCTTGCTGGTTTACACACACCCTGTCCTTTCTCTTGCTTTGGAAAGTTGTTCCACTTGATTGCTCAGTTTGCCTCTTTAAGTCAGTGGTGGCAGGGGAATTATAAAGGCGATGAAGGTGCAGCCAAGTCCCAGGTAGCCCGTGCCAGATTAAAGCTGATTTAAAGTCGTGCTGACTGACTCTGAAACTTTATTTGCACAAGAGACAAACACTTTTGGAAAAAGTTGCTCATTTTTTTTCCAACAGCGCGTGTCTGGCTCAGGGAATCTGCTGAGGTGTGCTCACCTTGCAAAGGCAACATGGTCCGTGGTGCTTTGCAGATTGCCGGGCTGCTCGTTGGTGGCATTGGCATGATCGGGACGTTCGCTGTTACGGGCATGCCTCAGTGGAGAGTGTCTGCCTTCATCGAGAACAACATCATCGTGTTTGAGACCATTTGGGAAGGCCTGTGGATGCACTGCATCAGGCAAGCCAACATCAGGATGCAGTGCAAGGTCTATGACTCCGTGCTGGCCCTCTCGCCGGACCTGCAGGCATCCAGAGGGCTGATGTGCGCTGGGTCGGTGCTCTCGTTCCTCGCTTTCACAGTTGCCATTATTGGGATGAAGTGCACACGGTGCGTGCAGAGCAGCTGGCAAGCCAAGGGCTATATTATTCTGACGGCTGGGTTCCTCTTCATCCTCTCGGGTGCCGTTGAGCTCATTCCAGTCTGCTGGGTTGCCAACACCATCATCAGTGACTTCTACAACCCCGCGGTCAACGTGGCACAGAAAAGGGAGCTTGGAGAGGCCCTCTACCTGGGCTGGGTAGCTGCCTTCTGCCTCATTGCTGCCGGAGCCATGTTCTGTTGCTTTTGCCTCTGTTATGAGAAAACCAGAAGCTACGGATACTCTGCACCAACCCACTACTCTGCTGACAGCCAGCTTTTGCACAGGAAGGCTGAGAGCTCGTACTCCAAAAGTCAGTACGTCTAGATGCCTCCTGCCTTTTCCTATTTTTGAAGCATTCAATCTGTCTGGATGGATTTCAGCTTCTGCACAAAAGGGCAGCTAGAAAGCTGCCTTTGCCTTCTGCCCTGTAACTGCTCCTGTTGGGGCGACATTTTGGAGCTGCAGTTGCCCTCAGTGGGCTCTGCTGTGGGTCATGCTGCAGCACATATGATTTTAATGCATGGAAAGGTGAATGTTTAATATTATTTTAATAGTAACTTGGAATAGCTTTGGTTTGCGTGGCTTTGCTTTGGGTTGCATTTTATGTGTAAAACAGTAATAAAGGGCTTAAAGTTCCACTGTGATATGAAATTCTGGTGTATTGCACAGAAGAGGGGAGTTAAACAGCCAGTTCTTTTTTTTTCCTTCCTGGGAAAGAGGGAATAACAGTAAATAAGGACAAGATAATAATGGTTTAAAAGAAAAGCATTCACTAAGGGATTGATTTACTGAAGGTTTAATGGAGGGTTGCATGAAGAATTTATTCAACAGAGGCAGGTAAACTGAAACATACGAAAAATATCCCTTATTTCAGAGAATAAACATAGCTCTATGTTCATCCTAAATATCATCTTTTTGATGAAAGTTAATATTTCTTTTGTAATCCATATAGGTCAAACTCATTCACATCCTTCTATTTAGAAGCAGCAGTATTCCCTTGCAAACCCCTCACGGCTTACAGTGTTTTGCAGTATTACACAGATCACAAACACTGGGTTGGTTCCTTGCCGCAGGACTCTGTGATATATATATTTTTAAATAAGGGTCTTCTGTACAAGCAGGTTGATATTATTGCTAAGACTCACTCACAACAGCATATAGGTATAAAAAACATAAACAGTGGTAGTATTTTCTCACAGTTCACATTAAAAAAAGCTAAACAATATTTTTAACAATAAGATCATGAACCCATGAGAAGCAACAATGCAAAAAAACCAACTCTACTGAAAAATAAATAGGTCCATGCAAATTAATTTTATAAATGACCCAAATTAATCAATAGTAGTAATGTTTTAATAGAATTTTGTAACCAATGAATAAGATGTAACTCCAGACCCACAGAAATCAATGGAATTTTGCCTTTGACTTAGCCAAGAACACAATTCAATTTGTGGTGTTTAATGGAGAAGAACATTCTTGTTCTAGAGTTTGATTGACTGTTTTAAATATTTTATAGAAAGTTTATTATGTGATTATTAGTCCTGTAGTAAATTCCCTGGACTATTGCTACTTGAAAGTTTAGATGCAAATTCTTCAGTTCATAAGATGCAACTCTGAACAACCTAGAAGGCATCAAAATCTGCTCTAGGACTCTTCACAGTGTTTGTGAGATACATAGTAAAATGTGCTTGATTATGTAATTTTATTTTTCTTCCTTATTTTTTAGCAAATTATTTCTACGTGTATACATATGTGTGATTTGTGTGACCTCTCTATAATATAGCAGTGTGTGGCTATATTTGCTTTGTATTCCTTCATTAATGTTTAGACGTTGCCCAGCCTCTTTTTTGGGGGGAAGAGAGTGGAGGAGCAATCCTGTTGTTAGCGGCACTTTGTGAATGTCCTACACAGAACTCATAACTAGAACACCAGGGTTTATAACAATATCTATAATAAAGTCACCTGCCTTGTTCAGCCCTCTAAAAGGCAGGTACAAGATCTGTCTCAGAAAACTACATGTATATGTACCAGTGCACTGTAGTTATCTCTGCTGTCAACACACGGAGTGACTCATAGAGTATTCATCTATGGGGCTGAGGCAAGCCTCAGTGAAAAGTGAGAGAAGCATGAGATCCCTGTAAAAAGCCTGCATACAGCAAACACTACTGCTACATCGGGTAGTAGTGTCTATTCCTGGTAAAGCACACACTGATCTAGCTGTACAAACAAAAGAAGATACAAGAAGACTGTAAGAAGGCTTACAAAATTATCCACAGGGCTAACAGGAACAACAGTCCAATGACTGTGAGCAGGACCCTGAAGTTTTTGAAAATCTCCCTTACCTTATGATCTTATGTATGCTGCAAACAGTTCACCTCATTATAAAATACACATATTCCCCCTTAAGTATCTCCCAGGCACATGCAGCCATTTCCTTTAAATTGTATCTATCTCACTCATATACCATGTCTTCAAGAGGACCGAAATGAAAGCTTCCATTTTAAACAGAGCTGGTCTCCCCCCAGTGTGTGTGTTAATAAACCCTGAGTGGTTTGAGCAGAGGGTCCCATCTAAGGGCGTATATCCAAACACAAAACAACTGCCTGAAGCAATAAACCCTCAAACATTGTATCCTGCAATTTAGAACTCATTCTCGTGCTTACAGACTAGAGAAATTATCTGGGAAATAAGCTGTATTGACTCCATAAATGAAACCAGGGGTGTCTAGCTTGTTCCCCTTTGCCCTGCACTTTGGGTGCTTTTATGCATTCTTGTAATGTAAAATGGATGTGGAGTCCTTCCAGGTCCGTCTGGTGTCCTCTGTGCTGTGTAAACGAATGCACGACTCATGGGTCAGAGGAGAGTAATGCTCATTTAACTCAGACGAGTGAAGGTTCAAGATTTCAATCACTGCTCTGTGATTGAGCAGCAGGGCTTTCATTTATAATGAGCCTCTTCTGAAATTCTCCCTCTGCTGCTGCGACTGTTGTGGAGGTCTAGAAGGGAGAGCTGCCACCTGCATTACGAGGCACTGCTCTCGTTAGAGCTAGACAGCAAGGTGGTAAACACATGGGTGGCAGCAGAGCAGCAGTTTCAGGAGCTGCTTTGTGCAGGCAAAGCAGAGCTGTAACAGAGCCGGAGCGCATGTGAGCTCCTGCTTTGCAATTTTATGTGAGAATGAATCATCTGACACAGGAGGCTATCACACATCTGGAAATTCGGTAAGGTTGGCTGCATATAATGGATTTGTCTGTCTCTTGAAGGTGCAGTCCTGAATAGTTGTTTTACTCCGCCATGTTTTTGAATATACATGGTGCCTGTATGTGAGTGTTTAGATGTAGGCTGCTTGCTTTCTGTTCAACTCTCAAACATGACTAGTAAAGGAATAATGGAAAATGGAGCAGGGAGAGATTAGGAGAGGCCATATCTTGTGCCTCACAGCCAGGAAGGCTCATTACTGAAATATGAAAATGGCCTTACTGCATCAGCCTGGAGATGTTTGGAGATCTGCTGCTGCCACTGTCAGGGGCAGGTGCCTAAAGAGCAGCAGAAGACCAGGGTCAGTGAACAGTTGTGCTTGGAGGCACTGTGCCCACTTCCAGCCTCCTATACTCAGGGTATTTTTGTGCTCAATGAAACAGCAGGCTTGTCTGTGATTTAAGCCCTTCACGAATAGTCAGACCCCACACCGCAGGTACAGTGGGTTTTGTGAGCATGAGGCATGATGCACAGGTCTCCCCTCCTGCTGAGCTGGAAGAAGGGCAGCGCTGGGTAACTCCAGCCCTGTGAAGATCCTGGCCAGTACCACCAGTCCTGACACAGGCATGTCCTCTACCCCAGTCTTGCCTTGCAGAGCAGGTTTGAGCACCTGGACTGAGCCCCTTAACCAATGTCTGACTCCGTTCTGCATTTTGGATGCTTCTAGCCCTTGGACTTTACCTGTGACTCTACCACAGATCAACCCCTAGGCAGCAAAGCAAGCTAACCCCTTGCCAACCATGCTGCCTCCCCACTCATCCCACTGCCCCATGGAGCTGGTGGTCACAGTGCTTTCCTGCAAAATCTCAGCAAGGAATGTAGGCCATTGGTAGTCCTAAATATGTGTTGCTTGAGAAATTGGGAGAAGGCTGATGCCAACTAGTTTATCTGGGTACCATCAAGAGTCCCATCAGCACCATCAACACTAGTGGGAGGTGGTCCATGTAGGGTCAAAGAGGACAAAAAGGAGGAGAAGACAGTGTGAGTGGAGTTCACTCTAGAAAAGGTGATATCTACTAACTACTCCATTGCTCTTCTCAATGAATAAATATGCCAAAATTATTCCTGAGAGACGTTTGTGCAATAAAAACTTCCAGAGGTGGCTACTCTGCAGTGTCCTTAGCAATCTATCCCAGTACTTAATTATAATTTTCATTAAAAAAGGTTTTCATGAAGCTTAAACTAAATCTCCCCACTGCAGGCTAAGGCTGCTCCATTATTTCTTGTCCCATCAGCACCTGGCATAGAAAACTGACTACTGCTTTCCTTTAAAGCAGGCAGTCTTTTCCATATCTGAGGACAGTTACCATCTCAGCTCTAGAATCTTTCTTGCTTAGCTGAATCATCTCTAATTCTTTCCTCACTGGCATGCTTGTTAAATTTCTCCCCATATTTGTTTACCTCCTCTGGTTGTTTTTGTCTCCCCCACCTCTTTCTTTAAGTTTGATGCCTAATACTGGACAAAGAATCCCAGAGGAAGCCTCATCACTGCTGAGCACACTGAATATACTTATTGCAGGTTAACGTAGCATGGGTAAATGATTCACAAAACCGAGCAAATACCTTCCTTGAATACATTAAATGCATTGCACTTCTATGATTCCAGGCCTCAAGATCACCGGCTTTCCTGAGCTGTGGGACTTAAGCATTGGCAGTACATTGACCAGCTGGGTGTGTAATGCAAATTTCCTTGCTGCAGTTCCTCCTTTATTGCTAGATCCCTGAGGGTGATAAGATGAGACCCCAGAGAAATCCTTGTCTCCAACAATAGCAGAAATCACTGTTTGGAAATAGGGACATGATAGTTTTCCTTCCAATATATCCTTTTGTTATTTTACTCACTCATAGATTCTGCATCCACATTATGTTATTTTTACTCTTCTCCATCCCTTCAGTGTCTCTGTTCACTTCCCACTGCTTTGTCAGATGTTTTAATAATGTCCAAATGGATCAGATTTTCTCAACTTTTATTTTGTAGAAAATATTACAAAACAAAAGCTATATCTATTTATGCTAAGTCCATGTTACATTTTATTTAACTTTCCATTTACTTCTAGGCATTTATTCTTTTCTTTGTAACAGATTTTAAATCATCCTATACTACTAGATTCTGACTAACAGCTTTCTTGTGCACAGGGTTTTCCACCTCCCCACTCATTCCCTTGGTCCTCCAGACACACAGTATCACTCCTGATCTGACACATACGCCAACAGTCCTTGCTACCAGATTTGGAACTGCACATGCTGAAGTTCCTTCAGTGGAAATTACTCTCTTTCTTCAGTTTGTGCTCACAAAGATTTAGAGTTTTCTATCTACCTTGGATACAGTATTGTAATTCTGTTATGCTCTCCTTCTTCTATATCCTTGTTGTTACTTAAATTCAAAGAGGAGGGCTAACTACCTTTCAGACTCATGCTTACAGCCTAACGTGCCGCTTCCCTTGCTGTTCTCTATTATTTGCATGCCTGTGGCACCTTTTTTATTCTATTTTTTTGAAAAGCCTAATTTGGATTGACTTTTATTGAGTTTCACTTTCCTCGTATGTTTTCTTACCTCTTCGATATATTTTCTTTGCTGGTTGGTTACCTTTTCTGTACTTGTACCAAATACCTTCTCTGTGGAGTTATTCATCCAGCTGAGTATCAACCTTACTCCTACAAGTCTCTCCTTTCCTTCCCAATGGGATCCACATTCCAGATGCTTCCTAAGGAATTTTTAAGCCTCATCCACATTCACATCCTTATGCTGTTCAGTCTAGTTAATAAAGAATATTGATCGGGATCAGAGGAATTGTTCTCCCTCAGTGCTCCAGGCACTTTCACCTCATTGGCAATGGTCTTCTGCAGAGATACAGATCCTCTCATCTTAATGATCCTTCACATAGTATTTTCTGCCTCACAATGTGAGCCCTGTTCCATTCTAACATAAAAGCATCAGATTTGCTGAGGCCTTTCCCTCCTCCATTTTGTACTTATTTTTAAGTCACTGCACACATCAGGCTTTTTTCTTTTTTCTTTTTCCTTCCTTAACTTCCAGCCCCTTAACTCCCAACACTTGATTGGGAGAAATAGTTATTAGACATTCCTCCTTCTTCTGAAGTTTTCCACTCTGTGCTAAACTACACATTTCAGATCTGGAATGAAAGTAGCTACTGTTTGATCATGGACAAAGAAGTTCATATTTTGACTGGCCAGATAGTATGCTGCAATTAGGAACAGCTCTGGATTGTCCCTGTGGGGAAGCAGTGTGTCTGCACTGGTGAATCATTTGTGCCCTTGCAGGCTGTGGGCCATCACCATGCAGAGACGCATCAGCCCCAGGAAGATGCATCAATGTGCAAAATTACAGTGACAGTGGTGCATCCTTGGAGCTGCTACGATTCACGATGCTGGAGAGGATGTTCTGAGAGCAAGTGACAAAAATTAATTGTTTCCTATGAAATACTCCTGCTTTGGTCTCTGTGCCAGCACAAATCCAAAGTGATTTATGACTTCCAGGAAGAGGTCCTTTTGTGTGAGTGTAGGAACAGCTGGTTGGCTGGGCAGGGCTTCCCTTCTCTCCGCCTCCTCTCCTCTCCCTCTATTTGAAGGGGAACTGAGGTAAATCCAGAGATGAAGTTTTTTCAGCTACGCAGGCCCCACAACCAGGGGCTATGCTGCTCCTTCCCTGGGGACACTCAGCTTGCCAGCCAGGGAAAGTCAGCCAGGGTGTCCCAGGGAAGAGGTGAATCCCAATTGTAAGAAGCGAGGAGTAAAGGAACACCCAGGCTAGAAGCACAGAGCTATGATAAAGGACTCTGGATTTGGGTAAAAAGAGAAAGGGGAGAGTGTGGGGATAGAGGGTGACCCTGCTGTGTGCTGAGATAACAGGTTTAGGGGTATCATTGGGTGCACAAGGTTGAGGCTAGTAGTGGTGGAGCTCATGCTGCCACGGTTTATTTTGGAGATTGAAGTTCAGTGTAGTTAGATAAATTCAGGAGGTGGGGTTTGGGAAAGGACAAAAAGTGAGGGGGACAGGAATGGAGAGGGAGGAGCTCAAATTAGGAGTGAGAAAGATGGGAAAACCCCCTGTTCTTCAAAGTTTGAGACTTAATTAGTTACCCACACTGCTTGGTTATGGGAAAGCTAATTCAAGCGTATACTATTATGCTGTGCTCCAAAAGCAATCCTTCTTGGGATTCTGAGCCTAAGAGCTTGTTTATGACAGTATTAGGTAGTCTAATAAAAGCTATTACCTCTTTCTACAAAACTGGCCTCTCGTCTGTCTTTAAGCCATCACTGCCACAGTATACCTTCCCCTCCTCTTTTGGTCCATCACAGTAAATCATGTAAATAAAGGAGTTTCCCTGTGCTTCATCCAGTAATAGCCTAGCTGTATACCCTGCTGATAACCCTCATGAAAACAATCAATACTGCCTTGGGAATTTTCCACTGTTATATTTCCAACAGCTTAATGTGAACTGTGCAATCATATGCCCCCCAAATATGCTTTGAGGCCCTGTCATTAAAGAAGCATATTTTCTGGCAGGTTCTATTTCTATCAGGATGACTGCTCCCTGTATGCAAGTACTGAGGTGACAAATACCTTGTAAAAGCCTGAAGCAGTTTAGATGGATTAAATACTCAAAGGAGTATTTAATATTTTATTACTGTAGGGTTTTATTACACTGAACTCGAGTTCATTCGCAGTGTCCAGGAGACAGGCTTCCTCAGACACGGAATATCATTAAAAGTTTGGCAGTTTTGTCAGGCTGTGAATTTCAGGCATGCTGAGGAAGATGATGGAAAATAAATATTAGTTCTTTTCAATTCAGCTGTCAGTCATGGGTTGCCTCAAAGCTAGAGGTCAGTGCCCAAGTACAGTGCCTGTGATGTGTCTGGGGGAAATCCCTCTCGAAGTTACACCGAGCAGATGTTCCTCTCACTCCAAAATGTGCCACGCTTGAAGAGAAGGGGAGAGAGATGGGCCTTCATCTTTCAACATATGTGCAGGCAGCAATATTAAAGTCAGCACAAATAAAAAGGCCTCTGTTGGCTTCAGTCCATTTTCTCCTGAATTAAAACAGAATCAAAGTAAGCTTTTGCCTCACCAACAGGCTCAAAATACAGTAGTCAATCCAAATAACATAGAAAGTAATGGAACCATTAACTTGACTATGATTTTATTGACCAGCCCTTGTAAATAGTTGAAAACAAAGTGCTTAACCCAGCATGTAATGAACGGACTAGTGGAAGCCACAAGCAAGGAAGAAACGATGCCATTCACGTGTATTTCCAAAACAAGTAATCTGCAGACAATCCTAACCCTATATGTTGTACGCTTAAATCAGATTTTAGCAGATCTAGGTCTGCATGGCTTCACCCAGCACCTCTGCCCAAGGGGAGAGGATGCAGAGTGACTGCAGGGCCACAGTCTGCTGGACTCCCCATTGCTGGGCTCTGCTGGAGGTTAGGCAGCTTTGCAGCCTTACTGGGTAACCGCAGCCTCTGGGAGGTTAAGACGTTTAACTGTAACTCTTAGCAATCACTGATCTAAAGTGTGCTTTTGATAAATCTGCATATTTGCCTGGTCCAAAAATGTTACTGAACTTTAAATTTAGCTCATTAGCCTGTAGCATAACCAACCTATCTATTCTTAACGAGAGCTCATAATGAACTATGTACATTATAGTTGTACATTTGTACAAGATTAAAGTCTATTTGTCTATCTATAGGTGCATGTGTATGCATAAGGACTCTAAAATTCAATGTACATGGAAGATATACAAAGAGGAATGAAACCTGCTTTCGGGAAGGCAGTTAAATGTTTACATTATTGATGCCTATAATTAATTAAGCGCTGAGGATCCTGTGGACTGGAGACAGTCTAATTCCTCCTTTTCAAGAGGCATCAGCATTTTAAAAGTTAGGGAGGGAACAGAAGATATTGCCCCAGGAAAAGACTCAAATGAACATCCTGATTTGAAGGGAAGAGAAAATGTAAATCTGAACAGAGATCCAGGGAGAGATTAGGTGTAAAGGCTACGTGCTTCCTCAGTTGAGTATTTTCCTCTTTGAAGGCAAATACTGGGGTGGACATGTTTGCATAAGAACTAGTATGCTCATCTCGAGGCAGGTAAGCATCCAAATAGCATAACAGATGAATGATGCATAGAACAAGGAGACTTCTAAAGTCTAGTCAGGTGTAAATAGGGTTTTCTGTTTATTTCTTCTCACCTAATACTAAAGCCATTGTATCTCCCATGCTCACCATGTAAGCCTGTATTTAATTTCTACTTTAAGAGCTGTCTGCTGTTCAGAGTGATTTTGAAGTAACTCAGTCAATTAAGCATTTCTTTCTGAGAGGTGAGGTGAGCCTTTAAATGGAGGTACAGTTCTTTAGGGTATACAAGGGCCTAAGAACTCCCTCCAGGCTGATTCAAACACAGGACTTTTCTGCAAAAGATAGTTCTTCCAGTGATTAACAAAGCCAGGGACTCATTGGCATTTGATGAGATTGATGAGGTTGATGAGATTTTCCAGTCCTCGTGAATTTCCAAGATATTGGTACGGTTTCTTGATTTTTTTTCCCCAACCTGTCTCCTGTAGTTCATTTTCATTTCTGAAATTTATCTTCAGGTTTCAAAACTACTATTTATTGGTTTGCCTTTCCGGCTTCCTTGCCCTCAGGTTTCAGTAACAAGAGTCATTCTGCCACTGGACAGCACACGCAGCAGTGTAGTCTGGGTGTTCCTCTCTTACGCCTATACCTCCACTGGATGTCACTCACCATAGGTACTACTTCCGATTAAAGGTCAAAAAAAACACTCAACCATTTAGCACTCTCTGGATGTATTGCTACACAACCAGCATATGATGCATTTTAATAGTATTTCTGGGAGCAGTTTATCTTCTAAACAAACCATGCCCTGACTGTCACAGAGTGTAATTTTATGCATGACCTCAACAGCTGACCCTCCCAGAGTCATGTAAGGAAAAATGATTTCAGAGCAATCCTGCTAGATAAGGCAGTCAGATAAACAGATTCAGTACATTAGGCACGGTCTGTTCTCCAGCTATGCGTACCTTCAAGAGCTGGCTGGCTGAAAATATTGCAGAAAGAATTTTTCTGTTGAAAAAATTTCATTTAAATGTTAGTTTTGAGAAGGTTTTTCCATAATAATCTGATATCCTTTTCAAAGTTAAAATAACAAATCAAAAAACAGTTTTGAAAATTCGGAAGTAAAAATGTCCTGCAAGGTGAATGGAGACTGCACTCCAGTTAAATAGTCTTTTGTGCAGTCTTCTTCTAAGGCAGCAGTCTTCTGCCAGAGAAAGGAGTTTCTTTTAGGCAGGTAACCATCTATGACTTCTGCTTTCATCTCTACCACCTACTTCTTTGCGGCATCAAGCAAAGTGCCGTAGCTTTTCTGCATCATGAGATTCTTTTTCTTAAGTCTGCAGAAGAGTGATGCAATATTCAACTCTCTACATGAACAAATCTGATAATGTATTTAGTTTCTAAAGGTTACATTTCACATTTTAGCTGAAGAAATTTTTTATCTCCAGATTCCTGCTGGCACGCTTGAAGGCAAAAATGAATTGCCCAGATCCCTTGGGAGTATTTTCCACATAGGCCACATTATACTATATAACTTGCATTATCTGGCACTCCTTCCTTACAGTTAGTAACTGTAGGTGGGAGGGGATTTTGTGGGCTGTGAGTGGTTTAGATGGGCAATTCACTTTTTCGTGGGTTTTAGCTTTTGCTATGAATATGTTACGTAGGCACTTAGGGCTGTAACTAAATTAATACCGTCAAAGGCAATGTCTGGTATTTCCAAACACACAGACCACCCCAACACTGCAATCCACCAGCAATCGAAGAATATGTCTTTCTTTGACAGCACTTCTAGGGGCCTTCATAGTCTTTAGCGGGCCAACACTTTTTTTACCAGCCCCATAGGTTCAAAGAGCTGGAGTAACCAGAAACACATCAATTTCAACAACACCCATGAGTTGTCATCATATACTATTATGTCAAGGTAGGGAGAAGAAAGTACAAAACCCATAATACAGCAGTTATTCCTAACTTGCCCAAGGCAAACCAGTCTTTGGCATGCGTTTTTGTCCAGGCTTGTAGTTATCTGTGCAGGCTGAGATACATGCTTATGGGAGGGATCTCTGATTTCTTTCAAGGTGCATTGTACACTGAAAGAAAAGCTTATCCTTTTTGTATGAGACAATTGCCCCCAACCCCTCCTAATGTTACCTGGAGAAGATTATTAGTATGGAACATAATGACAACACTATCCTTCTAATGGGGAGAGAATATTATAGAGGATTGGTTCCTAACAGCGACCTTACTTGTAGATTCAAAAGCAGAAGCTGTGAAACTCTGTCAGCTATTTTCTTTGTTATCCTTGTGAATTATGCAGCTGGTAGAGTAAAGCTTTGATGTTGATTGGAATACTTGACTTTCCTGTACCTGTCTAATATCATGATTATACTTTTGTATTTGATCAAAACGAGGAATCTACATTAAAGAACTACACCGAGTACCTCCTAACTTGATTTAAAAAAAATAATCAAATGCTTTCCCAGGGCTGTAGCACTTAGAAAGTAAGTCCCACTCCAAGTCCAAGCTTAGCTTTTGTCATAAGAACAACTCTAATGACTTATTTTACATAATATTTTAACTGATGGAAGTTCAGACTTTCTTTACTAAATTTCAACATAGCTGCAATCTTGCAGTTAAGAAATGAAAAGCCCTGCAATTAGGTACCTTTAATTGAATCCCTGACACTTACTTAATTATAGCATCACTACAGACACACTATGAGAAGCAGTAAAATCAACTATGACACACCCCTCTGAGTTTCCCATTGGCTAGAAACTTGTTAGGCTTGATGGGTAGGCGCTGTAGTCAGAGGGGATTTCAAAGCAAATAAATAGCAGGTCCTTCTAGCCAGCCAGAAATGGATTTCTACCTGTCTGAACCTCAGACTGGAGCAAGCTGCTTTTAAAAAACCCCAACAACGTGCTGCATGAGGAAACTACCAGAGAAAATATTCCTTCTCGTACCTTATATTTCTTCCATGAAAAAGTGATTTTGGAAGACTTTCTAGGCCACCTCGCTTGAGGTGTCTTTTTCAGAAGAAGCATGGCTTGCTGTGTGTTACAAATCACTGGTCTAATATTTGGAGGTGTTGGCATGGTCGGGACTTTGGCAGCCACAGTTATGCCGCAGTGGAGAGTGTCTGCCCACATTGATAGCAACATCGTGGTGTTTGAGACCACCTGGGAAGGACTGTGGATGGACTGCATCAGTCAGCTGGGCATCAGGCTGCAGTGCAAATTCTACGACTCTATCCTGGCTCTCCCGCAACCCTTGGAGGCGTTCAGAGCCCTCATGTGTGTTGCAGTGGTCCTGTCAATCATTTCCTTTTTGATGGCCATTGTTGGTGTGAAGTACACTCACAGGACCAAGGACGATCTGCAGGGCATCAGTATCTTCATACTGGCAGCTGGAATTGCCTTTCTCCTGACGGGTATCCTCGTTCTGATCCCTGTGTCCTGGACTGGAGGTAGTATCATTCGTGACTTCTATGATCCGAAAGTCCCTACTCCACTGAAACGAGAACTAGGAGCTGCTCTCTACGTGGGCTGGGTGAGCGCTGGACTTCTCATCATTGCAGGAGCAATGTACTGTAGCTTCTGGTGCTGGGCTCATACATCTTCAAAATCCAAGTATCCATCGCTTTCCCGTCACAGATTGCACAAACCTGACATTGCAGGAGAGCCATCACCGAGCGTGCATGCCTATGTGTAGTTGCTACATGTGATCTTTCTGCTTAGCATGTTGATATGTAGTGATTGACTTCGGTGTCTAATTAAACTCTGTCTGTAATGGAGGAGTAATTTTGTTCATTTGCTGTTTACTGTTGACATATATATCTGCTCTCTAATGCGCTTACGGGAAATGTTATTACATGGGCATTATGTTAGAGCACAGTCAGAAGAAAAATCTCACCATTTTATGGGAATGAAGAATGGCATGGGAACAGCAGCAGCCAGGAGGCTCTCAGAGAAGATGAACAGCATATGGTTGGGTTGGAAGGAAGGCAGCTGCTGGGCAATAGCACCATTGCCCTCCCATAAACCCATGATGCGCAGAGGGAGCAATGCATTTTACTCTGAGGTGAAGTCTTCATAAGGACTACTCTAGGACAGTGGTGAGAAGCATGGAGCTGGCAGCAGGGCTGAAGCAGCTGCTGACTGAACAGAGAAGCCACCATCAATCTAACTTCCAATACTGGCACACAAAGGTTCATGCTCTCCCATCAGAGGCCCCTGTGATTGACTATGGACTTCATCGATAGTGGGCGTTGATGTATCCTTCTTATCTCTTCTGAAGGGCACGGAATCCAGCTCATGGAATAATAAAATTTTTAATCACTTCACCAGACTTTGCCATGAATGTTTTAGCTTTCCATTGCTTGCTACCTCTCGTGTTTTATGACTTCTTCTGTTCTATAGGTAGCACCTCGTCTCCTATAAAATTCAGGACAGACCATCTGTCTTTATGCACTTTAAAGTGTCATGCTAATATAAAGTATAATTATACAAGCCAGGCAATGTAAACGTGTAATCCCCGCTTGCCCCGTGAAGGATCAAGAGTTCCTGCCTACATCTTCCTTCACACTCACAAAACCCAAGCCCTAATGTTGTTCTGGCTGCTTTGTGTTAGCAAGACACATTTTAAAATGTAGATGGAGTAGCCGATGCCTAACTGTGCATTGTGCAGAATTCAACTGTATTTGCAGTTGTGCATTTTTTCTTCCACACCTGAAAATTTGGAACCTGCTTTTGACAGTGTGCACATGGCAATGTTGATAAGTGACCAAAAAAGGTTCAGTTCAAAAGAGTTTTTCTAGTTCTTTATGCAGAAGTAATGGATTGTACTATTTTATTGATAATTTTATGACACAGGTACTTGATTTGATCCTTTTCTGTGACTGGTAGCTGATAAAAGGGTGTAATGACTTTTTGAGTTGGGTAGAGCAATGCCTACATATATTCATTTGACTGTTCAATTTGAAGCAGAACGTGGAAAGCTGCATTTAATTAAACAAGCCTTTTATTAACTTGACTTCAGAGGTACCGAAATGAAACAGTGCCGTTGAACATGGATATTCATTACATATATTAGCTAATGTGCATTTACATTTAAGACAACTGGCTCAGATCTTTTAGTGGGAATTTTCTAGTCACCAGAAAACAGGTTTAATGTATCCTGCTCATCACTTGAGCAGTCAAATCAGCACTTACTAGTTTCAGATGAGCTTTAAGAGAACATTTGTAAGCAGGTTTTCCGGTACTAAAACGTATTTTTTATGTTGTCTTGTGTCTGCTGATGCTTGTCACAGCAGCTGTCTTTGGGTCAGACGGCTCATTTCAGTGGGGTCATTCTGTTGACTGTGGCAATAATTTATACTACCCTGAGGACCTCCACCTATTATTTTACTGTATTTATAATACATATTTTGTTTAATAAGTAACTATTTGGTGACTAAGCCAGAATTGCGCTTTTTTGGATTCATTTAGATATGACATTTGTGATTAACAAAGCAGAGGATGAAGCCATATGCAATGCAAATTTGATACATATTTATATGTAGGTAATGGATTTAAATGATGACGTATGCAATGTAAAGCAACTTTATGCAGATACAGGTGCTTAGGAAGTAATTAAGTGCGTTTTTCTACAACGTTAATTAAAGGATCCTGAATGCTTTCACTATCAGTGGGTTCATCTAGAAATCAAATTTGAACTGGGTGTGCCATTTAGAGTAGTAACTTTATTTTCAGAGTTGAAAGATAAAACTGCTTTATTTGAGTATTTAACATTAATTTCAAAGAAAACCTAAGCCTTTTACATTTAACATTAACACCTGATGGCTGCGTATTCCTTCATTTTTCTCTTTTACCAGTTGATCAAAAGGTGAGCTCAAACAAAATCTCTAAACTCACACAGCTTACTGCTTGTGTGTGGGTTTGGAATCTGACCTTGATTCCAAGCGTACAGCGAGGCTGGGCTGCTCTTTGAATGTCTGTTTTTTTATGGACACAAATGGCAATTTCTGGTAATGTGATTTAGCACTTTAGACTCACCCAAATATGCTTAAGAGTCTGTGACACTAAAATTTCCGAATCTGATGCAGGAACAAATTTCTCATGAGAAGATAATCTGGAAGAGATGTAACACAGTGGTTAACCTTCTCCCTTTGAAGAGAACAGAAATTCCTTTTTTGCGAATGCTGGTGGGGAAAAACCCCATAAAGATGATATTACTAGATATTTTACTTCTGTATGCGAGGAATGCATTTGGCTGAATAAACTGTATGGGTGCAATTACACCTGCTAAGGGAGACAGAGTTTTTTGTTCTTTTCTTTCCGCCATTCAAAACCTGTGATGCTCAGAACTGGCTAGTTGGAAGTTGCAGTTTGGAGGTACACATAAGAAAGGGAAGTTTTAAGGACTTTAACGGAAAAACTGTGACTGAGCTTTGAAAATAAACTGCTGCTGTTCATGAGTTTTCTGAGGGTCACAGGAAGAGCTTAGTTTGAGGGGAGTGATGGAAGAGCTTGCACAGGTCTCTAGTGCCCCAGGCCGCATCTTCTACCCTCTGCCTGCTGCCGCAGGAGAGCTCCGGCCCCTTTTGGGTTATATCCAGCCAGACCCAGTCTCAGGTAACCCTGAGTGTCTGAGGCCCTTAGAGCTTATTTAGATGGCTGAACATGTCCTTCCCAAGTGAGACAGGTGAGGAGAGGATGCTCAGGAACACGTGTAATGCAGCAAAGGCATTTAGGGAAAGGGGCCCCTCTTCTCTGCAGGGTGCAGGAGGGCCATGGAAGCAGAGCATTGGTTACACACTACATGATGGAGGACCAAGAGGAAGCAGGGTGTGAATAATTGCTGTTGACTGGACTTTTCTCTCAGAAGAAAAGGCCTGACATGTGGGTGTCATTTGATGTCGATGGGCCTGGGATTACTAAAACATTATGTCACGTTTTCATGTGCTGGAGCTCTGTTTTCATTGAAGAGTGGAGGCGGTAAACTTGCTTTAGTGGTGCTATGCTCACGTTCCTCTAGGCACAACTGTCAGAAACTTCAGGCCCACTGTATTTGTTAATAACAGCTGATTGTGGTTAAATATCTAGTTTAACATCCTGATGCTATCATATACGTTAATATTTTGTGATTGCAGGACAAAATGACTTTGGAAATAAATGGGAATAGCTGAGATTTTGCTATGTATTTGAAATAAATGTATGAACCCTTCAGTTTTTGGTTTTTTTTTTACCATTTTATCATTCTTTCTTTTTTATATTAAAGTGAATGAATGTATTTCCCCATTGCCAGTGAAAGACAGCTTCAGTATTTTCATAATGTCCTTTTCTGATTCAGTCTTGGTTTTTACATTATGCTTTGGGTTTTGCTACATAATAAACAAAGTGGGTCTGATTCCTTGGGAAATAAAACACACAAAACTGATTTAGTGGTGAATTCCAAGACTCTCTTATAAGAAGTTTCCTGAAGCAAATCAATATTTCAAAAGCTGGTCCTGAAATGTATATTCATCTCTGAGATGAAAAGAAAAGCAAATGGAGGAAATAATCCACGACTAAGATGCAGCCAAGGGAATATATTTATGGCAAAAATGATGGCTTAGCAAAACATTTCATTATAACAGAAAGATGAATCAGACAGGTTTTGAGACAAATAAACGCGTGCAGTCATCAGTCCTGATATACAGAGACAAAGCTCTGTGTGAGGGACATTAAGACTCAATGAATTTGTGTCTCTCCTGAAAATCAGTGTGAGGACTCACAAAATCAGAAATGGGAGCTTGATTGTGTCCTTCTGATTGACTGTAACCATCCTTTTGAAAACATCACAAGAGGTCTTTTCAGGGGAGTCCTATGTCATCTTTGAAAACTGGGACAGAGCTGACGCACCAAATAAACAATTCCTTTCCTTTGTATCTGGTGCGGAAATGCTCATTGACTTACACACTTTGCTTTCCTGATTTGAGTCTCAGAGTCTGAGTAAGACTAACTTGACATTTTACAACTACTTTAAGAAAAAAGTAAAAGAAAGTGAAAGAAAACAAGAAATACCCTGATAAGTGTAGGACATTTTTAGCTGAAAAGGTCTGTCTCAGTGCTTGTTGCGTTCAGTTGCAACTCACGGAAAATATTCTGGCTGTCAATGAGGACAAACAAAAAATATTCAAAAGCACAAAGATTTCATTTTTAGCAGCATCAAGTAACAGAAGTGGCTAGGGAAAGGATTGTGACAGCAGCATTAACAAGTCATGTACACCTGCAGAGCCAGCATCTGATAGTCTGTTCTGTTCTGCGGATCAGACTGGATTGCAGCTGGTCTGTCCTCAGTGACAATATAACCAATTGCATCCTTTTAAAAACAATTAAAGGAAAAAGGGAAAAAATTATATTGAACTTAGCTGTTTGTACCAGAAGAAAAGCAGAACACACAAGGTTACCTGATATTCTTATCCCTACACTGCCAGGCATTTAAAAATGAAAGAGTGAGCTAATTTTACCATTAGGCTTTTTATTCTTTTATCTAGTCATTTGCCTGTCCCTCCTAAAAGGCTTCTCACTTAAATGTGTCATCACCTGAACAGTGTGAAATTCTGAGGCATTGTAGAAAAGTAAACTTCGCTGTGCTTTTACTGTTACCAGCCAGTTCAAGTAGCGAGCCCACCAGCATGCGTGTGCTGACGCAGAGGCTCTGTATCAGTGACACTGCTCGTCAAAGGGCCTCCTTTATGTGAGCCCTGCAAACCAGAACAAATCTTGCTGGTAAGATGAGTTTTAAGAAGGACTGTCATTTTAATCAAGGATTCTGGATCTGTCTGTTATCCAGGAGTGCTAACCGCTCGAGTCGTAACCATTGCTGCAGTGACAAGGGAAGGAGAGCTAAAGAATCTGGATGCAGCTGTCTGATCTGAGGAGGGAACTGACAGAATTGCCTCAAGATGTTTGCACTAGTTATTCATCCTAAAGCATGTACACATCCCTTGCCCCAGTGATTTCCAAGCAAACACTACCTGTGTGTCAATCACTAGAGATGATTTTATCATGCGGGTCCCTTAAGCGTTCCCTTTTTTTTATTTAAACATCTCTTTTCATCTAAACAACAACAACAAAAGAGCTCACAACAATTTAACTGACAAATCCAACACCTTTGTGCAAAAAAGGCGCTTCAAAAATAGAAACCACAAACCCATCAAGTTCCGTTCCCTGCATCAGTCAAACACAATAATACATTAAGCTTGCTAAATCTCCGTTGCCCACTTCTGCTATGGACCTTAATCTGTGGTCTTTGTCTCAGTTACCGTGAAGCAGTCCCTGATTGCCAAATGACAAAGATGATGAGTACATTAGTGTTTCAGCTTCTGTCGGATGGATGAGTGACTGACAGAATGATAAGCAATGTTTATTCATTCGGAGTTTCCACTGTAATGCCAGATGGTGCTGGGAGATAGAAAATAATCTCTAGACCCCAACAAACATTGCCTTGCATACTGTCACATTCATTCTGAATTTAGCAGAAATTGGCAACATAAACTCCACGTGTTGAAGAAAAGTGTGTTGTTAACTAAGTACTTTTTGTGAGGCCAAGTTTCACAGGTTAGTTGACTCCTGGTCTCTCACTGGCACAATCAAAATGTTGTCTGCAAGCTTTTCTTACACCAGCCTGGTGGCTGCTGCAGACACACAAGGGTAGACGTGGGGAAGGCTGACACTGGTTCTGGAGCTCCTGCCTGCAGCCCCAGGACAGAGGACACAGGATGGCAGACTCCCTTTGCAGGGCTCTAAAGGAAGAGCACTCTCCTTCCCTCATTTATTCATGCCTGCAGTGCCCTTGTGGTGGGTTGACCTTGACTGGCTGCAAGATGCCCACCCAGAGGCTCTCTCACTCCTCCTCCTCACACTCTTCCCATGCTCCAGCGTGAGATCTTCAGGGGCTGCAGGGGATCCCTGCTGGGGCAACTGGAGCACCTCCTCTTCCTCTCACCCTCCTCCCCTTCTCCCCCGGGGGCTGGCGGGGCTGTTTCTCACACTGTTCCCCTCAGCCCCGGCTGCCGGGCAGCGTTTTGCCCTTTCTGACAGAGGCTTTCCCTGCGGCGCTGCCATGGTGGCTGTGGGGCTCAGCTGTGCCCTATGGTGGGTCGGTTGGAGCCGGCTGTAGCTGGCTGTGTCCGGCTCAGGGCAGCCCCCCCTCCGACAGCTCAGCCTGGGCACTCACACCCCGTACAGCCCCACTGGAAGTTTCCTCCTGGGGTGCAGTGCGGTGCCCTCCCTCCCCACCAGAACTCATCCCTCAGTGAGGCGAGCCGATCTGGGCCAGCAATGGTGACTGGGGCTGGTCACAGCGCAGCCATCAGCAGGCACCACTGCTGGCCCAACACCTGCAGCTGGGTTGTGTGGCAGCCACCGTGTCAGACAGAGCTGGCCTTGGGAACTGGTAGCTGGACCCTGAGAGGAGTGGCTCTTGGTGCCCTGTGTGGAGCCTCTTGGTGCACTGTCCTGATGTTTCCCTTGCATAACGCTCCAATGCAGCGCCAAGTGTTTGGGCCTGAAGATCTCCTGGAGTCGTCCTGCCCCTTGCTTCAGCCACAGCCAGCCGGGATGGGAGCAGCAGGTGCAGTCGAGAGGGGTGCTGCTCTGCACAGCGCTGGGTGGAAAGCTCTGATGGGATGCCCAGCTCATGCCATGGATGCGCACAGCTGCCTCTTGCACTCTCTCCCCTCTGGGGCAGAGGGACTGCATGGGTTTCCAGATGTCTGCACTGGGATGTGCCTTCCCTCCGTGCCTCCACTTCCCCAGTCCACTTCTGCGCATGTCTCTTCAGGCAGGAAAATGCAGTGATTATCAAAGTAATTATCAAGAAATGGAGTTTGTGGAATAAGAGAGTTGAATTGCTGAGGGATGTGTACAATGAAGTGTTGGTTAACACAGGCGACATAAAGCATGGACCTGTCCCTGAGCACAGCAGCAGCAACTTTGTCTCCTAGGCTCACCGCACCCATTACCTGGTTTGTGTGCCACCCAAAAAGCTGTTTGACACCCCAGAATTTGGAAACACTCCACTGCCAAGAGCTAATTACATGCTAATCTTTCTTTGAGTGGTGCCCGTGACAAATTATCTTTCAAGAGAGACTGAGCATTCCCGTGTAATGGACTGTTCATAAACCCATGCTTCAGTTGGCTTTATGGTACCAGCACGTCATTTTGGACCGATACCATTTCACACGGAGAGCCAAAACACCCTTAAAACCTTCCAGGGTGAAATAAAGTTATAGGGATGTGAGACTTTGGAGATAAATGTTCAAGTAGTTTTAGTACACTTGTGAGTTAGAAGTGAGGCTAAAGTTCAAAGTTTATTGAAGCCAATGGAAAGGTTCTTGTTATGACCAATAGATCGTTTAAGCATCAGACATGTCATCATCAGTTACAGTTATTCAGGATCAGCTGTCGGTGGTCCTGAAGACACTTGTTCAGTTGGTCAGAGTTTCATATGGGGATGGATAACACCCTGCAACTGCCTGTTGACATTCGGTGTTGGGTGTTCTTTCTCCTGTGATGTTTCTGGAACAGCCCTCCCAAACTCCTCAGGTATGTGCGTGTGTGCACACACACAGTGGTAGAGACATGATGGCTATGTATACTGGAATTATTTTCCGTAATGTAAAAAGTGTTTCCAGATTACACAATCTGTTACATCACTGGTAGACTAAATGTTGCTAGACATGGAGATTTTCCAAAGATTAGAAGGATATAATCAAGTACAGTTTGCTCACTGTGTATTTACTTCCCTAATTAGCAGCTGAAAATTCACCCCTCCCTTTAAAACACATTTGGGGATTTTTTAAAATTATGTTGTCCTGTCAGCAGGGGGATGAATGAATCCGGGTTTCATCCAGGTTGGTTTACTATTCCCCTTACAGCAGCCTGTCCTGCGGGGCAGCTGGGCACAGGCAGTGCAAGTTGCCAGACATCTGTCTTCTCCAGTGGGTAGGTGTCATGGATGCAGGGCTGGGAACAGCCATCCCCCACCAGAGATCTGCTGCCCAGGCCACTTGCCTCTCCCTCCATAGCAGCTTTTTTTTTCCCTTTTTACTGTCTTTGAAGATTTCCCCTGAAATCTGTAGTCACTAGTTTATCCTTGAGGCTTTGACCGCTGTGTCCAAAAGGATTGAAATTGGCCAACAGGTACGGGAGTTACTGGGGGAGCTGGACAGACAGACAGAATAACTGCAGGAGACTAATTTTCATGAGAAAGAGTTGAAAATGTGTTTTTAATGAGGTTTACACTGCCATATTTTCCTACTTTATTTATGTATTAGAATATGTGGTTCCTAGCACTTCTGTGAGAATTGCCTTAATTAGTTAACTTCAACCTGCAAAACAGCAGACAACAAAAAATAATCTTTTTCACAGAATCTATATTAGTAATGGTTATTGGTGTGGTCTTTTCCTTCTCTAAATTATTTAACAAGAATAGATTCTTTTTTAATGCCAGACTATTGTAGAAATCTTTCCAGCAATGTGATGTAAAACCCTCACATCTGGGCTTTTTTATCTTCCCATCACATTTTAAATAATATGTCAATGTATTTATTATGGAACTTTCATTTTACCTTGTATGCCTGTGAGTGTATGCGGTTGGTTGCATAAAAAGTTATCAGTTGTCATCAGCAGGATAAAATAGTGGTATCTACATGTTGGAATAATATCACGTTTTTGACTATGCAGCTTGCTTTACTAGCAGAGCATTGCTGCTCCAGGAAATCAATGCAGTAGCACTTTAAAAATGATTACTAATAATCTATATTAAGAGAAGGAAGTACAGAAATAGAACGGCCAGGTTTTTGTTTTATTTGGCATTTCTTCAGATGAAGAAAAAAATCATGCCTCGATGAAAGCAATAAAGCCAATGATTTATGTAAGACTTGATGACCTAATAGTGCCATCAAAGATGGAAGAAAATAGAAAGATCAAATTATCAGCTGGATTAATAACTAAAACATCAGTTGGGCTAAAAACTATTTAATATTGTGTTTTTGGAACAGCTGAAATACTGGGTTTGTACTGCTCTTGAATATTTGCCTTTTTCTCCAATTCTGTACAAAGTAATTAATTGATCTTTAATTAAGGAAGAAGGTAAGATGACCTGGGGAAAGGGCAGAAGAGCTGATCTCTTTTAAATATTCATGACATTGTACATAACAGTCAAGCTATGAAAAGCTCTTACCCTTTGTAACAGATAACTATTAAATTTTACAGGGACATAGTTGTTTTATTTTTCAAGCTGATTACAAGAACAGGGACCGTATGTGTAGTTGAATCAATTCAAATTGCTATTTATTTTTTCAGAAGCATGCTTAGCAGTAGCAAAAATGCAACTGCTAGCCACAGGAAGTGTATTAAGGTCTAAATCAATCAATCAATCTTAATAATGACTGAAAACAAAATTCAACTTTCCGTATATTGGAGTTCTTTTTAAAAAGATTAATTTACGCCCCTTTTCTAGCTAAAACCCCACACCCATGTATTATTTATATATTTGAATATTTATTTTTATATTTACTATTAGCATTAAGGTTTAATACATCTCATCTCTCTGTTGTCAAATCATAAATCTTAGGCCCCCAAATTCCCAGTTCAACTATTTATTCAAGAAAACTGAGTATTCTTAGATTACTCTGCACTTTTATTTTGTGACAGACTGAGAGATCAGATCATTTGCACAGAACAATTTATTTCTGCAAAGCATCTTCTGACAGAATTATTGGAGGATGCCTTAGACTTTACCAAAATCCACACATAAAAAGTAGAGTTTGAAGGTAGGATATGTGACATAGATAAAAACAATAATTATGAGTGGGTAAGGACAGAGAAAGGCAGAATCCTGTTTTAAAAGGATAATGACTGAGCAGAGGGAAGCTGGAAGGTTTGGGGAGTGCAGAAAAACAACGCTGGTGGCATTTAGAGCACTGTAATAAGAATTAGAGTACTTGCATTTGAAATGTCAACACATACATAGTGCTTTCTAGCAAATAGCAGCCAGACTTCAGAAATGCTGCAAGCACCTAAATGAGAAGAGCTTGTGCTGGGAAACATGACCATCCACACCGTACCAGAAGTAGAGGGGGAGACTACTAGAAATTAGTGCTTAGTCATTGCTTTGTGCTTTTAAATCACTCTCCATGTATTATGTAAAGTAATTTCTGTGTTTTCTGTGAGACCAGGAAGATGCGAGATTCCAGTTTTGTAGACGGAGGAAATTTTAAGGCCCCAGTTACACAACGCACACAAGCACATGCTTGCCTTTGCTGACTTCTTGCATGCCTGACTAAACTGACGCCCCGATGATCTCTTAGGTTTCAGCAGCACGGGAAGCATAACAGCGTTAGCAGTTCCAGGGCCAGATTCCTCACATATGCCCTGTCAGCTCCACCAGCCCAGTGAAGCCTAAACGTCATGTATCACACAGAGGACGAGGCTAAGAAATACGTAGTTGTCAGCTATGAGATCAGACCGCTCAGCTATGCTCACAATGGGTAACTAGGAAGAATACACAGTATAAAAAACAAAGGTGTGAGAAGAGACAAACTATTTCCAACAAGGAGATAAGCTAATAGGATCTACCAAAGGTTTTGTTGGTGGCTGGGAAGCTGATGGGCCAGAGGAAGTTGTGCAGCAGCAAAGTGGCTCACAAAAGCAGGAATGATTTAAAATATGCATGTGTATGCCCAGGATTTAAACACATATACAGATCAGTGATGGCTGTAGGACCTGATTCAAAACTCAGTGTAGCCAGTACACTCCAATAATATCTGTGGGTGCTGCACAGAGCCTTTGTGTTTCTCATGGGACGGTATGGGCTCTGTCAGTGTTGAAAAGTCTTCATCGATGTTTCGTATTTTACATCTTGACCGGCTGCCAGTTCCTGATGGAGCTACATGTGAGCATGTGAGGGAACAACATAACTAACTACACTGGTAGCTTCCTGTCGGTGAATTTATCAAATGCTTTTGAAAAGCACAAATAAATCATAAAGGATTGCCCTTCTCTTACACCTGTATTACCTCAAAGAATTCTAATAAACTGAGAAGGGTGGGCGTACAGGTTTGTCTCTGGCAGAGGACATTCTTGTTAAATAATGCAGTGGTGAAGCAACAGTTTAAGAATATAGATGGAGAGATAAATAGATGTTTCGTGACTCTCACCTTAATTACCTATTCATCAAGTATAACTGATCATGCAGAAATGCCACCTGGCTTGCAATATTCTGGATAAAGGAACATCGACTAATCTCCAGTCTTCAGGACTAGTAGCCCTTTTTAGTAACAGATTAGGTATTTCTGTTAATATTCCTGCTCCTTCCTTCTTAATTTGCTGCGAAGCACTTAGATGAAATCTCTGGTCCTGGTGACTTCTTGCAGTGTAAATCATCACTTCTGCCCCATGACTTTTCCAAGAGCTCTCTGTGTCTGACAGCACGTTACCATACTGCTGGCCAACAGTAGCTCTGAGGCAGGTATCTCCCCTATTTGTTCTTCAGTAAGTCATTTACCTTTTGAGGGCTTTGGTTCTCCTTAAATTGGGCTGTTTATTTGCCGGTACTGGGCTTTTATATGGATTTTCAACTTCTGAGATGGATAAAGAACTCCACATTGTAGGTTTAGTGGCCTTCTGTGTATCCATTTTGTCTTTTATATTTGCTTTGGTACAGCATCTCAAATGGACAACACATACTAAATGTCTCTCTTTCTCTAAAGCCCTGCAACAGACACAAAACAATTCCTTCTTCCTGTAGTATTATGCTATAAACTGAAACTTGACTGACAATAATATTCTTTCAGAATATTCAGAGCTTGCTTTGTGTATTTCATAGGATCCTTTCTCTTGCTGTAATTAATTCTCTGCATCTGGCCAAAGATTGTATTTGTTATCTTCCTGAGCATAAAAGGTCTATTAATATGTAAATTAGCAGGTTTTAGTTTTCTTGGAGCAGAAGAACTTTTTAACATTTTAATGGTAAGTTCACAATAGTGGTCCCTTTCTATGCTTCAAAAGTGTAAGTTTTGCTTATATTTCACTACAGAATGCCAAAGTAAAAATCAGATTTCATTACAGCAGGGAAGATTAATACTGGACAGCCTAGTTCTTTGCCAGTGGCTGTGGAGAGTTATCAGCAGAAGCAGGCATAAATGTGTTGGAAATGAATGAATTTAGGGAGTTAAATCCTGAACTCTGTAAAAAAAGAGCAAGATGTGTAGTAGCAGTCAGAATGATCCAAGAAGACAGAGTCACCTGCCTTGGTTAGATTATGCATGGAAGTTGGCTTCACATGTGCAGTATCTGTTGAGGGTATCTCGCACACGCATTGCGCGCGCACACACACACACACACTCTCTGCCTCAAACTGCCAGCAGTTGGTGCATGACCCACAGACTGAAATGGAAAAACACAGGTTCCATCCACACTGGGCACCTAGAGGGTGTCTGTTGTTACCAGGAGCATAAGTCAATGTAGCTTTATGGAAGTTAGTGGAGTTGAGCATATACCAGCCAAACGCCTGGCTCTTGGAAGGGACTTTTTCATGAGCTGTGAAAGGATACTTTACGGATAAAAAGAGGTCCTTTCCTTCGACTGCTCTTAATATAATGGAAACTTTCAGGCTTATTATATAAGAAAATAAAAAAAGCTGAAAATCCAAACAAACAGCAATGTTTAGCTTGGAAGTCTATTTCCTGGAAAGCTTCATGATTTCTAAAAGGGTGTATTTGGCTCTGCTGCATGGATGTCCAAAAATGTGTGTGGCTGTGGCACACTGTCTTCTCTACCAGCACATGATGAAATGGGAAGTTAGGTTTCTACCTGCATATACTTTGTGAGGTCTCTTCTCTGGTAAGATTTCTACAACCCCCACCAATGGAGTATGGTTTGCACTGGTACCACCTCCTTCAGTTATGAACTGGGAATGCACATGGAAACACTGGCCTGCTAGCGACAATGTTAAATTGGTACAAGCCTATACGTGGCACTTCTCCGCCTTAGCTCAGCAAAGGACCAAGGGCGAGGGCAGGGGCTGAAAGATGGCTCCCACCAGCAGTGGCCATTAGGGAGGCTGTCAGTGAGACAACTTGACAACAGTCAGCTCTGTTGTCACATTTCTGGCTGGCAGGCACAAAGACCGAGAGAAATTTCTATCAAACAAAATCAGCAAATGTGATTATAATCACAGAAGACACATTTTTTTAACCTAAATTTGATACATACCTGTTTAGGTAATCTTGCTACTTGCATTCTAGGAAA
This sequence comes from Ibidorhyncha struthersii, assembly GCA_013398815.1. Taxonomy (NCBI): domain Eukaryota; kingdom Metazoa; phylum Chordata; class Aves; order Charadriiformes; family Charadriidae; genus Ibidorhyncha; species Ibidorhyncha struthersii. Next base: position 449,681 of record VZSZ01004103.1, read on the forward strand.
TCCAAAGGGTAGAGAGATCCTTTGGCACGTAAAGCAGTTCTCAGAATTGTTTTCCCATGTTTTAAAATCCAGACAAACTCATCCTCATGACTTTAGGATCTTGAAAGGCAGAAGAATTTGGCCCACGAGGATAGTTATAATTTAGTAAGTTTAATCTAGGCCACAGACATATCCAGCTTTGTTCAGTCTTCACCATTTAGCTTGGGAGGGGAATGGGGTAGAATAACAAAAATACTGCATTTATTACAAACACTGTCAAGTGAAGACATAAATTTCAGTCATGGATTAATAAATGATTTTTCTGAGTACTCCTGTATGATTAAATAAACTATTTCTGTCTGTTTTGTATATCACACAAAGACATGTGTGCAGGACACCCTTTTCCTTTAGGCCATTTCCTCAAAATACATTTTTCTGATCTCTAACAAGTATTTTGCTTCACCAGTACTAGAAGCCCCACTGACACGGTTGAGAGTTAACTGTTTCTCTGAGTCTTCTGTGTCCCTGCATGTTGAAGAAGCCATGGTAGCAACACCGCTGGGAGAAATAGAATTTAATACCACAATTCACAATTCTCCCACATGTGCAATGTGTTGTAGTATCTGGCATACCAACAAGGCTCGCATTCAGCAGGTCCTGTTATTCATTTTCTTTAATTTGAGAGCTGTGACTAGCAGTGCATGTCATGACCCAAGGCAGCCCCACTGAAACAAATACTGAATAACCTTAGCAGTAGGAATGCATCCTACTATGATGAAGGAATTTTTAGAGCAAAGTTTATGCCCTATGGCTCTACACTAAATAGCTCTAGAAAGCACATGCCTTGCGCTAGATGGCTCTCATCTAAAGATTTAGAAAACCTGTGGTATTCTGTACACTTAGACTTCTGGAGTCTTGCTGCTGGCATTTTCCCTAGCTGTCTTCCCCTTTATTTCCCTCTCACTGTGTGATTTCCCCTCCAGAATATCTCTGCCTGTCAGCCCTTCCTCAAATTTTGTTTTCCCATGATGGGAGGTGGTGTGCCCCCCTATTCTGCCCCAGAGAAAGCTTACTTTCTGAGAGATGGGGAATCCTAAAATATCTGTTTAGTATCACATAAGCTCTGGAGCCCCAGCACTTCAGCATGTGCCTTATGTCTCTGTCACACACCAGGCGGTTACCACTGGCTACTGAAAGATGACTCTGATTTTCCTGGACCCTGTGGTACCAGCTTACCTTTTGGCCCTTGCAACTGCAGTAGGAGGCACTCTGCTATGCTTTGGATGCTCTGAAGTGCACGATGGAAAGCTATAGAAATTCATAAAGTGCCCTTTTACTCTCTTTCCCGGGATGAAAAACATTTGGTTTTTACCCAGTTGCCCTAAAAAGAATCGTAACTCAAGTAGGGTAGGGGCAATGCAAACAAATGCATTTATTTATGACATACAGTAGACAACCGTTGCAAGTACTTACAAAGACCAACAAAAGAAAATAACATGCTCGAGGTGTGTTGTGATAACACAGATAAATCAGTCACATGGCAAGGTGCCGTCAAAAACTCTTGCATGGCCCCTGGTGAGCCAGTTCAGGAAGGTCACTGAGCTGAAAGCTAATGTTGAAGTTATACAGCAAAAAAAAAAGAGGTATCTGTTTTCAGCCAGATCAGCTGTCTGAAGTGGCTCACCGTGTGCTTAAATTGATGTGAATGCTAGCACAAGAGAAGGGTGGAGGGTTGGGAGAGACTGAACAGCCCAGATTTCGTCACCCTATGCCACTGAGAGCTGCACCTGCATGTGCCCATGTCACTGCAAAACACCTCTGTCATTTATACAAGTTTATACATGTAATGCAGTTAAATAAACATCAACACGGAGTAAAAATATGTAGTTTGTGACTAGCTTTTCACTGAGAGAGGATACAGAACCATCTGCTCTGGGATGACTATAGGTTTCAGGTGACTGAACCTCAAATTCTTTCTTTTGGGCATTCAGTATTGGAGAGATGGAGAACAGTGTGTCAACTGAGCGCCTCACTTTGAAAGTTCTGATATTAAATTGAATTAAAGAAACAGAAAATTTGGTACCATTAAATATAGTAGTTTCTGAAGTCTCTGGATCAGAACGTGGGACCTGATGCAAACTTGACAGTACCAAAATGTGTAGAATTACTTGCCACTGCCGTGAAATTGTTCAAATTGGCTTAAAATCATATTTTAAAACAAAATGACTGACTTACGTTTTTTGTATGTCTTCTGGATCTCAAAGACCTTAGGTTCTTCTGCATGAACTCTACATTGAAATCATAAAAGCTGGAATCGTGTTTTAAGTTAGGAGAACTTCAAAAGTTGGGATTCTTCCATAATCCATTGACTCAAGGGATTTTAAGAACATCAAACAAAGCTAGACTTTTGAGTAAATCCTAATAGCTGGCATACTAAATTCATATATATATGCATATATATTTGCATATAGGCATATAACTATAATAAAAAGACTTATTCCCTTCCTTAAAGGAGTTTAAAGTTCTTATGAGTTTTGATTCCTGTAGGCCATGTATGCAGTCGCTGGCGCAAACAGTCCATGAATATTTGAAACAGGGTCCTTTGATTAGTTCTTGATCTTTTTGTTTATTTTCCTCAGGATTCATTTGGTTTTTTTTTGGTTTTGGCTTTTTTGTCATTACTTCTGTCTAACCAAGAAAACAGGAGCTTTAATATTAGTTAATTCTAAAGTGGTTCTGGAGCTGAACAAGACTTCATGGAAGAGTAGGTCTACAGCTGCTCCAGTGGCTGGAGAGAGAAAGATAGGAAAAGTTATTTCCCTTGTGGTTACTTCTTGGACCTGCTTGGGCCTGTCAGGAAAAGTTCTCTTAGTTGTTAATTCACCTGAAATGTTCGATCATTAGTCTTAAATCAGGAAAGCAGGTAAGAAACAGCTATCTGTTGCCAGTGTGATGTGTAGCCACCTTGGTCCACGCTGAGTTTTGGGAATGGAAATTCTTAGTCAAAGACCTATTTTAAATTTATTTCCACTGGGAACTTAAAATTTTTAAGTTCTGATATGAAAAGGTGTAATATTTGGAAACCATTAAGAAGATAGAAGGACACGTACCAAACCTCAGGAGAACTGATAGCTGCACTTCATGCTTTTTCATGTTATAGTGCTTGTTAATAACACTATTTTTACAGCTGAGAAGACATCCCTATTCTAAAGTTCTCACATTTCCTCAGCTTGCAAGTATTTTCCTGTATTCTGCACATGTACGATGGAATAGTCAGTTACTAGTTTCTAGCAGGGTTTAATTCTCCGTGAAAGTGTTGGCTGAAATTTGTGGCTAGGGACCAACACAATGAAAAAAAAAAAAGTTTCGCCTTCCTTAGGTGACCTCCAAACCACTCAGTTCCCGCAAAATAGAAGGCTCTGTTTTGTTTGAGAGCTCTTCTACATGCACAAAGAATGTGAATGGTGATATGAAATAAATAAATCTTCAGTCAAATCAGATTACTTAAGTTTAGTTGGAAAGCAGAATGTAATCTATGGTTTGGGACTAAGCTTACTTTATTAAAAACTGGTTTTCCTTTTCAGTGTGTTGACATAAAAATATATCATATTTGTGGTGAAATAGTAATTTGTCAATATAAGAACTTCAGTCAAGTTCTCAGTCAAGTCAAAGTGACGTGGAGAGCTGAACTCATTAACAAAAGTGACCTAAGAAAGATTTTCAAAGGTACAGGTGACACTCAGGAGCTAGGTCTCAGACAGATGTGAGCTAGGTCTGCCCAGGTCCTCTGCCACAAGTCGGTGGGGGGCCTTTGGGGCCAAGTCTGCAGATATGCGTGCCTGTCTGGGCTTCCTTAACTGGTTTGGCACCTTTGCTGAAACCAGCAGAACTGGAGTGATCGGGGCACTGGGGATCTGTCGTTCTATGGAGCAGTAATCTGCAAGAGAGAAGGGGCAGCAACCAGGCATGAGGAGACAACATCGCACACTGCCCTGGAGCCTGCTGAGGCAGCAATGGGGGCCAGAGCCTGCCCCTTGCTGGAAGTCAGTGGATGGGAATTTCTAAGGGAGAATCTAACAGTCTGAGCCATCTCGGATTCCTGGCCCGTCACTCCTAGGGCAGCGGGGATGTCAGACTGAGCTAAGCATCTGGTGAAGAAGCGATGGCTTGTAGTAGCAATGTTAAACCACAGCGAAGACCGATTTCTGGACCCAGATTGTGGCCTTCTGGGACTCAATGTACGTTTGCTCCAGGAAAGATGAACTGATGTGTTGCTTCGTTTGCATCTGCTTGGATGAGTTCAGCTACCACTCTGCTCTGGCACCTAAACATTTCAGTGTTGATACGATTAAATAAGTACAGGATATTGCCAACTGAGTAATTGCTTCCCATTGCCTTTAATCATATCTGCGGGTAAATGTAAGGGCTGAATCTAGCTAGAATGACAAAGTCATAAACAAATAAATAAAGCAAAATCTTTGTTCTAATTAGCCGTTCAGCAACCAAATACAGCTGCTGGGAATGAACAAAGGAAGGACTGCTTAGCTAGAGTTCCATTTTGAGGCTGGGTGTCAAGAGAGGGTAATTTGATACATTCTGCCAACCTGACAGTAATTTGTCAGACATGTTACAGACCTGTACTACTGTCTTTGTTTAAGATGAGATGTCCTACTTTCCTGATTAAAATGAACTCCTGATTTGCAATTCTGAAGTAAGATAATTGCTTCAGCAGCATTCCAAACTGGGCTACAATTATAGAGTGGGCATGCATTACCAGTGGTAATTTAATTTGTGTGTCCATTTGTTACACAAGTAAAGAGTCTTTCAGGCATTACTGTTAGTGATATTTTTGCCTCTAATACATATTGGAGGCCACATTCACAAGATATACTTTCATGAATAAAACATGAGAGAACCAATTCCTCTGCCTACTGAAACAAAGAAAACAAACATTGCCTTTGGGACACTGTATACAAACAGAGATGCATTCAGGCTTGCACAGAACTGGCTTACCTAAGAAGGGGATCAGAGCTGCCTGAGACAAGTATTTCATTTTGCTAGAACTGCCAGAATTCTGACAGAAAGTGGTCTTGAACATCAGCTAATCGAAACAAGTGCTAACCAGCTCAGAAGAGGAGCTTATAATTAGCATCATAATGAAACTTCCACTCGAGCCTTCCACTTCCTCTCTCCCTCTGCTTCTTGTGCTCAAAGGAAAAAATGCCTCCAGTGGTCAATGACATTTATTTTTTTAAACAGATGGGGATTTTCAAAGGTGCTGAGGGGGATTTCTTGTTCACTTCTACAGAGAATTGCACTGATGGATGGGCATCTGTCTCCCAGAAACAAATGTAATGCCTGTTTCCCACAGACCGCAACTTACAAAACTCTTCTCAATTTCTTCTGAGTGTTCCGGTTCAAGTCGACTGGGTTTTTATGGTTTCTGAGTTATATGGGTTTTTCACCCCAAAAATGTATTCTGACATAGCTTTGTGTGAAGCGTTCCACAGAGATTTTATAATTGCTTGTTTCAGTGGTCTCATTCCCTGCTCTCCAGCCAGCAGATGCCATCTCAAACAGGCTGTGAATTCAGCCCTCTGTCACATTGATATTAATATGACAGAATTCCCCCGACTCTTAGCTATATAGTTTGCTAAACACTTAATCCAATAACTTCTGAATTCAGTGGTACTTTTGCGTAAGAAAAGGTGTTTAACTGGGTATTCTGCCTTCACCTGATTCTGGTGAAGGTAACCACTTTGAAGTCTAGGTTTTGGATGGAAACTTGAGCTTAGAGGCAATAAAATAGCCAACGTGTTAATGACTGGCTAAGTTCCCCACTCAAGTGCCTGAAGCAATGAGTCATTAACCCAACCATGTAATTAACTTGGACAAGGGACACATTGCATTTAAACTGATTATGGAAAAAAACCCAACCAACATATGCCAAGTAATAAAAAACTTTCAAGGATCTAGGCAAGGACACAATATGAAATAAGGCAGAATGCAGTGCATTTTACCCTGAAGGATACCTAAGTGCTTTGCAAGTGATATACAGGCAGTACTGATCAAATAAATCCACCTTGAGGTGAGATGCTATATTCACCTAGCAAAGAGCACATGCTCTACACTATGGGGAAAAGACAGAAATAATTATTTTAACTGTAGGATGCATGGAAAAATCAGCATTCTAAAAACGACTCTTGAATCTTCAGAGTAGATGGGATCTCTGGTTTTCTGTGTCTTTCAGAACATCCCAATTAAAGTATATAATACCCCATATTACGGGATAGGAGTTGTGAAGCTGCCCATGCAACAATACCAGAGAGGAAATTAGTTGCTCTTGACAGGACAAACACCAGCTGCCCTGCATTGCTTCTTGTCTTTGTTTCCAGCTCCACAGCTATAATTAGGGAGACTTATAACACAGTGATTTCCTCTAGTAGAATATATTTACCTTTGTCAAATTCTTTCTGTTTCCAAGGGAAGTACAGAGGGATAATGTCTTCCCTTAGATGGAAGGCTTAGTTATGCATTTGCAGTGAGTGAGACAGCATGTCAAAACCTCATTACCTGGCTGTCATAAAGAAACTGCCTTTCTTATTCTAATTGGCCTTTGTTGATATGCGGATGGACCTGAACTGATCATTTCCTACTTTTCTGTCATTTCTTATTGGAAGTCTTATATTGCAGAACAGCATGATCTTCAGAGGACCATGCTGCTGGGAAGACTCTCCGTTCCTCTTTCCTGGAGTCTTCTGTGGATGACAGCCAGCTTGGACTCTGTAGGATGTCTCAGTCCAGAATCTTGGAAGCAGTAGGCTTGTTTAACTAAGCTGGGCACATATCACCTGTCAGGCACAAAAAAGCCTTTCTTCATGCCACATGAGCCCACGGGCTGAGCAGACAGGCACCTCTGATAGCTCCTGGACCTCCTTGGCCAAGCATGTTACAAATGTGTGTCTGGTGGAAGCTCACCTTCTTGTGGTGCTCAGCCAGCTACCAGAGACCAGCTCCTTCACTGTCTCCACTGAGCACCCAGGAAAGGGATGTTTCTTCCCACCTGGGCATTATACAAGTCTTTGGGTGAGCTGTGGAAGAGAAGACAGTGAAATCTGACTTACTGTGCTGAACACCTCCTTCTGGACTGGGGGATGTGAACAACGTGGTCAAGGTCCCACAGCAGTGAGCTTCCAGGAAAGTGAGGCATGCAGCCACTGTCTCATTTTCCAGTGCAGTTTTTTTCAGAACACCAGGAAGATAAAATGCCGCAATGAAGTGCAATTTCTCTATTTCTGTTTCTAAAACTCACTACATTACAACTTTTCCCAGTGGTAGGATAACTGGCTCAATTTCCCTTGTTGGGATATACTATAAGCATTTGGCTTTATAGTTGAGCCACTTTGAAACTGAATTACTGTCTCATTAAAGTGTAAGTATTAGCACTTAAGAGAAGTACCAAAAATAAAAGTGGCCTTTATCAAAATGATCCCATCGGTTAACTGTAGCATTCTTTCTAGCACTTTCAAAATTAACCAAATAGGAAGAAGCTCAGTGGGATCCTGAGTCTTCTTCAAAGACCAAATTCATCATTACCTTAATGAGCATATAAAGCAGATTTTTGGAAAACTTGGCAAAAGGAACTTTTTGGTAACTAAGAAAGCATGAAGCAAGGTAAGAATGGGGTTTGGGGACAAGGAGACATATATATATAAAATGTGTTTAGGTATATATGTATATGTGCTGCGTCCAAGGGGAATTGGATATGATAACTATGGAAGAAAAAAGTAGCCGTGTCTTGGAAATGCGGTCTGCTTTACAAAGGAAGCCAGAGTATTTTCTTGGCACTTGTGTTGGATGGCCATCTGAAAACCCACTTTAAGCACAGCACTCTCAGGTTGATGACTGAGGCTTACCACTGTATCCTAGCATCTGTTTTGAACAAGCTTGGGTGAGGGGGGGAGGAGATGGGCCACGGTCTGCACAAAAAGCAAATTTCTGCCCCAGGAATGATGTTTATTTGCATTGTATCCATGTAAACCTGGTCGCATTCAGATCAGCAGCAAAATCGTCACTCATTTCTACATTTCTCCTTGGGATTAAGTGGAGAGGTGAAATGATGTCTTTTAGAAGTACTGCCTCTAAATCCTAACCCACATACTACTCACCATTCTCTGCTGATGCACAACTGCTAGCACTTACCTTTTTGGTCAAGGTCAGAATAAAAAAACCTGTAATCTTTCTGTCAATATCCAAGGCTTTAAACTAAGCACACACAGTTAAAATTGTACCATACAAAGAGTGCCCATAACTTCTGCTGTTTGGAGCTACAGAGTAGGGCTGGGGTAAAGAAGCAAAGTAGAAGTGTTGAGTGTTGTTTTGATGCTATGTATACAATTATTGCAAACCAGCTTTTTTTATAGTCATATTATGAACAAAGTGAATGAAGATGAGCAAAAATAAATTTGGAAGTCACGTCTGTTACAATCACGGTCTGATCCTCAGAAAATTCCTGGGAAGCATATATAACTGCAGTAGATGAAATAACAGACCTCTGCCAAAAAGCAAAGATATTTTTATTTGCAATAGATAGATAATGACAATTCTTACTGGATTGTACTATATACACCTGCACTGTATTTGCGTCATCATCATCAAAGCAACAATTAAAGATATCCTGGTTTCTAAATCCTAAGAGTACAACAATAGTTGTAGACAATGATCCAGTGATTACTGTGGTTGACCATTGTGTAAGTTACATTTGCCTGATTGCCACAGGAGAAACCAAAGAGTGTTGCTTATGGCTATCGGCAAACTCTAATTTGGACATGCCAGGACACCAGGAAAAAGCATATTTAGGAAATATTTATTAAGAAAACACCATACTAATTCAGAAATCACTTGTCTGATGCACTAATGATCCATGCACTGGTCTGTTACCAGGCCTCCATTTCTCCAACCAAGATGAAATTTCCACACACTCATTGCAGAAAATTCATTTTCTACAATCTGCATTGTACTGAGATTGAGGTTATAACAATAATAGCTCAATTAGAGGAAACAGGAGTGCAATCGGAGAAGTGTTCTATTTTCCTTCTAGAATCACCTTGAACAGAAAATTTAAGCTGTCATAGGCACAATCTCTGCAACACTCAGAGAAACTGGTCAAACTCTTGAAAGATATTGCCTTCTGATTTGTCACTGTGCTTTTCTCCGTCATACAGTGCTCTGGTGAGCGATGCCTTAGAGTGAATTGGGATTTTATGTGTGTTTCTTAAGTGAAGACGCCTAGTAGGATCACTTTTTGCTAGTGACTCAGTGCTACCCACCTCCAGATCATTAGTGGGGCTGCACTGATTTACAACAGTTTTATATAAACCTGAGCAATTGTGTAGTGTGAAGGCATGTTAGCTGGATCTGGAAACAGATACTCTTTCTGTAAAAAAACCCAAAAAATAATGTTTATCAAATGTTGTTTAGTGCTGGTTTGCCCAGTAATTGTGTTTCTTTCTAGGACTAGAAGAAAATGTGGACAACCAGTTTAACACTAAAACTCTAAAAAATACTTTTTTCACTTTTAGCTTGCAAGAAAAATTGTGTTCCCTCAGCCAGGATTAAAACCCCTTAATAATCCTGCGGTTTCTCACCTCTGGGAGGGATTGTTGTAATTCACTGTATTCCAAAGCTGAACGAGAAGACAATGCACACACTCTGGCTTGGTCCAGAGGGCAGCTGTCTCCTCCCTCCACAGTCTGGGCTGATGCAGAAACTTTGTGCCCTTGTCTGGCTTTTAATTGGAGTGTGATACCAGTGTGCAGTCAATCTCCCAGTGTGTCCGGCACATATGTGCCAGCAATTGAAGTTCAAAGCGTAGTAGACTTGGCAGGAAGGGGGATTAGCACTGGTATGTGCCTCTGGAGGAAACATCCAGCACTGCCCCATCTGTTTCATGCCAAGACAAGAACTTGCCTCTATGAGAATGGACTTGCCCTGGGAGCTGGTCACAGCTAGAGCTGGGAGCCAGGATCCTCTTGTCTCTCCCAGCTGGAAGACATCACTGGGGGGTGGTTTCTCAGCTCTGTAAGAACATACCTATCCTTACTGAGGGTTCAGAAAAGCAGTAATTAAATTTTAAAAAGTGGTCTGGCAGTGGTAACTTCTTAAAGTGGTAATGCTGAATTTACTCCCTACAAAATGAGTAAGTGTGGATTAACAGGCAAAGCGTGAGGTCCATTAAAAAAGTGGATTTTTGATGCCAGAAGCATCACGTCATCTGCAGAAACCTGGGAAAATACAGGTTGTGAAGACCAGGAGAAAATTTATGGCAGATGATATGAAGTATTCTCACTCCACCTGAAGGAAGCTCCCAAGGAAGAGAGGTTGATTATCTTTAAGCAACACTGTACACTTCTCATTTTCCAAAATCTTCTAATTTTCTACTGTAGATATAACAAACCAAGTCTTGGTGACCTTCTGTTCCACCAGGAAAACTGCCACCGACCTAAATTAAACACTCTTCAAAAACAAAGAACACCGATCAACTATTTTTCTATATGAGAATGAAAATATGAAAAATTAACTCCCTCAGTTTAGCCCAAAGTGAGCTTTTACTCAAGTGAGTCAGGCTCATATATTTATGAATAATTTCATTATTACTGTCAATTTGATGTAGAAGGTGCTAGAATATAACAGTATGGGGTGGCAAAGTGAGAGAAATTATGAAGAAAATGATGCCATTCCAGATGTAAAAAATTACAGTAGCAAATTACTGGTTATATTCAATTTGCATGAAGTACATTTGATAAAAATCTTCCCCAAACTACAGCCATCTCAAACAAAACAAAAAAGAAAGCAGCTTTGTAAATGAGAAAGCAGTGATCACATCGATGGATTTACATTTCAGAATGAGTTTGACTTATCACCATATCCCCATCAGACAAAAAATTCAAATTACTGTTCCAAAGCATAAATGGTCAGTCTTGCAAGCAATAACAGACATGCTAACGGTACTCTAAGAAGTGGAACACTTTTAAAGGTTTGGATTTATAGCAAGCAATTATTGACTTCATTGAGTTTGCAATAACCAAAACACATTAGCAGTGCAAACTGGATGAATATGTGCTAAGGTAAACTAACTTCTAAAAACAAATGTTTGATACTCGTTTTCAAAAGGTCATGTTAATCTACAATGGAAGGACATGTTATACTAGAACTGAGGCAAACAGTCCTAACGGTCACCAAAATCAATATATTTTCACTGATCCCTGTAAGGCTGGCGAAGATGTGGGATTCTGCGCTGAGTGAAATGGTAACCGGAGCTGTGCGAATTACTTGCTAAGCTGTTAATGCCAGCCAAGGAGTGGTGGCTGGGATTCGTGTGCTGGAGGGGTGGAAGACAGGAACAAATCCTGTTCTAGCATAGGTGGCCTTCAAGTATGAATGTTTAACTCTTGAATTCTCCCAGACTTTCCAGAGGCTTTCCAGAGGCACATGACAAGACAAGAGTAAAGGAAATGCTCCTGTTGCCTTTTTCTAAAAGGAAAAGCTTCTCTTGCTTTTTGTTGAAAAACAAAAGCACTTATTTATTTGAAATATATGTCATTTCATCTCCACTATTACTAGGAGAATAGAGGTGTGAAAGAACAGGAGGAACAAAACCAGATGACTGGCTCATCAGAAGATGCTGTGAGTTGCATTAAAAAGAGAATAAGTGAAGGATCATGTTCTTTATCTGGAGAGGCAGATGGGGTCTATGCCGGCAGAGAGGGAGACATCAGCTGTTGCTAATGGTGCTGGGACCAGCTTATATATTGTTATATTGCTATATCACTAACATACTATGATTTCTTAGTTGGAATGCTAAAAAAGTGCTTAGTCTTTTATAGAACAATGAGCAGATAATTAGAGAAACCAGAAACGTTAGTAATTAGAAAAGCTTGTTTTAGAAAGAGCTCAGCAGCACTTCTGTCAACCAGCTGGCAACCTCTGGAAGTTACTAAATGATGCTTCTTTAAGGCTGCTCTCTAAAATCCTGCTTTGTTTCCTTCAGCCCTTTGCCTGAGTGACAGTGCAGACTCAATTAAACCCTGATTAGACCAAAGGATGCCACTGTTTTTATCTTAGAAATCTGTGTCTTGGTACTAGATGTAAAAAAACCCAACATTGTTGTGGCTTTTCTCTTTCATAAAGTAGTAGATGTAAAAAAATCCAACATTGTTGTGGGTTTTCTCTTTCATAAAGTACCTCTTGAAATAGCAATATTTTTTCCAAGTGCGTTACGTGTACTTGTTTCAAAGGCCACCTGAACAGCTCAAAAAGGTAACAGTAGAAAGCAAAGCCAGAATCATGCCTCAAAGCAAAGGGAGGAGCAGTTTCCTTAAGCTAAAGCCAAATTTCTGGAGCAGAGCTTGGAACAAGCATTCCTTCTCTACCACGAGCCCACATACAATCTACATTTTTGTAAGCATACTCTCTTTTTGACCAGAGACAAAAGGCCAATTTTTGGGAGGCATGTTTGCATATGCCTGTACTTTAAACAGGCAGAGAATATTAAATCTGACTGGGAAAAAAGTAATCATTGAACTGAACAGAAACATGTTCTGAAATCTCTCTTGGCTTTCTCTGACTGCTATTTCACTGCCAAAAGCTGTAATAATATTTTTGTTTATAACACCCACCCCATTCCAAAAAAGCCCTTATCAGCATTCTTTGTAGGGAAATGAAAAGCAGCATAGGTTTCTCTCTTAGGCATTTACTGTCTTTGTTGCTCCATTTAACTTCTTAAAGAAGCTATATAAGGATTGTCAGCTTGTTTTTAACTCTGTCTACGTCATCTATTGGTTTACTATATAATTGTCTTCAGCACAGACACAGTAAATTTGATGTAAAATCAGCCTCTGTGAGACCAGTTACACTATAGGAAAAATCAGTGTGGTGTTATTAAGTACTTCAGGGGATGTCTTTTGCATACCTAGTTAGAAAGATTAAGTCTCAGCAAGAAGAAGTTGAAATGACACACAGTTGTAACCATCTTATGAATGATTTATGTCCTCGTTTTGCCACAGATTTCATTTTTACTTACACAGAACTTATCAAACACGATGTATAAAACCAGCATTAAATGGAATGAGTCACAGAGCATTCAGGGAGGAACTTTCCCAGTACTGCAGAAGAACTGATGAGCCTTCGGGTTTATTTTTTGTTTGTTTTACAGCAGTCTAAATGCCACTGCCCATTTTTCTGCACACACTCAAAGTGTAACTTAGAGACGGTTTTAGCCCAAAACGTTACAGTTGGAGTTTCAGATGAGGGACACTGAATATAACAGAACGGGAGCACATGAGGTAGCGGGAAGGGAGCATATGAGGTAACAGAGTCACTTTTGTAGAGTAACAAAGTCAAAGCTGTTGTGTTTCAAGGCTCAGCAGATGCCTAATCATTACATGTGCCCTGTGACCTGAAGGAGAGGTTAAAGGATGGTGAATGAGGGAGGAAAGGCTATTGAGATGCGATTATCTTTACACTAGTTTTAATTTGCACACTTTAATCTGCATAGGCTTTCTATCTCTATCACCACTTTGCAAGGCACAGCAATGGCAGGCAGGCTCAGACTTACTGGTTGGGTAACACAACCGAATTAGAGAAAAGGCATAGAGAGATCGTGCTGCAGCAAAGGCAGCACCTTACCTCCACTAACTGTTTCCAAGGTATGATTTTTTTTTCTGCTACTCCTGAGGATGCTGTACCATGAGAAGGAGTCTTTGGAGCCCGTGGGCAGCTGCAATTACACATTTGTAATTTGCAGTTACACAAGGACAGAGGAACAGCGAGGGAGGTCAAACACCAGTGAGCACCAGTAAGGGTGGTCAGTGTATCAGGCTGAAACCATTTCAGGCAGGTCAGGTGACATGGCCAAAGGACACAACCAGGCAGTGCTTTGCAGCAGACTGGAGGTGAGCTGGGTCCTGCGTGTGGGCTGCTGGCTGATATCAAGACGCTGTCTGGGCTTTCTGGATACACAGCGAAAATGTGACATGGGAAAAGATTTCTGCCTGTTGAAAACTGGTGTGGGGATACAGTTGCCAGCTGTCATAGTTGTCACAGCAATCATTGTTACTCTTTTTCTGCTTCCTCTTTGAAAGATTTTGTTTTCTTCCTCCATTCTTACAGAAATTAGAACTATGCGGTTGTGCTTTCCATATAAATGTATTTGTTAGTGTCCCCTAAAAAATATTGAATCTATTAGCCAGTTTCAACCAAATTTGACAGAAGGTTTGTTCTGAGTTTTGTAAACCTCAGTGGCTGGGTAGAGAGTGAAAGTCCTATTAATACTTTTTTTTTGGAGGGAGAAAAGCAGCACTGTAAGATCAATTATATTATTACACAACAGAGAAACCATATTAGAAGAAGTGACTTTATGAATAATGCAATCGTGGGAAGCTTTTTGATAAGAGCTGGTACTTTAAGTCCTAGGAAATACAACCACTTCACAGCAGTTCATCTGGAAGCAGGCTTCATTAAGTTGGCTGCTCACAGAACTACTTCTTTTCTTCACTGACCCACTGGTGCTCGTAAAATGAGAAGTGTTATGGTTTCAGAGTGCCCTAGGACAGCAAAGAATGACTTTTGAAGCCCTAGAAAGTCATGAGCTGGACATATTAAGCATTCTGCAAAATTAACATGAAGAGGACAGCCAGTGGCACACTGAATTGGGAATTCGCGACCTGATCAGAAAAATGGACAGAATCCATCCAAGCCAGTTCGCTTGTCTTCAGGAAGGCTAAAGAAGATCTTGAAGAATAACTTGCAAAAAGCATAACATTTTTTTCAGACACAGCAGTTGCAGGACATTTGCCAGAAGATGTAAAGACCTGATAGAGAGCAAGGTCATAAAAGGAATGAATGCTCAAGTAAGATAAGGACAGAGCAGAGAAATTAAATTATCTTTCTGTATCTGTTTATCATGGAAAAGCTCAAGGCATTTCCCATACTGAAAGTGGTTTTTGGGGATGCACCAGAGGCTCTGTCTCAAATAAGAGCATTGGACAAGATCAGAAATCAAATGGATTGAAAGGGCAGACACAAATCTCTTGGACCAGGTGGAGTTTTATGGAACTTAATGATGAAACTGTGATGTGAAACTGCTCGCATGAGACCATCTCCATATCGCAGAACCGCAGGGTGGCTAGTGAGACCCCGTGTGAAAGAGGGGTGTGATCAGAGAGCCTGACACCTCCATTGGGCAGCCTGATCAAGCTAGACTAAAAAGAATCAGTGGGTGAAAAAAACCACACTGGGTATTGGGAAAGCTCAGCAGAGCTTTGGCAAAGGGAAGTCAGGCCTTACAAATCTTTTGGATGGAGGCCTCAGAAAGAGCCAGTGAGCACATACACCAGGAACAGCCTGATGATGAGGCTGGCACAGATTTACAAAGGAAAAATATTTCCTTGCCAGCGGCTCTTTGAGAAGCCAAGCAGCCACTGGATGGGAGGGGAATTTTGCATGCCTGGAAAACCACTGACAAAATAGGAAACAATAGGTAGGAATAAGTGGCTGGTTTCACTCTAGCAGAAGGTCATCAGTGAAGGCCTTCCAAAATGAGATGAGAAAGAAACAAGGAGATGGCAAAAGTTGCTGATGGTAGTAGCTAGCATTATACTAATGATACATATATTTCCACCTCTGAGAAATTTGCCATGCCATATTTTCCTATAATTGCTAAGTTACATTGGGCATCCTTAAATGTCCTAAGAAACAGAAGCCAAAACATCGGCTTTTGAGGTAGCGTTTTATCCTTTCTCCAAGGAACGGCACAGTCTCAATCAGACAAGAAGGATTATATGATAGGAACTATGGAAGCATAATAAGTAGACACTTAATGCTCCAGGGTCCAGAGAAGAAGAAATACTGATTTGTAGTATGTAAGAATCCTCAATGCTATAACATATTGTGAAGATGACTTTCAAATCATAGAATTTTAGGAAACAGGCTGCAAGGGGCCTCCTGAGGCCATCTAATCCAGCTTCCCACTCAATCACTAGGTCAGGTCAGGTGGCTTTCTCTAACCATATCTTGAAAGATGGATATTCTACAACTTCTCCATTTTGGTGCTGTGTCATTTCTGTCAGGGAAAAAAAATAATAATAAAAGAAAGATGCCTGTATCAAGTTATTTCTCCTCACTTTTTGGATTCTGATCCTTGAAGAATCTCATATTAAAGCCTTTATTTGCAATGCCAAAGGCTAGAACAAGAATTCTTCTTCAGAAAAAAAAGTCAGCTATTCCTGCAGAGAGGTGACTTCAAAAGCTGAGTCTCTGAGAAGCACACTTATGATCATGAGACTTGTGAAAAGTTGCAAGACTTTGCAACCCTACTTTTATCAAACATTATTTTTACTCATACTTAACGGAAGCTATAGAAGCCTGGCAGAAACCTCTGCTGTTCTTAAACAGTCTGAGCTAGAGTTTCACCTCCACAGCCTCACAGATAATGAATGACTGACAGATATCTCATGTCACAAGTAACAGTGTCGGCATTGTATTAAGATAGACATGAATTTTAAAGAGCCTTTTCCAGGCATCAAGACAGTGGTTTATAGCTAAAAATATATCAATACAAATTAAATATTTGCATGACAAGGGTGACTTTAATTAAAAACCTTTGGTATAATTTAAATCACATCCATGAAAATAGTCATTGAAGAATGAAATGTCTCATAGCAATTGACTCTTATAGTTCAACATAATTGCAAGGGAATGTCTGGGGCATCACTCACTGCAGTGATTTTATACCTCTGTAGAAAAGCTGATTGTAAGATTCTTTTAATAAACAGTAAAGTAGCTGAGCCAAAACTGATATATAATTCTGAAGAGTAATACATTTATATTTGCTTAAATGAAAATTATTTTGATATGGTACAGGTGGATTTTTTGTGCTTCAAATAAAAAGCCTCAAGTGCAATGGAAGTTACCATATTCCCATGAGGTTTCTGGGATGTTCAGGAACTCAGCTGGATGAAACTCATGAATATGCACAAGTTCTCTTCTCTTCGGTCACAGTCCCCAAGGAAAAAGAATTTAAACACCCTGTGTTTCCTAACTGTCTCTTCCAGTATTATATCTTCTCTGCATTATTGCCTTTATCGATGATATGGTAATACCTTGGTGTGTGCACACCACTTTTTCTTACTAGAACTAATCAAGATCTGTCAGACCTATTTAAGAATGTGGGCAAGAGCAATGATCCTATAGTACATTCAGGGGCTGACCTACACTTGTTTCCATAATTCTGTTTTATTGCTAACAAACATCCTCCTGAGATATAATATTCTCTTTTAAATTTTAGGCCAAAGGCCTGCATTTTTAAAGCTGTTTTTTTTCATCAGTATAATCCCCCACTGCCATCTGCAAAACCTCTGCAGTGAATGTGCATGGAATTGAGTAACAGTTGTGAAGCTGGTGTTGTTAAAATCATTATACATACAATTGCAGAATGAGCTAGAGATCTGGAAAGGTTCTGCTCAAGCTCAGTGCATCTTGAGAATAAATTTAATGGCTATATAGTCCTCAGCCAGTCATCAGCAGAGTGTTATTTACCCTTTCCTCCTGTCTGACAAGCTACTGAATGCTCAGGGAGAAGCAAACTGTGGGAACCCGGACCATGTACCATCACTACAAAGGGGTGGTTTCTCTTAATCTTCCTTTCTCCCCTGTGGCCACCGCGTTATATCCCCATCTCTGGCCTCCTATAGCTTGATAAGCTTTAAGACTTGAGCTGTGCATAATAGCTCAAAAGAACATGCACACTGTTGTTGGTGATGACAACATGGGAAATGCTGCAATACGCGGAGGTAGAAAACAAAGCAAAGCACGTTACTGTATCCCAGGGAATAACCCAGACTGTTCAGGATGCAAATCAGGGAAGAAAAGGATGATACATTACTGCCAGAACTCTTTCTATAGAGTGTATGACTGCAAGAGGTTATAATCACTTAACATTTTGATTTTCACTTTCCTCAGGTGGTAAAGCCCTTACTGTCTAACCAGCGGCTGCAGTTCCACAGCAGATTCCCTACAGCAAATTTCAACCCTTCTCAGAAAAGCAAAAGCTGAGAAGTCACATGGTTATCATAGATTTTATTAATCTGTTTGCAAGTCTCTGCATGCACTCAGAAACACGAGTCTGAACACAGAGTGTTGACATGCTGGAAGGCTGTGCTGCCTACATACAGCATGACCTGGACAGGCTGGAGAGTTGGGCGGAGAGGAACCCAATGAAATTCAACAAGGGCAAGTGTACGGTACTGCACCTGGGGAGGAATAACCCCATGCATCAGTACAGGTTAGGGGCTGACCTGCTGGAGAACAGCTCTGTGGAAAGGGACCTGGGAGTCCTGGTGGACAACAGGATGACCATGAGCCAGCAATGTGCCCTGTTGGCCAAGAAGGCCAATGGCATCCTGGGGTGCCTCAAGAAGAGTGTGGCCAGCATGTTGAGGGAGGTCATCCTCCCCCTCTACTCTGCCCTGGTGAGGCCGCATCTGGAGTATCGTGTCCAGTTCTGGGCTCCCCGGTTCAAGAAGGACAGGGAAATACTGGAGAGGGTCCAGCAAAGGGTTACAAAGATGATTAGGGAGTTGGAGCATCTTTCTTATGAGGAAAGGCTGAGGGACTTGGGTCTTTTCAGTCTAGAGAAAAGAAGACTGAGGGGGGATCTTATCAATACTTATAAATACTTAAAGGGAGGATGCCAGGAAGATGGGAACAGTCTTTTCTCAGTGGTGCCCAGTGATAGAACAAGAGGTAACAGGCACAAACTTGAACATAAGAAGCTCCATCTAAATATGAGGAGGGACTTCTTTACTTTGAGGGTGGCAGAGCACTGGCACAGGCTGCCCAGAGAGGTTGTAAAGTCTCCCACACTGGAGACATTCAAAACCCGCCTGGACGCTGTCCTGTGCATCCTGCTGTAGGTGATCCTGCTCTGGCAGGGAGATTGGACTAGATGATCTCCAGAGGTACCTTCCAACCAACCCTGACCATTCTGTGACTCTGTGATTCTGTATGGTTTGTGTGGAGACTGTTAACATACAAGCACATAGATATCCCCATTTTCCAGTACAGACAGAGCACAGAAAATCTACACATGTGATTTTCAAAGGTGAGGAACAGTCCTGAATCTTGCTGAAGTTGATGGAAAACACAGCCATTCAAGCCCTGGAGCAGAGGTCTGTCCTGTAGGGGGGACAGCAGCCATACTTTAGGACAGCTGGTTTGGACGTGGGGGAAAAGATTCAGAGCCTCTGTTCTGCTGCTGAGCTCCTGGGTGGCATTAGGCAGGTTGCTAATGCCTGCATCCACAGAAGGGTTCAAGCCCCTGACTTCAAGGGCAAGAGGAGTGTCTTGGGTGTGATTTTAGAAGTGGGATATTAGTACTGTGAGGGTAAAGGCACTGAAGAATATGAGGTGCTCAAGTATTGGTGCAACAAGGATAGGATAAATACTTGAAATTGTCAGCGCACTGCTATCTAAAGTGGGTATCGAGTCATTAAGTTCTTGTCCACAAGCCTCCTTGGAGCGCTACAGGAAACCATGTCTGATATTACATACAAATGAAGACAAGTATTCTTCACATTTCGTGAAAAAAGGAAACAGCATCAGTTACCTGAAGAAATGAGGCAAAACAGGACAGCTTAGAAATGAAGGTCTTGGCCCATTTTAAGAATCGAAGAGCCAGTCCTGTAAGAACAACTCACAACTACATATTCCCCACTAGGCATTTAGGAAGTTGTCCTAGAAAGCCTTACAGCAAAGGCTGGTTCACATGACCTGTAATCTCTGCGTTGGTCTACAGTGCAACCCCTGGCTTTGGCTGAGCTCTGCCCAGACGCAGCAGCTGATGGGAGGGACACATAGGTTCACTAAAATCCTATTTCCCAGAGCCTCAGGTCTCTGAAAGAGAAAAGTTGTGTTTCCCATTTCCAAGAGAGACACCTAATCACTCAACCGGGGCAATTCTAGAGTAGATCTCAGTATTTCTTGGTTTAGATTTTCCAGTTTTTGATAAACAACTGCAAATTTAATTAGGTCAAGAAGAGGGCCTTAGGTCTTCTATCACAAATAGTTCCAGAGCCCTGGTTGCCTTTCTGAGAATACGTGATTTGCTAAACACCACAAAACATAAGCCAGTTTTGCTCAGTTGTTTTAGCAGGCAATATCACGCTGACGTGGCTGTCTCTCACCAGTGGTACCGTAACAGTTCCCAGCAATTGAGGAGGACTCTGGCTGAACCACGTGTGTCCTTGCAGCTAACTGCCTTCAACTTCTTAACTACTTCTGCTGGCAATGCAGTGGCCCTAACTGCATTGCAAGGAAGGTCTTACCTCGGTCATACCAGCAACTGCATCTTATGGTTTGTAGCTGAATCCTAAAAGGGACCCCTGAAATCTTACAGGAGGTGCCCCCAACCCTTGGACAGTCCAATGCCAACCTGCATACTGTCATTCTCTTTGATCGCCCTGTTAATTATGCTGCACCTTCCATATAATCCAAGGAAAAGGGAAAAACCCCCACACCCCAAACCCAGCAGCAAACAGAAAGGTTCTTCCTAACCTGAACTCTTTTCTTCCTTCTTTTCTTCCCTATTTTCCCTCTCTCCCTCCTTTTCTTACTTTGTTTCGCCTACAGCTTAGCTAGTTAGGCTAGAAACATGGTTAAAAAGCAGAAAAATAATTGCATCTATGCCACCTACCAGTATTAAGATGCCTGTTGGACTAGTCTCCCTTCACTAAGCTAATCACCTGTCCCACTACGTGCATTTCTGTTGAGTTATGACTACGCTACAGTATTCCCAGTTAGCTGAACTGCTGTGGCTGCCCCGTGCACGGTCCAGTTATGGACCTGGCACAAATTCTGAGGTGAACACCATTAGGTTAAGCCCGTGTGCTACATTTTCAAGCCAGTATGTTTTACTACGAGTGGGACAGGCTAAGGCCATAAGCAGACAATTGCTGCTTATCAGCTGATGGGTAGCAAGTGAGTAACCATCATAACACCCATGGGAGGTGTCGCTGTACCCTTGCAACACGCAGTGGATTTGGGACAGAAACCTTCCTCATAACACAGTACTGCAGAGCCAGGACTCATGCTGCTGCTCCAGTTCAGTTTGCTAACTTGTGGGCCACCAGTGGCCCTTCTCACTAGTGCCCATGGAAACCAAAGATATTGTTAATCTTATGATAATGGCAATTGTTTGATAGTAGAATAATTTCATTAACTGCTGCTGCACTTGTGGCCAGTGTTCCCTTTCAAATTCTCTTACCAGAGAGTGATGTTCTTCTCAGCTGGGTTGGCACTGGAGGATGAGCTGCAATGTTGCTTGGTGTAGTTACCTGTACACGCGGAGCTGGAAGGTTTTATAAACAGTACGTATATATGTATGATTGTATTTATCTCTTTAAAATTATACAAGTATCTCACATTTCTTTTTAATAAAAAGGAGGTAAAACCTTAAAAAAACCACTTCTGTTTAGCTGTCAGCTCCCCTCCATAGCCACCAGTTGCCCACCAACTGCTCCCTTCCGGCTCCCTTGACTCTTCAGGCTGCCCCAGTTCCTGCAGAGGAGGAATGGGTCAAAGCTACCACGCTTAACTTCAGGATGTGGCAAGAAGGAGAGATGAAATGAGCACGTGCTAAAAGTACTGGCTGTGAAGATGCCGGGAAAACAAACGCTGCTGGATTTTTTTAGAAGTGAAGAAAGTGAATACATTTTTCAGTAAGCACTTCATAATCCCTTTCATTAAAAGATTTTTCCTGCAATTGAAAGCAAAGCTTCATGGAATTATTTTTACTGTTTTGTACCTTTATAGCACCCAGCAGGTGGGCAACCTGAGCCCCATCTGGGGGCATGGGGTGCTATTGTAAGAGAGCTAGTAGCATCATCACCAAGGTTTCTGTTGTCATGCACATAGTAAAAGCACAACCAACTGAATGGTTTAAGTCACAAAGGAAATTTTATATCCTTTGAACAGGACAAAAAGCTGAAAATGTGACTATTACCACTTTATAATTTATTTCTCTAAAATTGGTAGTTTGGAAGCATAGGTTATCTCTTCATTTCCCCTAACTGTCCTCCCACTTCTAAATGTACACCCTTATGCACGCCTTGCCCTGTCTGCCTTTTTGGCCAGTAGGAAGCTTCAGAGGCAGCTGCATTTCAAAATTTGATGACTTATTACCTATGTATCCCATACAAACTTCACAGGCTTGCTGAAGACCTAATATATTCAAAAGATGGACAACTTATTTTTCATATTTGCTAAATGCTGAGCTTCGGATTTGACAAATATATCTTTTCTGAGGGAGTGGTTAGTCATTAGGAAAACTCACATTTCTCTCAGTGACAAGCCATTACTTAAAGAAAGACCAATATAAATCTATATGCAGACTATCCAGTCATTCTGGGCCATGTTAACTTCTGAGCCGCCTACTTAATTTAAGTGACATGTAATCATTTTGCAAATTTTCCCACTTTCTTGTTTCCTATTTAATTTTTTGTGTTAGATCTGTCCTTGAAAGCAACTACTAGACACAAGAAAAAACACGATGCAAGAAATAAAAATGTTTCTCTTACTTGATTAATTCTGTTTTCTTCTTGCATATGCATAGATGTGCTACAGTTCTGCAATCTTGTTTATATGGAAAAATAAATACCTGCTTATTAATGGAAAAACGTTGCTAATTTTAGACTGAAAACTCTTGATATCTCCAGGATTAGCAATATCAAACTAGTCATGCCCATTAGAAAGAAACCATGAATATTACCATGAAGAGCTGGGCGCTGTCTTGATCCAAAGGCAGGACGTGTGATGAGTCCATGGGGTTGGCATTCCCTATGTCAACAAAATCCAAACAAATACACACGTATGTAGACAAGCTCATGCTGACAAATTGCTTTGCCTCCCAGGTTGAGCTTAGTGACAAACCACCTGAAACCGACAAACCGAAAAACCTTTAAGACCCAAGCGTGTTGCCACCTGTTGTCGAGCTCTCCATTTGACTGGATTTGTGCAGCTCAACACTGACATCCGACGGCTGGTCTTAATAACCCCGACGGCTCCCGTTCCCCAGAAGGACAGTGATCTGCAGCTCCAAAATTACTAAACAGCACGTAGGCTATAGAGGTAAACACAGGTGACTTTTTTCTATATGGATGACTGTGGGGTAACTTTCCTGTTCTGGCTACTGTTTGAATAGGCGAGACCTGCTGCAGGGTCTACAATTGCCCTAGGGTCTATAATTATGACACTAGAAACTTCAGCCCCGTTTAAACCAAGAGGACTTTTGCTGCTGAAGGACTGAGACCAAGAGGACATCCTTCTTTCACATTTCCAGGGTGGTTCTGCCTGAACTGCAGCCCATAACCGGTTTCTATTGGCATGACCCAGGTCTCCTGGATGAGGGATCCCTCATCAGGCTGAGGGCTGCAAGGCTTGCAGAATGGATACATCTGTGAATATTTTGACAGTGATGCAGATTGTTTCATGAAGGTATTTGCTTTAAATACCACCTGTAGGAATCTAAACAACAGATATAAAATTTTAAAGACCAAAGTAGAAGAGTGATCTGCCTGAAGTGGCTAAGAGAAAAAGTAATAACCTGAACTTACTTGAAATGGAGTGGGGCACTGTCCAACTTTTTGCTTCTTTTTTATGCAATCAGTTGCTCTCTTGTTTGGCTAAGGAATACTATATAGCAGTAAAATAATAATGAGGGGAATTTGGGAAGAACACAAATGCATCTTTAAAAAAAATCATAGACTAATTCAGAGTTTTGAAAAAAAGGCTGCATTTTTTGTATTAGTATGTCACATTTGCAAAAGAATTAGGAAAGTGAAAAGGATCTGACAATAGACTGGAGATCCTTATCAGCTATTAAACCAGATTAACTCAGTTTTTCCAGTTGCTAATTAAATTTCATGTGCTAGGACAAAACTCTGACCCAAGAAATAAGGATGCAGTCTAAAGCAGACTCAATAAAATGGAGATACAAGTCTGAAAAGAATCCATTCACATCCTAAAGAAGTTAGGAGACGTTCAGAAGTGGTATCTTGGGCTGGTTTCAGGAATCAAATTTACAGCATTTAACCTAATTTACTAAGGTCACATTTTAAACAGATTTACACAAGAAGTAATGAGGACTGCTGGGCACTGAAGTGCCTGGGTTTTCGATTTTGATGCATATTGATAATGTGTGAAGGCAATTGTAAACTTTCAAACAACAAGGCAGTGCACACATTTTGGGGATTCTGGTGAGATGCGATGTGTGATATCACTTGATATCCACTAATGGAATAACAAGAGTGGACCTAGATCTCTCTAAGAATTGCACTGTGGTAATTTTCTTATCCAAGACAGACCATTAGCTGGCACTTTCTGTTTAAAAGTCTGAGATGCAGTTACAAATATAATGTCTGACAAATCAGTGCTTATCTGTCATTTCAGAAAAAAAGTCATATGATTATGACTGAGCTAGAAGCCCTTTTCACTATAATGGAGATTACTTTACTTATACATCATATCTTGAAAGCAAAAAGTACAGCTGGTCCCATCACTGGCAATCTTAATGAGGAGATATTACACCTAGTGGGACAAACACAGAAATTTTGCATTTCCCTCTTTTTTGTATCTTTTCAGGTGTGAAAAGCCAGACATTATGGAGCGTGGAGCTCCCAAAGCTCCAGTTAATTCTGTGGATTTTTTAATCTGCAAAATTCACTTACTGTCAAGAGACTGGAAACACAAAACTGAGGTACCCAGTTTAGAGGCCGTGTTTCATGATATGGGTCCTATTAGGCAACAGATTTTTTTATTACAGTACCTTCCATATCACATGTCTTTTATGGATTAATGGAAGACTTTTGTCTTCAGGAATTTCTAGTTGAGTCAAAAAGATACAAATGCCCAATTCTATCCTCCTTCATGAATTTCCACATTTTTGGTTTTTATGTGCTTAATAATATCTATTATATAACGCTGGTATGGCAGAAAGGATCAGGGGAAAATAAAACATGTACTGTCCAAAACAGAGCCCTAGAACTCTGCTATTTGCTCTGATAAAAGCTGAAATAAGGGAAGCCTCGAAAAACAGAAGGCATGGATTTTTTTGCTTTACCTAAATAAAAACAAAGAAAAATCTAGGAATTTGGCTATACTCAGGATAAGCAATGCTTGAAAAAGGAACGTGAGCTGCCTATATGACATTCAGGGCTGCCGAAGAGGACTCGATTGTGTTAACCACTTTGAAGAAGTGAATTGATTCCTTTGCGGTTTTGCCTTGGACTGGTCAGGAATGTGCAAGGTTGCTTCCTGCAGAAAGCTCTTCCCATGAGACATGCTCATGTACAGGGAACAGTACCTAAATTACTCATCTTGAGTTGTCTCGCACCTGTTTCCAGAGCTCACCCGTTGCTAACCTTGGCTTTTGGTTAGAGCGCCGGTGCCTACCAGGCATTTCTTGGGCATGAATGTGGGAAATAGCAATGGCTCCATTCTAAGAGTGCTCGGGACATTTCAGGATCAGGCTGCTCTTGCCCTCGGTGCATCGATAGCTTAGATAAGACCCTTGAATCTTATTACTGGGTACAAGACCACTGCAATGAATCTTCTGGAGTGCCTTTTTCTTTTTTTTTTTTAAAGGTCATATGACCTCTTTAGATCTATTTAGCACTGCATGCTTCACGCCAGAGAGTATTATCTATTATACCTGAGAAAAAAGGAATTGAGATTGTTTAAAAAACAACTTTAAATCAAAGTAAACACTGAGTCATTAAAATGCTACGATGAATTAAGAAATTGTTTGCTTAAATATATCGAATTTTGTGGTTTACTAAATCAAGAGTTGTTGTAGTCTCCATGGAAAAGTGAACTCCATTTGTCGACCTTTATATTTATGTGCAAAAATATTGGAAAAGGACCAAACTGTTCTCTGCCTGTAATTCAATTTTTTCTCATTTTAAACTTTTACAAATGAAATACATTATTTTGACACCTTTTGTATTTATTGTTGTAACGCGTCCTGCAAACTCCTTATGCAGTCATAAATAGATACAAAGTATTTGCTAAAGGCAAATACTTTTCTGGCAACCATGCTTAGGCTCCTCAGACCCGAGACAAGACAATATCTGTTCAGAAGAGACCATGCTTATGTCGTGGTCAAAGATACTGTCATCATCAGCCTGCTTTGGGAACTTCTGCTGAAGGAAGACATTTTTTCTTTTTGGTGGATCTTCATAACAGACCTGCCTGACTCAAGAGATGGCACCCCCAGGAACTGTAAGCATACTCTCCCTCAGGAACATGAGAAATTTGGCAAACCGCTCATGCATGCGTGGAGGCACAGCCCTGTTCTGCACTGTATAATCTCTTCACCATCGCAATTCCTGCTGCAAAGGAATTTGGGCTGATGTCTCTTTTTAAATCATTCCATTGTCTTGAACATAGATTAGGGCTTCCCCCCCCCCTCCCCTTTTTCCCTGTTCTTTTTATTTTTGTATCTTGGTGCATGTGTGACTACATTTGTCACATCAAAGCTACTACAGAGAAGTTCCTAAGGCAGGACCTGAGGCTATTCCTTAAAGTTTGAGTCTGCGATCTGAAATAATGTTGCCTGCATGTACATATCAGTCTGCTCACAGGTATAGACTGTGTGATTCATAGCTTTATCCATCATAGCCCTAAAATAAGTGGACAGTGCTCTAGGAAAATAGAAAGGCACTTAGTACTGCTTTTCTTGTAATGTACTACACAGGGAAATATCCTTTAAACACAAAGTAAAAATGTGATCCAGACGTTATTTCTATTTCAGGTTGCAATGTTCCTTTCTTTTTACACAGCCCTAGTCTCTGATGACTGATTTTTTTCTTCTTCTTCTGTTTGCTACGGAGGCATATTGCATTCAACTGCAAGCATCGATGGAAGAATAGCTTTAAACTGCCTAATGTGCTTGCTGAGAAATTGAATGGTTGCGAAGCCAGTCTATTCCTTCAATTGCCAAAGCGCATTTTCTTCTTACTGCTTTGCCTATGGAGGCATTTTTCCTCCTTGAAGGGGGAGATTTCTCTAATCAGCATCAGTGATTTATTCCATTGTAGGCTTAGTAGTCAAAACAGACTTAGAAAGAAAAGACGAAAAGGACAGGTGCTTGTGTCCTGCTTTTAAAAGTATCGGAAGATATTTTGCACAGCTGGTGATAGTACTGTGATGTGGAGTAAGTGCAGATATTGCTAGCCACAGGTCAGTGGTGAAAATACAGACCTGGGAACGATTACAATGATACTTTCTTTGGCACAAGGCCTGTCTTTGCCTGCACTTGGATATTTGGCAACTAACACAGGAGAGCTCTCTTTTTATAAATACTACTTTATATCACTGTGTTTCCTACATAATGTGAGATAGAAGAGAGAAAACACTGATCTTCAAGACAGTTCATTAGTTTGGCTAATACTGTCAGGCTAATAAGTTTCATACTTAAATTTGAATTTAATGCAGGTGCTTTGGGGAGGGATAGAGACATTTAAATTTTGAAATTACATGCTCCAACATTTGAAGCAGTAGAAGAAAGGTGTCAGAAGGAATGCTGCCTTAGGAAAGTGGAGACTGTGGAGACTGCGGGTGAATCATGAACTAGAGATTCAAGGGCTTATAAAGTAACCTGCAGCCCCTGATATCTTGGTTGTACTTGGTTGAAACTCTTTAGGGCTTATTTCAGAACCTGGTATGTCTGAATTTCTCCTTCTGAACCAACCAACCAATTAACCCTCCATAAAACTGAATTCAAATCTCCGGACATCCAAATACAGAATCTCTGAAAAAGCATATTGGAAGAGTTAGGCTGTGGCTTTCAGGAAGCTGAAAAAAATAAAATCAGCCAGTCACTTTAGAACTAGCTACGAGCAAAACAAGCCCCAGCAAATGCAGAAGACTTCTTTCAGGCATATTAGTAAAAAGCAACTAACAGTCTTTCAACAATGATCAAAATGAACTCGAAGTGTTGAATGCACTATTTTCACATTTGCCCACAACTTCCACTGTAAAAATGACTAAAACCCATCGTTAGGTTGTTTATGTTGAGACTAAAAAAGCACACAGTTGTGCTTGATGTAAGTTACAGGATGGCACTCTGGGGAAAACATGTCATTCAGCACTCTGCAACAAAACCATTAATATCGTTTGTAGCACTACTTGTGAACAAAGGGCTGTACCTGGTAGAAATAGTCATTAATAGGAAAGTTATCCATTTCAGAACACAGGCTTTGCTACCTTCTAGCCTTAAGGAATTTGAACATTGTGCATAAGAATACCCGAGTCAGTGCATTTTTATTAATTGCAGCTTTTATATGAGCACTTAGACAATGCATTAAAATAATTACTTTCAGTGAAGCAGCATTTAACATACTTTTCACTTTTGTTTTTGTGCTAAAAAAAGTCATGCGGCTCACCGACAGCAGGTAATCAGAGCTCTTCATAGCATCATTTCCCTAAAAGCATGCAAAATAGTGGATGAAATTATTTTAAAAAGGGTAGGTAGAGGAGGAAACCATAGCCATCTTTTGTTTTGTGAGGTCCACTTCAGCAAACATTTAACCACATGCTTAACTTTAAGTACATGTTTGCATGCATTACTGGGCGGGCACAGATTGTTTTTCGAGTGTGAAATGGAGCAGCCGGGCTCTCAGCTGGAGTAAATCAGTGCATTGCCACTGTCTGCAGTCAAGCTGAGAGCTCCCCACAAGGTAGCTCACAGTGCAAAACTCCACCATTAAAATTCTGCCCATAGCCATGTAACAGTATGATTCTCACCAACTTCAACAGGGCAAAAGTTTTGTCTGATGGGTCTAACTCTTGAAAGCACCTTTTAGGCTTGGGGAGGCCTCCTACTCAAAGCAATAAATAGTTTTGCCTGAGTCAAGACTCATGGTAGTGAGATTTTCATGCTACTAAATGTATCATTGAACTATACACATGAGACTCAGACCAACTGCCTACTTGTGAAAGGAATAATCACATTTGTCATGAGGTGTTCAACCAAGTCAAGGAAGGTACCAAATGCCATCTGAATGGAAAAAGCACAAAATGCATGTTCACACAAGGCTGCCAAGAGGTTTATCTGCTGCTTCATCAACTGGGAATTTCAAATTTTGATTTAAAACTCCAGACTATGAAGAAATAAGCTTTAGGGGCTCAGATTTAATGAAACCCCAAATAGAAGGTAATTTAGTTCATAAAAAAAGCCAGCAGGAACAAAGCTCTGCCTATTGCCATCTGGGATCTTGCACGCAGTTTGTTTTTTCTTCCGAGGGTTACTGGTTTTGGGTTGCCTTTTTTCTTTGTTGAACTAGGAACTAATATTGAAATTAATTTAGCTTCATTACTACTGAGTGATGCGGAGCCCTAGGCTGCTGCTTTATTGACAAAGAACAAATTTGCTTGCCAGCTGCAGTGCAGACTTTGGCTTGCAAATGGACACCCTGCCCATCAGAGACCACCATACGGTGCAGGGGTGGTGGTGGTGGTGGTGGAACACACGGCCTCTCCACGCTGACTCCCGAAAACAAGGCACGTTCCTACTTGCAGTCCTTCACTGCTGTACTATGGTGGATTTCTTAACTAATGTGCTTTTCATCGACAACTCAATGGAGTCAATGGCTTTCCCTCAGTCAAAGCAAGCCCTAAGGGTGTGCTTGGAAATGCAGCTGCTCACTGGAGATGTGGCATGAAGGGCACAGGTGTAGCAGTATTCCTGAGGTTTCTCCGAAGTGTGTGAGCAGGCCTGTCTAAGAGTAGGTAGATCCCAATGAGCATTGTCAGGCTATCATTTTATGACTATTTTAACAGGTTCTCCTAGCCTCATCCTGTGGGTTCGCAAAAACCCAGGTGAGATTTCTGCCTCTCCAGCTGTGCAGAGGCATTGTCTCCTCTGCTTGTGTAGCTCGTTCATTTTTAACTGTTGCTCATTTTGTTTCCCAGTTTGACTTCAGTAGTACCTTCCCAGGCAAAATTAACAGCTCCAGTTGGGACCGAGTATAATGGAAAAGCACCCCAATGAATCTTTTATAGGCCATTTTTTCTCATTTCCATACTGTGATACAGGTAACAGCTGAAAAAAACTAAAATTGTATATATTTTTTAAACACACTGTAAGAGTAAAGGTTCATTTCTCTCCTTTTCCATGTACAAAATGTTTAGATAGAATATTTTATAAACTATAAAGGATGTAGCAGAGGAGGTGAATGACAGCCAGAAAAGCAGCATTAGTGCCAGCAAGCTTACTGTAGCTGTGAATTTAAACAACTTGCAAGCCCTTCTCAGCTCACAGGTGGCTGAAAATGTTTTACTAACCAGACTTACTAGAAGAACAACGGAGATTACAACCTTGTTTAGCACCTCGGGGTCTTGCATTAGGAAAGTTGTTTGTCTGACCAGATAAACTCACCTAAGTGGGTTAGTGAGGCAGTTTTCAGTATCCATAGAGAATTAACGTTAGCAACATGGCTAAAGTCCCAGTTGTGCTGAATTCAAAGGGAATGTTAACTCCTGTCAGGGGAAGGTATTGCTCAGTGTGTTCTTGCTAGCTTGAGTACAGCTGTGATTTCTCAAAAAAATTGATTTCAGAAAAGAGCAAAATAAAAAAGTCATTGATATTTTCCCCTTTTCAAAAGCATTATGTTCACGTTTCTTCATCTTCTCACATTTCTCTGAGGAAGGTTGTTAAACTAGTCTTCATTTTAAAACTTCCTTGCCTTTTTCAATGAAGAATTTCCTTTGGGTGTATCATGTTTGTCCTATTTCACTAACTTTTTAAAGTATATTTTTAACCAGGTGCAGATACATAGAAAAAATATATTTTGAATAGATGGCAGGATAGCTCTGCATACTTGAAATATTCAGGTGTGCTTGTTTTCTAAACACTCATGAATGACAGAACTGCAGAATTACCAATGGCCTCTGAGGCATGTGCAACAGGTACTAAAGTTTGCTGCTTATATAAAGAGGTAAGTAGCATCTAGTATTGGCTGATGATATTTGCATTTCTAGGGACACCTGGTAGCCTGCTGCAGCTCCAAATAGCTCCTCCAAACTGGTAATGACTGGAAATCGTCACTCTCACATTGTGCCCAAGAATAAGCAGTGAGGGACGTGCAGCTGGGGAAAACTGATATACTTCTTTGAGGCTGATGGAGTTGTGCTAATTTACCAGCAAAGTATATAATTTTTTTCTGATAGAAGCATTCATTCCTTCAATCTATGTCCAAAGACTTTGCCATCATATATGATCACGTAGCATGTAAACCTAGCAGCCATAGCTGATATGGGCAATTGTTAGCGTAAATAAACAATGATCAAACCCTCTAAAATAATGAGTTGTTGCTGTTGTGACTTTTTACTCCCTAAGCAGAGCAGAAAGGGAAATGGAAAGTGGAATGATGCCAACAAGTGAATGGGCACAAAGACCAAAGTACTCTCTTCCTCCTAAGTATAATTATGAGGACAGTCACTAAAAGGAGAGGTAGTAATGCGCTCTAAAGGATCTTTCATATGCCCACTACTTCCTGCTCTATTCCCAAATGTATTTTTACTCTCTTACATTAAATTTTTGCCTTCATTTCTTAGTGCATAGCAACTTCATTTTGTAACCCTTTGCTCTGAATGCCTCAAGAGGTCTCCTTATGTCTCTGTTTTTCTGTTCACAGCCCATGGTTTAGTTTTTAATCACAATCTTCATGAAGCCACATGATGTTACATGCTGTCCCTCTCATCTAGGAACACAAGCCATTCTAGTCCACTTCAACCTTATTCTGCTTCAGCCTCGAGAATGCCACGAATCACAGAATCACAGTGTAGTTGAGGTTGGAAGGGACCTCTGGAGATCATCTTGTCCAAACACCCTGCTCAAGCAGGGCCACCTACAATTGGTTGCCCAGGACGACGTCCAGGAAGCTTTTGAATACCTCCAGGGGTGGAGACTCCACAGCCTCCCTGGGCAACCTGTGCGAGTCCTCAGTCACCCTCACAGTAAAACAGTGTTTCCTGATGTTCATAGGAAACCTCCTGTGTTTCAGTTTGTGCCCGTTGCCTCTGGTCCTGTCACTGGGCACCGCTGAAAAGAACCTGTCTCTGTCCTGTTTGCACCTTCCTTCAGGTGGTGCATATGATAAGATCCCCCCTGAGCTTTCTCTTCTCCAGGATAAATAGTCCCAGCTCTCTCAGCCTTTCTTCATACATGATGTGATCCAGTCCCTTCATCACCTTAGTCACCCTTTGTTGTACTCTCTCTGCTACATCCATGTCCCTCTTGTACTGGAGAGCCCAGAACTGAACACAGCACTCTACGTGTGGCCTCACCAGCACTGAATAAAGGGTAAGGATCACCTCCCTTGACCTTCTGGCAATGTTTTGTCTAATGCAGCCCAGGGTAACTTTTGCCATCTTTGCTGCAAGGGCACATTCAACTTGATGTCCACCAGGATCCCCAGGTCCTTTTCTGCAGAGCTGAAATGCTCCTCAACTGTTGAACTTTGGTATCCGCTTCCTGTTATTGTCAAATTACAATGGATCATAATTTCTCCCTATTAAATCTAGGAATCCCTTCTTGCTCTACTCTTGAAATAGACAGTATTCTGTAACATACTTATGATGAGGAAAAGGCTGAGGTACTTAATGCTTTCTTTGCCTCAGTCTTTAACAGTAAGACCAATTGTTCTCTGGATACCCAGTCCCCTGAGCTGCCTGGTGGAAAAGGACCTGGGGATGTTGGTTGACAGCCAGCTGAATATCAGCCAGCAGTGTGCCCAGGTGGCCAAGAAGGCCAATAGCATCCTGACCTGGATCAGGAATAGTGTGGCCAGCAGGACTAGGGAAGTGATTGTCCCCTTGTATTCGGCACTGGTGAGGTCGCACCTCAAGTACTGTGTTCAGTTTTGGGCCCCTCTCTACAAGAAGGACACATAGGTGCTACAGTGTGTCCAAAGAAGGGCAATGAACCTGGTGAAGGGTCTAGAGCATAAGTCTTATGAGGAGCAGCTGAGGGAACTGGGGCTGTTTAGCCTGGAGAAAAGGAGGTTGAGGGGAGACCTTATCACTCTCTACAGCTACCTGAAAGGAGGTTGTAGCGAGCTGGGGGTCAGTCTCTTCTCCCGAGTAACAGGTGATAGGACAAGAGCAAATGGCCTCAAGTTGCTCCAATGGACGATTAGATTGGATATTAGGAAAAATTTCTTCACTGAAAGGGCTATCAAGCATTGGAACAGGCTGCCCAGGGAAGTGGTGGAGCCACCATCCCTGGAGGTATTTAAAAGATGAGTAGATGTGGGGCTGAGGGACATGGTTTAGTGGTGGACTTGGAGATCGGACTCGATCATCTTAAAGGTCTCTTCCAACCAAAACAATTCTATGATTCTATGATTCTGTTTTCAGTGTGCAGAATAATGGGTGCTGAGCATGCAGCTTCTCAGAATTCCCTCCGCATTTGTGTATACAATAGAAATACATCTTTTGTTTGTGTGACTACAACAAAAAATTAATCATGAGTGTACAAAACTCAGTTTCAGGTCAATGCTGAACCATTCCTGGAACACACTTTTGCTTTAGCTATTGCAAAAAAGTCCACAAAATACTGTACAATCTTTCATGTCTCATATTACGCCTTTTTTTTTCTTATTTATGGTCAGTAGCAAGTAGAACACATCATACTTCTCTTTGTCTCAACCACATGTCTGACAAATACATTTGGTAGTTGATTGCAAGTATGGTATAATCTTAAATCACTTGGTTCAATCATGTAAAATTATATCTATAGAAGTGACATCTACAAGGGAAAGATTTACACATAGGCTATTTCTTCTACCTAGAATATTGAAACTCTTTTCCAGCTGGAAAATATTTTTGTCATAAAAGTTATACTCCATACAAACAGTTAGAAGCTTGTTTACTACTTGTGTTTTCATAGAATAATACTGTAGTGTATAGCAAGCGGTAAAAGGAAAACAATAAAACCCTAGTAAGTACATTTGGCCAGCAGTGTAATAGAGACATGCCAAGAGCTGAATCCTCATTTTCAACATTCATTATTCTGCGTAGCTGCAGTTTTAAAGGACTTTATAAGACTAACTGTATTGCATCAGAGCAAAAATCTTCCTGCTCCTTCTTCTGTTTCTGATGTGACCTGAAGTACAAGCTCAAGGAAAGAATATCATAGCAAGTGTAGGGTAATATTTCCTCCAGTTTGGTCTCCCTATTTTCAGCAATCTGCATCTTAGGGATTTCTTTAGCCAGACGTTGTAACTTGAGCCTCATGTTTAATACTGGTTCTGCTTCCTCTCTGAATTTGCCTGGTCTCAACCTGTGAATGAGCTCCACACTTTGTGGGCTTTGTGAAAAAGTGCTTCTTTTTCACTTGTCTTAACATGCCACCTGATGACTTCCTTTGGTGAGTGTTAGTTTTTGTGTTTACAGAAGCAGGGAATAACTATCCCTTATTTACCTTCTTCCTGCTGTTCATGATTTCCGATCCCTTTGCTATTACCCCTTTTCCAAACTAAAATGTCCTGCTCCATCCAGTCTCTTCTTCTGCAGAATTCCTTTCTTGCTCCACCTCATTTCCCTTCATCTGAACTTGTCTAGTCCTGTTGCATACTCTTGAGGTGACAGGATTGGCACACAATATTCAAGACATCGGGTGAGCGGCTTATTTTCGCAGTGACACAGTGATGTCGTCTATTTTCTTCTCTCCGCCTTTTTAAATAGTTCCTAAAAAACACAGCTGAGCAGTAAATCAACTTTTTCAGTACATTTCACATGATGATTCCAACATGATTTCCTGGCACATTCAGAACTGATAACTGTGTACTTGTGTGCGCAGCCATATAGGCATAAGTAAATGCATGGGAACAGAGAGCATGTCTGTTAAAGCTGCTTTTATTTTGTATTTTCCTTGTTGATACTGTCATAAACCTTTTCAATATTTGGTCAATAACATGAAGGGTTGTAATTATCTGACATATAAATATCTAGTCTTGTGATTGTTATAATGGCACTTAGATGAAGAGAAGACCTGCTCTGGTCTGTCAAGTGTAAAAGTGGGAGAACTCATGAAGCACATAAGTGATCTCCTCAAAACCGACAGGAATAAATGTCAACAACATTGTGATGTATGTTGTGGAGATGAGATCTAAGCATAGGCAGGGAGAGAAGCTCAGGCTTACCAGACCTACGCATAGCAGCAGATGGAGAGGCAGAGACTCAGTGCTTCACTGAAAACACAGTGCAGGGAAGGACAGTTGAGATTTATTACTACCTGGGGAGGACAGGGTCTGTATAATCCAAAATTGAACCTGGTAACTGAGGATTAAAAGTAAAAAAGTTAAGGGGGAAATTTTAAGCTAAGACTAGGAGAAAGTCAAGACATGCGAAAGAGCACATAACTCAGGATGGTGCACCTCACAGGGTTAAAGTACAAAACCTCTATATCCTCAAATAAAGGATAAGGTAGAAACATAAAATGCAGCAAAGCAACAGCAAAGTGCAGCTTAACAAGTAAATCCCCATTTCAGTGCATACATAAAAATTCGCCAGCAGATTAAGACTGAATATATGTGCCTGTACTACTGCTAGAGCTCTGATCCATGCTAAGGACAGAGAAACTGGAATGTCTGGTTTAAAATTGACATAACAAATAAATTAATTTCTCAGAAACTTGGTAGAAGGAACATAATCAGAACAGTTATGATTTCAGTAAGTAAAATTATAATTTAAGGAGTGGCTGGAATGAAATAAGATAAATATTCTAGCTGTGTGTACTGGTCTTGGCTGGGATGGAGTTAATTTTCTTCATAGTTGCTAGTGTGGGGCTATGTTCTGAATTTGTGCTGAAAACAGTGTTGATAATACAGGGATGGTTTAGTTACTGCTGAGCAGTGCTCACGCAGAGTCAAGGCCTTTTCTGCTCCTCACACCACCCCACCAGCGAGCAGGCTGGGGGTGCACAAGAAGTTGGGAGGGGACACAGCTGGGACAGCTGACCCCAACCAACCAAAGGGATATTCCGTACCATATGATGTCACGCTCAGCAATAAAACCTGGGGGAAGGAGGAAGGGGGGGGACATTTGGAGTTATGGTGCTTTATCTTCCCAAGTAATGGTTATACATGATGAAGTCCTGCTTCCCTGGAGATGGCTGAACACCTGTCTGCCACAGGTAACACAGGTAATCACAACAGTACCAGGAGATTTCATGTCTTCCAGATAGACTCGATACCTGTCATGAGATGACATGTTGCAGGCAATATTATTTTAAACACTGTAAAGTATCGCTTTTTCAATTAATTGTTCAGAAAATCCACAAAGGAAAAGCCATTCCTGATTTAGTTTCAAGCACAGCATGTGACCTGTTTCAAGATGCAGCCACTGAAGTTTTTCTCAGTAAAAGAGGCCATAAAGTATTAAAATTTGACCCTCTTCTAGGCTGAAAAGTCAAAACAAAAATCCACAATAATAACACTAAACTTAAGAAGTGGGACTACAATTATGTAAAGAATTTTATCGAGAGGACATTGAAAGGAACCACTAGAAAGGAAAAATGTTTGCAAGTAACCTAAAGACCACTTCAGGACTTCACCATATTTCAAGCTGAGAATAAAAATTTAAAGTTTTTTCAGAGGGAAAAAGAAACACCCCAAAACCAACCCCAAAAGATCCCAAGCAAGAATGTTTAACAATTCAGTGAAAGAGTTAAAAAAAAAAAACTTTTTCAGAAGTGGGAGTTGTATCAGTATTTGGGAAGTAGACCAATTAGTTCTTGGCATCCAGAATTACACATTCTAGACAAGCTTTCAGAGTTTTGCAGCCTTCCCATGAGGACAACCCTGTGAGCCGTCTGAGGCACTAAAGGGCTTCAGACATGAGAAAAAGATGCTAAAGGGATTCAGATATGCAGCTGCTAATCTGCTAGCTGTGGCTGGTAACCTGTTCCCTAAAGTGGCCTTGAGGCCAATGGAAGAGACCTGTAAATATTTTTTTTTGAAAAAAAAATCCTGGACAGGAGAAATTCAGGAATTACAAAAAAAATAACTCCAATTTCTGTGTTGGTGAATTAGTCAGAATAACAATAAAGCCCAAGTTAGTACATGCATAAATAGATAATGGGCATGTATCCACATGACTTCTGTGGATGGAAGTAATGTCTTGTGAATCTGTTAGACTCTTTTCAAATTACCAAGGACACTAATACCCGATAATAAAAGACAGATGACTTTTTGTCTTTTTTTTTTTTTTAAATTGGCTCTCAGAGAAGCTGAATATATATATATATATGATTTAATTTGGAACTGTTTCTAAAACAGCTCAGCATTTTAGAACTGCCCAAGAGTACATCAAGTTGGCAACAAAAACCTGACACATCACAAGCAAACATATGTCTTCTCTGAAAAACTTCATTTGAGTGTCTAGATACAGCCTACATCTTCTAAAATGCAGCACTGAAGTGATGTTAATGTCTGTCGGGAAACACAGAGAACAAAAAATACACTTCAGTAATTTCATTTTTGAAAATTTTTAGTGATAAACTTAGAACTCATCACTAATTTCATCCTTTCATATTTTTATCAACTACACTATATAATTGTTCACTTTTACTATTTTATACTGTAAATTTTTTTTTTATTTTCTTTGTGTGTCTGAATCTATCTTCTGACCTTTGTTTAGACCAGGACTTTGAAAAATTCCTGTCGTTACTGAACTTTCCTGAAGTTTTTTTTCATTTCCTTGAGAAAACTACAGACCGTTACTCATTGTTTTAATTTGCAGTTTCTGTAATTCCAAATCAAACCTAACTAGACTATTTAATCAAGGGAAAACTAGAACATTACTCAAAAAGTAAAATGAATAATGGCAAAAGCAACAAATTGTTTCATAAGGGGCTTTAAATGTTCATTCCAATGTATGCTGATTGTGCCTAAGAGCAGCAAAATGCAAATTAAATTAGTACTCAAGCTTATCATTAGGAAACAAGTCTTTTCTAAAAAAAAGGAGAAAACCCCCTAAATTAAGCCCAATGTGGGTTAGGCCCACCCGTTACATAAGCCACTAATCCACATCAAAACCCTTTTAGTAACATATGGGCCATAATAATTTCCGGTGCTCTTTACTTCCTAAGCATAACAAGCTGTTAACTGAGAGGG
Source organism: Ibidorhyncha struthersii (assembly GCA_013398815.1). Classification (NCBI taxonomy): domain Eukaryota; kingdom Metazoa; phylum Chordata; class Aves; order Charadriiformes; family Charadriidae; genus Ibidorhyncha; species Ibidorhyncha struthersii. The sequence continues at coordinate 487,891 of VZSZ01004103.1, forward strand.
ACTTATATTTGCATTTGTAGTTACTAAAGAGATCAAAACTGGAATTTTCCCATAAGGATCATTAAAGCCCATTAAAAAGTCTGAGATTCACGGTTAACGATATTAGTTATCAAAGAGTAGTGTTGAGGCATCAGGAATAAGCAATCCAAATCACAGTCCCTGATGGAAATGCAATGGCAGAGGTACAGTTTGTGCGCAGGATGTTTTGGGGCCCCTTGAAAAATGAATGCAGGCTGTCTGCGTTAACATCTGCCCAAGAAGTGCAGTGGTGAGAGAAATGGTGTACTTTCTTCCTTTTGTTTTTAAAATGAGAATGCGCTACGTGAGAGTATTTTTGTAGCATCTAATAACAAGTTTAGATTTATTTTCTTTAGAATACAACTATTGTATTACAAAAAATACTTGATGATAGAGTATCCAATTAATTGCTAACTTTATATGCGTACAGCATATAATGAATTTACATGAGTGTACAAAAACAAAGCAATATTCATCCTTAGTGTAATCCCCCTAATTATGGATGTATATTTCAGTTTTCATTTGTTCCTTTATTCAGAGCATCCACACTGCTTCCATTCATTCTTTTGCATCTCTCAAACCTTCTTCCACGGCCATACTGCCTCTTAAAAAATAGCCTCTCATTAAGACATAACTAATCTTGTAGGCCAGATGAATGTACTAAGCACTATTCCCCATGAAGGCCTAGGATTTACTTTAAATTGTGAGATATTTACAGGTACAGTTTGAACAAGTCACTCTTCTCTCAAGCTTTCAGGGAAATATAGGGACGTCACTGAAACATATAATGTATCCCTGCAGGAAAGAGAGTCCAAGGTTGCCTCTTTGCTCTGTGTGGTATAATACTGGTCTGAAAATACAGAACTGGAGCTTTAAACTTAAATGTTAAGCTCTGCAGAGAAGGAGATGGTCTTTTTATTTGCCCACAAAGGGCCATGCTCACCTACAGTGCTACAGGAATAGGATAATAGTAATGCTTTCAAAAAAGTAGATATACGCCAAAAACGAGTATTAACTAAACCCTAATAGCTGCTGCATTGACTGCAATCCAGACAAAAAGGATGAAAACTAGTCACCCTAGTGAAGAAGGGGAGAGGACCTCCAAGTACAAAGCTAGTTTTTGCCCTTTATTGGCATTTAGCTCATTTAAAGGTAAGCTGGAGATTTCAAACCTTTTTTTTGAACGGAANAGACCATGGGGAAAAATTGGGAAGAACTGTGTGGCAATGACTTTCCTGAATGGAAAGGAAATGTCAAACAGGATTGCTCTGCGTGCACGTGTGCCACAGAGAGGCAGTGGATCAGCCTCTCTGCCCTCTTCCAGCAGAAGGAGCAAGAAACTCCCAAAGGACAGCCTCGGTCACATCCTCCCCGGACCTGCAGGGTTCCTCTAGCATCACCTTGAGGAGGAAGCTTATCTTCCTCCTTTCCAAAGTATAACCAAAATCCGGCCTCAGATGATTTATAATTCTGGCTAGAGGGTCTTCTTTTTTTATCAGATAGGAGTTACGCACACACAAAAATCCTTTTTTTGCTTTATATTTCACCTCTAATTTGGAGTACCCAGTATCCCTCTAACCTTACTTTGTCACCTTAGGACTCCCTTATGGGAACCACAGCACTGTCTAAATAAATATCAGCACAGTACAATGTGGAAATTGAGAAAGTAAAAAAGGTTATGTGCAGTCAGAAAGCACACCCACTTTAAAACTCCGCTTAGTTCAGCCAGGTGTTGTCAGTAACATTTATTTCCTATGAACTCCCCCACGGCTCTTGTCCTCTCTACAGAGGCAGCGCTCGTTCTTGAGGAAAGCGAATCAAACATTAAAGACTCTTCTTGGAGTAATTTCTCAGAGCAGGCAGCATCCTTCTCCAGTAAGAAAATGTGAAGAATGATGCCTGGACTGAACTAGTTCCCACAGAGTTGACGGATAGGATCTCCATGGTCCTTTCACTGATTCTGTCATTGGCATGAGCCAATGCATATTTTATGCAAAAGATGAGGAGTTTGAGGGAGGGAGAAAAAACTGCTTGGCCTGCAGAAAGTAAAATCAATAGTGGTGAAACTCCCTGTTTTAATGTACAGGACTTATAGGCCAGTGATTAAAATTTACAGTTTCACAGAAGAAGCTCTATCCATTAAGAGCATGACCTTTCTTTCTAGGAGTACTTGAATGCAACAATCCACCAAAATTTTACTGACAGAAGATGGGCCGCTGTCTATCCATGAAAGGCCAGGTAGCTGGTACGAGGTTACTGAAGCCGTTATTTGGAAATTTAGGAAGAGCATTCTCTCTCCAGATTTTGCGCAAGATTGAGAGAAGTTGAAGAAGCAATAAACAGAGAGAGATCTAACAGAGATGCTGCCAGCCTTACCATGACTCTCTAGGCCACAGGTGTCACTTGGCAAATATATACTCCATAAAAGCGCTATTCTGCTTTTCCTTGCACCTCTGCTGGTCTCTCAGAGAAACTCTGAGAGAACTACACAGAAGGGAGCAAAGTTTTGCCACCACATGGCCAAGTGATGATCAGATGCTACAGGAGTAAGACATCTGAATACAAGTAAGATAAATAACCACATACAGTCTTAAGCACAAAAAGTCTTTTAGGGGATAAAAGAAGCTTTATCTTTGCCCTCAAGTGGTTTATGAGAGCAGCCTTTGGACCTGTAAGCTACAAAACAGATAAACTATGTAGGAAATACTTAATTCTGAAGAAAACTAATCAAAATCAAGCTCTCCAACAAACATACTCTCCCAGGAGAAAGTAATTCCAAACAGCCAGTTACTCTCCATTTTGGAGGCCATTTATTGAGCAGACGCTAAGTCTTCCTGTCATATACACTCTCAGCATCTGAAGAAGCCAGTTACAGCAACACAAATGCCGTCTGTTCCCTGAATACACACAGCCAGGGAAGGAAGATTCCCAGGCTCGTGCAGCTTACTGTCCAGCTTAGGACTGTAGTCATGCATAAGGCTTTTGAGCCTGGAAGATTCACAGGAAGATAAGAACAGGTCAAGAACAGTATTCTTGTCTCAGTTATACAACAATTTGCAATCAGAACTATGTTCAAGCAGATGCTTTATCACTATTTGGGAAATACTGCTGCTCTCGGCAATGTGTCTTAACAAATTAACGCTTGCCAAGTTCTATGAAGAGAGGTCTCCCATGAGGACTGCCTTATTGTTTCTTGTTGCTGACACGCGCCTTATGTCCAATCTTAGGAAAAAATGGGTAGAAGCAGTATCAGTACCTGCCACGTTCCTCTTGTGTCTTTGGTTCTCAGCTCCACGGCCCCATTTTTGCCATCCAGGAATGCTGGTTGGGTGGCACATGTCCAGCTTGTGTGGTAGCTCTCTTCCGATGGCAGTGGTACCGTGCTGGTCAGATGGTTAACCCCCTCTCTCTGCAATGTATGTTTCCAAACTACTTGCCTGCAGCTACCAACATATTATCTTGGCCTATATAGCCTCTTCTTAAATTGCTTTGGAGTGAACGAGTGAAACAGCAGGCTGTAAGTGCTCATGGTACACTCGGAGCCACGCCTATGGATTAGAAATTTTCTCTCTTACATGCTTAAGTCACTGTGTACATTGGCTTGGGATCCTGCCCTAAAAATATATATATTTATTAAACCAAACTGACTTCATTTGCTATAGCCTCCTGCATAATTCACAGCCTGACTGGTCTATTAGAAGGTTTTAATTTCTTCCAGCTAGCTATTTAAAGATTATATATTGATACTATCTAGGTATATTGATGGTATCTTCTTCATTTGGAAGAGCGACTGCATCAGCAAACAGTTAACACAACTTAATTACACATCCCAAAATTATTCAGCCGTGTATGCCAGCAGTCACATCTAACCCAGCACCATACAGACCTACAGGAAGTCAACAAAAACAGTTTCTTTACAAGCTTGTTTGGATTTCAGTCAAAGTCACAAGCCTAATACTGCACAGGGCACAACTGCCATTTCAATACATCAAAAGGACATAATTGAAATGAAAGCAAGTAATTATGACATGCAGATAAAGTGTATTTTAATGCATGCAAATCTACTGAAGTTCAATTTCAATGTATGTCATTTACTCAAACAAATTCTGGTAATACCGATCTGTAACACTATTCCCTTCTGCCCTTTCCTCCTGTCTACTACTCTTCCCTCATACACTTCAAATTAAGATAACTATAATGAGTAAAATACACCAAATCATTATGATAACATGGTTCAGCAGGAATAGGATATTTCACTGATTTTTCTGCTTGCACTGTAAGAACCACTGTGTTCAAGAATTCAGAGGATCAGAAAACTGAAGGGCTTATAATGAGAATTTTGTGTACTTCAGTCACTTAGTGCATTTGCATCCTCTTAATAAAATTAAACGACCGCTGTTAATCCACTTTTATTTCTCAGCACAGGATTTAACATTCTTCAGTCATTATAAAAATGCCTGGTTTCTTTCTTAACAGTAAAGATGTTGAAGTTATAAGAGTGATGCTACTAACAATTCACACTTTTTTCCAGAGAAATGCTGTTCATCGTGTTATACCTGAAAAGCTTTATACATTTTTGAAATTTGCTTTAAGGGCAGATTTTGAAAGGCAATTGCTGTAAATCATTTGAGAATAGGGACATATGATATGACAATGAAGAGTGCTGAGGCCAGAGGCATTTGCCTCCCCCAATTAAAAAAGACCATGCAATGTTTAAGAAGTGTCGTTGACATGATGCCAGCTAGTCAAACACAAGAGAAGGAGGTAAATCACCAATGTGAATTCAGGAGATTTTTTGTTTGGATTTTGTCTTTGCTATGGGGTTCCTTCCAATTTGATGCTGGGCATATGTCCTTAATCCCTGTATGCTTCATATTCTGCTATATAAAACTAAAATAAAAGTACTTTCTGCCATGCTATGTCTTTCTTGTCCTGGTCTTTAAGTTCTTTTGGACAGATACTGTCTCTTATTATATATCTGTGTGGTGCCTAAACATAGGGCTCTGAATGTGACTGATGCATCTTAGTAATAATAAAATAACACTTTCTATCAACACTTCTCTGTAGAGGATGCTTCTGGCAATAAGATCTGAGGACTTAGTCAATTCATCCTAATTTACATCATTGTCTGAGGTATTAGCATAACATCTTGCAGTGGACGACTTTAAATAAACATGTTCAGAGGTGTTACAACGCATGTGTATTATCTCGAACGCTGACTCCCACAAGGACAGATGAACATCACGTACGCATGCTGAAGAGGAATATGTGAGTTTGATTTGCAACTCTGGCTCCTTCATGTAAAACAGAGCTTAAGGTTGATGAAGATCTGCTGGACCAAAAGTGCATGGCTGTGCCTTGTGCAGCTGTTGTTTCTTCTGAACGTCATTTTGATGATGGGCTAAAGTAAAATTAATGTCTTAACTTAAATCTGTGGGTGTGCTTTGTGGCTGCTTGTTGACTAACTTTAGGTGCCTAATTACTAAGCTCATCTCCTAGGCTCCTTCTGTGCTGGGAAAGAGGCATTTCAGAGCACCTGAAACAGGCTTCTGCTTTTAGCTGCCCCCTGGAAGAACATGTTTCTGTTGACTAACTACAGAGGGAACCTCCTTCCTGGCTTAGACATTTTAAGGTCAAAGCCACAAGTTATTCAGTGTGAAAGCCATAGACCTGCCTCAACTCCATAACTGGGTTTTTGGTTTTGTTTTGTATCAGTTCAAAAATTCACCCTCAGCCAAAAAATCTTCACAACAGTAAATTAAATTCTCATCAATCTGAGTATGAAATACAGCAATATTTATTGAAATACTTAAATACCATGAGGCTTAATTAGGCCAACTTTTATTTTTACAATTGAAGTGTGGCATCAACCTTTCTGGTGTGCTACAGCCATTTTGTGCCAAACGTGATGTTAAATGGCAGGTATTCCTTACACAGACAGCTGGCGGTGGCAGAAAAAGTGGCGCAGAGCAAAGCTGGGATCCTGAGGAGCACATTGGTGACCTGAAGTCATCCCTGCCCTCTCTTCTGCCACGACCTCCTCAGCTGAAGTCAAGGTCGACAGGTACCATTTATGAGGCTTGAGTTCTTAAGTTACTATAAATATGTAGCTGCTACTGTGGCTGCGGGTCTCTCATTACTCTTGCTTTTTCAGTGGGACCATCCTGGTACCATTCCTCCTGCAGAGTACCGTCTGCAGCCGGGGTGGTTTTATGGCTTTCAGCGAGGCTGTTTCTGCAAGTAGCACGCTCTGCAGCATGGGCACGGCTGTTGGCATCTGACCCTCTTGGTCCAATAGCTTTCCTATCTTTTATATTTTTCAAGATCATTATTAATTTCACTAAACATCAATATAGATTCAGTTCCCTTTTGGAAGCATTGTTAGAAGGGCCTAACACTATTTGAACATTTCATTATTATAAATGACCATGGTTTTCCAATAAAGAAAGAGCAGAATAAATTGCAAAATACATTTTACTGAGGTTATGTGGTAAATGGCAATGTTTCTTCGTTGTCTTCATTTCTTGCAATGCCAGCTGCCACTGACTAAAATAAATACTCCAACACAGCATTTTGAATCTTTTTCCCCTGCAATGGGAATTTCACTTACAGGCAAAGCATGGTTTAAGTCTTATCTCTAGTACTTCTATGGCATATAGCTAGTGAGCACTTTTGAGAAAGACAGTATTTCCTTTGACATTTTAGATGAAAGTAACGCGTTCTGGTTTACCTTACAGGTATTTTGCATAAGGGCAAAGTCCTCTTATATTCACAAAGATAGAGTTCAACGCTGGTTTACAAGTACCTTCTATATCTGTGAAGACAGCTACTCTATTGCAACAGCACCCAGATTCAAAGAGAACAGTCTTTCTGTCATAAGCAAGACAATTCATTTTTGTGTCAGCAAAAAGCTTTGCTTTCCTTCATAGCTTGGGATTAAAATAGGCTTATTTATTAAAAAAGTTGCAAGTTATTTTCCTTGGCAGGTTATTCAGATAAAAACACTAAGTACCCACTGGAAAAGGGAAAGAGTGAGTTTTTGAGACAAGATAATGGAGTTACCCCTCTAAACTTCCCTTAAGATGGACCAAGAGAGTGAAGAATAGGATTTACAAATGAATCAAAGGAGAAGCTTCTAACTCTGGTGCCAATAAAAGCAGCTCTCAGGATACTATGTGCAAATATGATGGGCTTGACATGAGCTAAACTAAAACTCTGGGCATGCTTAGCTTCTTTGCATTAAAAAGTCAGGCTGCAAATAATGTTTGACTAGTCATAAGGCCACGTCAAAAACAGTGTCTGCCTTGGGGGCAAATATGAAAACATCGCGTGGGCGATGCTTCAAAAAACTGATAGCAAAAAATATGAATTCTGGGCACACATTCTACTGCTCAGTTTTACAAAACTGCCACCAAACTGTGAAGCTGGGAAAAGATTAGGGTATCAGAACAGCCAGAATTTAAGAAAGGAGATTAAACAGTAATACTTTCTGTTAAGAAAGTGACACACCCTTAGTAGCCAGATGTAAATACTCCTGCCAACCAGCTCTAGAAAAGGCAGAATAATCACATAGACTGCGGCAGCACTGCTAAGAATAGGAATTGGGGTGGTTCCACAACATGACGGGCAGGCAATGGCGTTGTCTATTTACATTTACTTGAACTTTGCACTCAGCCAGGCTGCCATATAGGTAGGGATTGATGCATAGCTATGTCACTTTACAACAGTAAATGCCTAACAGCATAATATGGGATGGCTGATGTCTGTGAGCAATGAGTGGTAGAACAGGGGAAACTGTTAAACTCAGAAAAGTAGCTTTGTAGTTAAGCAAACAGCGGATACTTAATACGCTGTTTCCCCACATACTTCTGTGTTAGACACTATGTGCAGAGCAAGTGAGGCAGAAGAAGAGAGAGCTCCATACTTTCTTCAAGGACCTTTCTTCAAGGACTTCAAGGTTGTAGCAGACATTGACCTGGGAAAGTGGGGACAGGATTTAAAATAGAGTAGCAGCAAATTTAAATTGTCTTTTGGATGCAGTGCGCCTTGTCCTGTATATGTTATTGGAAAGAGCTTCCTGAACAGCCCTGATAAAAGCCTTGATCCTTAGCTAGCTTCAGGAGTCAGAGAAACCCATCACATCTTCAGCCAGTGGAGGGACGTCTAATATGTGACAACTAAAATATACCAGACTACAGCAATGATATCTAGTTTAAAATTTTCTCTTTTCTCCTATCAGAGAAGAAAAAGTATGCACATATAAATCGGTACCCCATATATGTAGACAAACACAGCACTTTTTCATATGAAAAGAGATTCCAAGTGGCCACCAACTTTGGAGGTCCATTTCTCTTCTGCTGCTGCTCATCTTAGAGTGGCCCAATATTTTATTTTGAAGTTCAACATTCAAATAGTTTGGGTTTGTTTGTTTTTTTTTCACCTAAGACCTAGTTATTCTTCCAATTATCTGCAACTTGTTGGTGAAACAGTGACCATTCACATACTTAAGGTTTCGCTAAAGGTATTTCATCTTGAGGTCATGATCATTACAGGTCTGCGTGCAGAATTAGTGCCTCCTCCTGCTTTCTTCAGAAAGGTAGCATGGGTAGATAGATGAGACTAAGTTTATTCTCAGTGCTGCAAAATTTGTGCTCTAAAACATGAATGAGCTCTTCACAGAAATATTTGTAAGGCTTCTCTGTTGTTTTATAGCCTTGGGAAAATACATATTTTTTCTTTTTTCTCCTGGAAATGGCCAGACTGCTTCTTGCTAACTTTTCAAGAAAGGTAAGTTAAAAATGAGGCATGACACCTTTTGAAATTTAGTCAAGTCATAAGAAATTACGTTTAGAACTTTGTCAGTATCACTACTAGACCATCATTAGTGGCAAAATAAATCTTCAGTGTTTGCTGGGTTCCTGTTAAAATTATGGAAAACTGTTTCAAAAATAAAGGCAAAAATGTGCATAGGTACTATATAATAAATTATAGATTTGAAAAGGGTTATGCAAAGACAGGAATAAGCAATAATTTTTATCTTTTCCTTAGCTTAAGATAGAGAATCATCACACTACAGTAAGCTTTTTATATCACACCTATGCCTGGAAAACTTTTTAACTATAATTACTATAATTACAAAAGTTTAAAGCATACAAATGTGCATTCTACATTTTTGCATACAATTAATTGCTTTGTTATGTGTGTTAACTGATTGTTGTTTTTTTTTTTTTTCCGATTCCTCATCATCCAGTCTGGTTTTCCTTTTCTTGTGTTTATAAGAGAAAAGGCACGCCTTACGCACCATCTCTCAGATTGTTCCACTGAGATCAGTTGTCTCCACCACCTACAACAAATGAAGAGATTCTAAGATTTGCTATAAGTTTATTGCATTTATTTGGTGTAAAAAATTCAGGAGACTAGTCCAAGGACCATAAATCTTCTTTTTTGTCACAGGCTTAATGAAGTGAAAGCCTGTTAATTTAGGTGAATCTCTGATGTTCTTGCGCCGTGGATGAGATGAAAGAAGCGTCACGGATGTTTTTTCTGGAACTAGAGTATTAAAATGATGTTTTAAAGCTGTGTACAACATTCTGACAGTCTCCTCCCCCAAGGCAGAAAGAAGTTTTTCACACCCAGATTTTTTTCTAGAAAATGTCATAACCCTTCAAGCCCTCCTTGACCTGTTTCTGTAGCTGCACTGTGAAACGTGTAACGTATCTGTGTGTAGCATATATATATACGGACTATGTCAGAAAGTGTGTTTTACATGGGATTAAATCATTACAACTCCACTGAACTTGGTGCTGCTGCATTGAGAAGACCCTGGGACACAGATGGGAAGACACAGAGCTGGGATGGGGGTTGGGGGAAAGTACCGGCCAACATCTTCCTCTCCTGTGCCTCTCCTTACACTCCTCCCCTGTGGACCTGCTGCTGGTCTTATTAGAGACAGGATAAGGGGTTCATGAACCTTCAGTCCAATCCCTGACAGCTGTTCCCATAATCATTTGCTTAGTGTGACTTCAAAAGCATGGCAAACTCTCTTGTGGTCACATTCAAAGTCTCTGAATTTGTTTCAGAATACCTTTGGGGCAGGGATTTACTGTTCCTTGTACTTCTCTGTAGTTAACAGCTAGAGTAACGGGGATTCCTAAAAGTCAAATTTTATACAGGACACTTGTTCTATAAAGACAGGAATAGCCATCATTATAGCTTTGGTCTTTTAATATAAATGTTTTTGACAATGTTGGTTTTTGTTTCCTGTCAAACCAGGAGCAATAACCATTCAATATCAATTAATCTTAATGCTTAAGAAAATCATAGGGAACGAACCATTTATGAGATGCGAGCAAAGGTTTTGAGCTTAACAAACAAGTGCGTGCGTAGGTCATTTCTTGTCTGACACACTTTTTCTGCTGAATAAAGTAAAAAAATAAATATGTTTTTAGATTATTTTGCTGTTACATGAAAGAAATTTTAAAAATATCTGAAGATTTTGTACTACAAAGCCTTTGCCACATTATTAATCTGGCTTCAGATGGCTGCTCACTTGGGATCTTACTTCTGAATGTAAGAAAAGAGTTTTTTAGTGTAACGGTCACCAAATACTGGCACAGGTTGCCCAGAGGAGATCTCTGCCCTGAGAGGTACTCAAAACCAGACTGGACATGACCCTGAGCAACCTAGTTCGGGTGGCTCTGCTTGAGCATGGGGGTTGGACCAGGTGATTTCAAGAGGTGCCTTCCAGCCTCAACCATTCTGTGACTGAGAGAGATACTGCTCTGTTTTGAATGTGGAGCCCACATCCGAGAATTTATTTCAAACTTCTATTAATCATGCAATTAAAAATAAATGTTTTTAAAAGTTAGATGGAAACACAAACATGGAAACACGGAAGTAAGATGACATGTTCTTTAAGAATTTTATTTTCAATTTGTTATATTCACTAACATTTCTCTGAAGGAAAGTTTTCAATTAAAAGCTCTGAAAATTCCACATGTGGAAAAGAAAACACTGATCTGCTTTTATGTGGTAAATGGGTACTAGGACACAAGCAGTATTAATGATGAAGATCTGACATCGTTACTGATTTACTTATGTACTAGGAACACTAAAGAACTTGCAAGTGCCTACTTGTGGAGGAAATGCCTCGGGGACTGAAGGGTCTCCAACAATTTCAGGAACCAAGCATGTCCTGCGCTTTGGTTCCTAGGATGGCCACAAGCCGAGGGGATAGCCTTGATCTATCAGCATGACCCAACGTTCCCAAATCAGCAGCTTCTCCTCCAAGAAATTCCAGGTGATCTCCAGATGTGCATACTTGGAGGACATGCTAGCTAGAATATCTTAACAATGCCATTCCCTTCATTCCTTTCTGACGATGTTTTGAATCAGTAATTTTCCATAAAATACTTACACATGAAGATGGTCCAGCAAGGTTATCAGAAAATTAGTAAATCTAATAAAAAGCCTCGTGCTGCAGCTAATGAAACCATAAACATTATCAGAGTATATGTGCACATTAATCAGCAACTGTCATAATAAAACCAGCTCCACCGAAGTTGAAATCTACTTTAGTGAATACCAGCTGAGGATCCTGATCATAAAACTATCAGAAGATAAGTGAAGATTTTTGGCCTTTGCATGCTTTCTGTACTATATCTAATCTGAGAAGAAAATGAGATTTTTGGAGTCCAGTGTCAGCAATTTAATCCCAAATCCACAAAGGCAAATACCTCATTGATATTGGTGTAAGATGTATTTACTCAGGCTGCTTTATTGCTCCATGGACACTTCAGCTAAATTTTAGTATTATATTAAGAAACCTCAAAATACCCTTCACTGCAACAAGGGATAACAACAGCTCCGTATTTTTAATGGCTCTCTTCCAGTGACAGAGGTTGGATTTTTGGGTCCCTGGATTATATTGCAATTCAGGATAAGAATCTGATTGATTTCAAGTCATTATGTCTGGATTTCAAGTTGTTTTGGCTTGTAACACTAAAGTCTTAAGTCAAATGGGAAAACTCCATCAATTTGGAAGATTCAATACTTCCTTTTTGCCTTTAATACAGCTCCAGATACACTCCATTTTAAAACACAGCCGGGTTGTAGCCCAAAATGGGCTGTGCCCTTACTAGCATAAACTGGCATAGGTCCAACAAAGACAAATGGAGCTATACTGAATTGTCTTGCCTAAAGTTCTGTGTGCAATTTTAATACTGTCAACATGGATAATCAGGGAGACTTGCAAGTATAACCACTTACGGGCACAGAGTAATTAAAACATTCTCTGGTGGGTTTTTTCAGTATTTTTTTTATAGTGGTGAAATACCTTTCCATTATTCTTTCTGCTTTGGTAAAACATGTATAGGCAGAAGTAACTAAAAAAATTCTATTTATCATGGTGAGAAAATCGGTGTATTCACAGCAGTGTATAGATTACATACGTAGGAAAGAATAGGGAATTAGTGTTGTGAAGAAGACTTAAGTAATCCAAAGCAGTAAAAATAACTGTGCTCATTAATTTCTCAGCTTGTGAAAGCATTTTATTCATTCCTAAACGACACTGCACTAAGTATTATACTCACAGCTATAGAAGTTACCCTATATCAACTAGATTGTTTCAATTAACCTGTACTTCAAGCTAATTAAGAACCACAAGTCAAAAGAGACCTGGGAAGGCTGGCAGTGGATTTCTCAATTACAACATCATTGTTTTAGATATGATCATCTTCTCCTGACCCTGTCTTTGATTTACAAAGCGAGATATAAGTGTCACGGCTAGAGAGGAAAAAGATACGCTTAGAGCCAATTTGAGCCTTGTTATACATAGTGCTTTCTCCAAAGGGGCGTTAGGTGATGCCAGCCCTAATTTTTTGACACAACACTGAAAAATGAGGGATTTTGGCTGAGATGTATTATCCTCTCTGTTTCCTACAGAAAATCCAGAAAAGTGTTTATAGTGGGTCAAATAATGGGATAGTCATCAGCTAGTTGCAGAGAGCATTCATGCAGCAACACAATAGAGTGGACAGAATGTGAATTAGTCAGGAGTCAAGACAAAACAAAAATCCAGGCGGGAATGGAGAATACAGAGAATGTGACTGTTTTCAACCCACAAAGTAATGCTAATACGGAGGTCTTCAGCATCATTAGCTATATGACAGGCAAAAAGCAAAACATGCAAGAAATTGGCTTACGGATGCAACGGAGCAGCTTAAGTTTAATTTGAACACCGCAGAGGAGAGTCACTTAAAATATATATATACAAGTTGCTTGCAGAAATGTGTTTTGTGTAGGCTTTGGGTTATTAAAACAACTGTAAAAGAATATCATATTAAGGCACAGGCCTTAACACAATTTGTTTGTACACAGGAACTTCAGGCTAACTGAAAGAACATTTCTCCTTAACTTCATTGCATTTAATACCAGAATTGTTTTCATGTATAATTCCCTTTGTAATTATAAGAAGTATATTAGATGAGAAGCTTACTTCGAACGTCAGAATATTAAAGAACGTGATCCAAACCCCAAAGTCAATGGAATGGGCAGCCCCCCAAGGAGCCAAACACAGCTGGAAATGAAATGTTCAATCTCAATCCCAGCAAGACCAACATGATGTTAGCTGCAAGGGGAGGACCAGCTAAGAGCAAGCTCCAGACACTGTCTGTTCAACTTATCATTAGAGTCAGGGTAAATCATGGAATCATGGAATTTTCAGAGTTGGAAGGGACCTCTAGAGATCATCTAGTCCAACTCCCCTGGAGGAGGATTGCCTAGAGCACATTACTCAGGACTGCATCCAGGCGGGTCTTGAAAATCTCCAGAGAAGGGGACTCCACAACCTTCCTGGGCAGCCCATTCCAGTGCTCTGTCACCCTAACCGTAAAGAAGTTTTTCCTAGTGTTTGAATGGAACTTCTTATGTTCCAACTTGTGCCCGTTGACCCTTGTCCTGTCACTGAGAACCACTGAAAATAGTCTGGCTCCATCCTCCTTTGATCCACCCTTTAGATACTTATAAGCAATAATAAGGTCTTCCCTCAGCCTTTTCTTCTCCAGGCTGAAGAGTCCCAGCTCTCTCAGCGTTTCCTCATAAGGGAGATGCTCCAATCCCTCAGTCATCTTTGTTACCCTATGCTGGACTCTCTCCAGTAGTTCCCTGTCCCACTTGAACTGGGGAGCCCAGAACTGGACACAGTATTCAAGTTGTGGCCTCACCAGTGCAGAGTAAAGGGGGAGAATGACCTCCCTCGACCTACTGGCCACACTCTTCCCTATGCAGCCCAGGCTTCCATTGGCCTTCCAATGACACCTACTGCTCTCCCCTCATCCAGACAATCAGTTATAACATCATAGAAGGCTATCAGATTGGTCAAGCATGATTTACCCTTGGTAAATCCATGCTGACCGCTTCCAATAACTTCCTGTTCTTCAATGTGTTTGGAGATGACATCCAGAAAGAGTCGTTCCATTATCTTCCCAGGGACAGAGGTGAGACTAACTGGCCTGTAGTTCCCTGGGTCTTCCTTCTTGCCTTTTGTGAAGATTGGAGTGATGTTGGCCTTCCTCCAGTCCTCAAGCACCTCTCCTGTTCCCCATTGCACAATCTGCGTGATATCTGCATTGCATATATATCTGCAAAATATATGCATTGCACAATCTACTGACATTTATATACATGACAAGAGCAAGAACTCAAGCACATCATTATCAGACATGTGAACAGAAGGTTCTGTACACACCAAACTGCCCCAACTTTTATGCACTACTAAGAAACTAAATTAGCCTGAGCAGAGCACTGTGTTAGTGATGCTAGACATTAGAGTGACTTTACATGGCATATCCTTCATGACAGAAGAGCCATGGTGGCATGTTTTCCTGCGTTACCATTCACCTTGCCTGGAGATGTGTTGTCCCCTTTGGGCTCTGCACCTCCATCACCCTCAGGGGCAGATCTGTGTAAGGCTGAGGGTTGAGAGGTGGGAGCTATGTGCAGGGCTGGCTTGTATGGACCAAGGGCAGTCTGAGGTAGCTGGATGACGTCGATCTTGTACTTTTATATTTGCATATATCAAAGTACTTATACACAAGCACATACTGATGACCCTTGTCTGAACATGGAGGAGTCCAAAAAAAAGGAAGTTTCTCCAAGTCCACTCAAGACTTATTGATGCTGCAGCACTGCTGTCTGTCTATAGGCACTCGTCTCAATGTTGAGATCTGGCCTTGCTGGCACAGGTTACTTATCCATACTAATAAAGCTGCCAAGAGCTGTAGCACAAGGAGAGGCCCAGGTAGGTCCTCACATTTCACCACAAGTAGCACTGTGGGAAGTACAAATGATTTTGTTAATGAAAGCTTTGTCTTCGTCTCCCAAGGAATAAAATCCTCCCCCTTCCTGTCTGCCACATGCCAGCCTCTCTGCACCTAATTTAGGGACTATTTTATCCTTGGGTTGCAGACACAAGAGCATACTGTTTCCAAGATACATGAACTACAAATATTTTCTGTCTGCTTCTTAGTGCCTCCACTCCAGCTCCACTTACCTGTCTTCTTTCTTCATCTTTCCTTATAGGACTTCTATTTCTCCCTGCCATCCATCATTCTTAATAGCCTTCCTTCAACTGCTTTCCTTTCCTTGACACTTGTATCCCAATATGCTCTTCTAGTATTTCTGCTAACTCTTAAGCCCATAGTAAAAATTAAGCATGATCAACATCAAGAGAAAAATGGAAAGCACAAGTTGCTTCTCCATGTTCTCCTTGACTGTGCAGGTGAAGTATGTCACGTGCTTTGCTGCTCATATGTCTACTTTTTCTAATATAAGCTTTTTATAGAGGGGAGAAGATCTCCCTGCGGATAGCGATTGAAGAGGGGAAGAAGCACAAGTAATCCCACATTCAACCAATTCCTCTCACACATAGAGAGAGAAGATGAAAATCTGCTAATAGATGACTGTGGAGTTCTGAGCAGGGCTGGCATGGCACAGTGATGCATACTGCTTCATTTCCAGCACTGCCTGATGTGTGCCTGCAACAATGGAACCCCTGACTGGGCTGGAAGTGCTGTGCATTGCCACAAAAGACACAATAAATATAAATAAATAAGAGCTGGTAACTCAGATGATTAAAAATACACATATGTCTAATATAGTCATATATTATATTCTATTCTGTTCTATATGCAAGTATAGATATTAAGATCTTTTAAATAGCTTTTTAAATTATGTGCTGGTAGGTATACATATTTAAACATGTTTATACACATAGTCAAAATCCCATATATTATTTTTTATCACAGATAGCATGTCATATTTTATTATCTGTGGCTATGTAAAATAAATCATGCAAATGCCAAGTGAAAGACAAAACATTCACAGAGCAAACACAGTTTCTGTGATCCTCGGAATGCAGAGCTTTAAAAACAAAAACTACTGCTCTCTGTGAATTTAATTTTGCCAGGTGCTACACAAATGATTATGCGAGCTATCAAAATATAAATCATACATGTTTAAAATGCAACCTTTGTTGTTACGGGCAAACTTACAGTCTTTCTTAAGCAGTGGCGAATATTTTCCAAATTCCTTGTTCATGCCTGTGGATGAGGGGAAAAAGGCCTATAAATGTCAGAACTGCTCTTGGCACTCCTTGCTAGTAGTCCAGCTGGGACTCCCCCTGGGAGTAGGGGCATTTTGGTTTGGGATGGACTGAGCTGCACAACACAAAGGATGAGTTGCAGAAAGGAGTAGGGCACTTCTGAGGGACCTCCAAAGTTTGCACTAATCCCTGGGATCTGCCCAAGCAGGGAGGTGCCAACCACCCCAGAGCTGCTCCAGCTGGTAGTAAAAGGTGAACTATCTGCTGGAGTCCTTGAGAGGGCAAACAGAAGCTCTTCCATCTCTTCCTGAGTTGCTGACTGCATCAGAGCAGGAAAAAATATATTTATGGAGAATCAAGGGAACTAATTCTCCTGCTAGTCTCAATCCAAGAAGAAAAGGGCAGAAAATAGCAGGTTCATAACATCCTTTCTCCCTCAGGTCCCACTACATTTCATCAGTGCTGGGGTACTACAATAATAAAGTGAAATACTCTCTTTTTGACATTTAAGTCACTCTTTTGAAATAAGTGTGAAAGGAGAAAAATGAGTTAGGACACATTTAAATAATACTGGATAGAGATTTGGAACAGTCATTAATTTACCCCACCAGCTTACTCATAATTGATATTAACTCAATGGCAGAAAAGAGAAATATGCACTGGGAAAACAGTGCAGTTTAATAAAAAATAGTATTAATTCTTCTGCCCTCTGCAGTACCTGCTAAAAGTTTTTGGTGGTCTTTTTTTTTTTTTCTGTAAAAAGGAAATATGACAAGAACTTCTCAGGGCAGAAGCATTGCTCTTGGTCAAATGTTGGAAGCTCACATTGACTCCACTCGTTTTAGAGGAACTTTCTAGATTTCTGTTAATGTGACTAAGAAGAAATTGATAAAAGTCTTTTCTTCAATTGAAGATGTGCCAGGATGTTCTATGTATATACAGTAGAAGGTTTCTTCTTTGAAAAGTCTCTAGTGTACCATATATTGGAGAAAAAATATAATAGGTCTTTGGCTGAGAAAGGTTTTCAGTAGGTTGCATTTGAGTTGCAGGTTATTTATGTCTTTTAGCTAAATAGTATGGTGGATAAAAGTAGCTACTGCTCAGGGAAAAACAGTTTTGCAGATTAATGTTAGACTGGTTCAATGGAGTGGATCAATGTTAGTTTGCTAAGAGATTTGCTGTAGCATTTTTAGTGAAAAGAGTTTGGAAAGGGGAGAACAACATTTATGGGCTTGAGAACATAAATAAAAAGAGCACTTGAACCGAAAAAAAGCTTTTTAAAATGTGATGTTTAAACTTGCTGTAATCATGGTCCTATTTTCATTGGGGAAATAATTTATATTTCCTTTCCTACATATTACGATGCTTCAGTAAAAATACTTGTGTCTTAACATCTTTAAGTTTAAGAATTAATTTAACCTCCTCACTTACTCTAAATTCAGTGATGTTTTGGTAACATGCTGTTAAAGAGAGAGGGAAAAAATTATAAAAATAATCTTTGACTTCAACTGAAGCAAAATTGAGGGCATGTCAGGGGAATCTGGAATAGTTCCACTCAAACAGCTCTCCCCTGCCAACAACAGCACGGCATTCCATCACTCACATCCACCAGCTCTGCTCTACAGACCAGATTTCTTGTCTTGCCATGTTGCCTTCCACAGAACTCTCTAGCAGATCTCCCAAGATAGCTGTTTCACGAGCAGTGGCACCCTCAGAGGCACAGAGGTTATTTGTGTTCCCGCTGGCTGCAGGGATGCTTGGGGCTTGCTCCTTGTGTGTTCCTAGTCAGCTAAGGGGAGGACAAATCTCCCTCTCCTCTCCTCTCCTCTCCTCTCCTCTCCTCTCCTCTCTTTCCTTCTCAAGCACAGTGACATGGCGTCAGGACTAGCAGCAAGATGTGGAGATACAGAAATCAATTTTGCAAGGGGGGAAATGGGGGAAGTTAAAAGCAAGGAGGTGAGGGAGTAACAGCAGAGAGCATTGAAGACATCAGTGGACAGATGACAGGAGTGGAGGGTGGGAGATACCCGGGCATTTGGTTGATCTGAGAGGAAGGAAGTGGTTCAGAGGGGCGATCTGAGCTACTGCACCATCTTAGAAAAAGTTCATCAGATGAACAGAGCCGATCTCCAGCAGAGGCAGAGTTTTTCAGGCACATAGGACAGGTTCATTGTGATGACAGTGTGGGGTGAGACAAGGTCTCTGTGGAGGGGTGGCATCATGGTTGAGTACAGGAGAAGGTGTGAGGAGGCAGGACACTCAGGGGAAGTCCAGATGCTGATGGAACAACCAAACCCAAGCGTGCAACCAAAGGAGCCACAATGGATGCTGGGGCTCAGGAGATGAAGAAAACGACAAATCATTTGGGCTTTTGGTTCCTATCTCCTTTGCAGTGATATTTATTTTGCAAATGATCTTGAAAGAAAATGTTTGAGCAAGTGGAAGGAGAAAAGGACAAGAAAGGGATGGTTTTGTCACCTCTTTTACTCTTCAGTTTCTTTCAGCTTTTTTCTAAGGTACAGTTGGAGTGAAAGATTTTTTTGAAGATCCCAACAATTTGTTGGAAAAGCAGAATGCTGATTTGGCTGGTTATTTTTAGATGATGCTATCAGTTTCTGTGTTATCAGGTGTTGCACATAAGTTATGAAAGACCTGGTGAAGTCTGATCTATTATATTTCCATTTGGAGCTTTTACCACTGTGATATTCTACAATCTGTTGCTGAATCTTGTACTGCGTGATGGTGGAAGGCTATTGGGAGACAAATGTGGAAAATACAGCCTTCCCAAACGACTGCTAACTGCAGCCTGTGGTCTCAACTCAGTAGGAAAGTAGCTTAGGCTGGCTAAGCTCTGGTTGAAGTCCTGAGGACAACACAACACAGCTAAAATTTCTCAGAACTTGACCAAGAAATTGAGAAGATTTCCAGGTTTCTGGAAACGTCCAGATTTTCCTATGTGTTTGCATACACTTGTCCTTCTGCTATGTTTACCGCATCCAAACTCAAAACCAGAGTTCTGAAATGGATGCAAAATGTGAGGGAGGTGGTTTACATCCCCAGACTCAGTCAGGAGGCCCTGATACCAGACAAGATTTTAGCTATTAGCCTAACAGTATTACTTAAACTGCAAATTGCATAATATCTATGCAATTTGTATAATATATTACGCATTATATCTAACTGGAATTTGATGAAAACTGAAATTTGTTGTGAAACAAGAATAAAGACTTCAAATTCCTGTGTAAAGGACTCTGTGTTACCATTTGTAATATTAATGTGCCATGTGATAAGAACAGACTTTGATTACACACACTACCTTTCATTCTCAAGGTATTTCAGCACATCTTACTAATAAATTAATCTGAATATTGGCAATGCAGCGAATCAGTAAGCAAACGTGGCAGCCAGTTTGAACTGAACAACAGCTCACTTGTTAAGTCTCTGGGCATTCAAACCTGCTTAACTGGGAGAAAAAAAGATTGGCAAGAGACCTGTTTTTTTCCCCTACTCTCTCTGAACGAAGGCCAAAAGGAGATTAAAGATTCGAGGATATCTATAACTGGACACCAGCAAGATGAACTGTATTGAGACTTCTCATTTTAAAATATCAGCCAGAAATAAAAAAAAAACTCCCCATAAAGCATGACATGATTTCGTGGGGTAGAGCTTACTGGATGATTTACTACATTGCAAGCAACAAGAGCCCTATGGATTAGAGCTTACTGTAAAATTAGAAATCTGGCAGATACTTCAGGGAAATTTCAGTCGGTATAAAACTTTTTTAAAACTGTCCCGTTGTGTTTCAAAACAACCCCTTTTGAATTCTAAAATATTTTTTCAGAACTATTTTGAGAAGAAGAAATGTTTTAAATCTCAAAGTGGGCAGTTTAAAAATCCTCTCCTTCTCCCCCAGTTTTCCTGTGAAGATTTGTGAAAACACAACCTTCCAAATCATGTCTGCTCTGACCAGTGCAGGACACAGGGGTTGTATACACAAATAAAAGCAGAAAAAATGGGTAAAAAAGATCTTCCACAATAGCAAATGGACTATTTTTCATTTTAAGGTTTGGCCAGCCTTTGCAGCATTAGAGCCAATTTGAATTTTTCCATAACTGTATGTAGTTTTTTTAAAAGCCGTGGCTCTTTATGTACAAAGCTGTGGAATACAACCTAGGTAACACTTAGCTACACCCTGAAGCAGTAGCTAGTACCTCCTTCAAATGTCCTTTGAGCTGCTCCTGCCACACAGGTTAGGGGCCTTAGCAGGGTTTGAGCTGTTCAGGTTTCTGCTACTGGTAGCAACTGTCCGCAGACCTCTGCCCCACAGTCGTTATTAAGGTTTTATTTTTCCCATTCTGTTCAGTCCATGTTCTTAAGGGCTTCAAAAAACCAGAAGACTAAAACCAGTGGTATTTTCAAAAGCATATAGCTCTGGTCAACTTATCTCACTGAAACGAATGCTGAGGTGTCTTTAACTTTTGCAGGAACCCACTTACATTGAGGACAAGTGGTTCTAAGAACATCACTAGGTGTATTTTCCAGATGAAATATTTTCCTCTTTTTCCTTCAAAGTAGTACCGTTTCTCAGTCAAGTGGAACTAATATGACTTCCCTTTGGAAACCAGTACTTGCTGTTATATCAGTGTTATTTGCTGTGCCGGCGTGACTGTGAAAATAAAATTTGCCAGTCCAGTCAGAGCTACTTCTACTGCATGGTTTTGTACAGTGGGCGACTGTACCTGAAGGGTGGCTCTTATTAGCCATTGCTCAGTGGCTGAGATTTTCCTGGATTGGAAGATGCACTCCTCCTCTCGTGTATAGCCATTTGAAAGGCAATTTTTTGATTACAAAATTGTGCCGAAGTTATCAAGCCATTCACTCCAGTCCAGGGTGGCCTGATGGGTTCCTTTTCTGCCTCCTACATGAGATTGTATGCTGTAGTTATTAACCATGCGAGTGATTTAATGTAATCGTCACCTTTAGCCGGTGTGACGTGCATGAGACAGGCGAGGGTGCTGGCTGAGCCTGTCTCTCACCTTCTGTTAGGGCACGTCCCGCGGGAGCAAGAGATTGGGGGCGGCTGGTCATGCAGAGCTGTGAAAGTGCACGCGGGGCCGGAGCAGTGATGCCGACATGCGCAGCCACTGCTCGGAGCTGCGGAGCGCTGGTGGCCCCAGAGGAGGCACGGGCCGAGCTACACACCAGCACTGTGGCAGGGGAGCAGGAGACCAGGCATGAAAGCTAATGGGAAATGTGGCTGCATCAGGGAGCTTGTGCCTGCCAGTGGATTTTGCTCTCTTCCTACAAAAAGGATGCCTTTTAGGCAAACAAAAAATAAACATCACGGGCAAAAATTCTCTGAGATGTATGTAATACACGCTGTAAGAAATGTGAAGTGGGGCACTAACTAGTATCCTGGGATTCTGGCTGGGATTCTCAGTAGGGAGAACTCCTGAATAGCCTAAATTGCTCTGTACGCAGCAGAGGCAGGCTTTTCAGGAAACATTTGAGATCGACGGAGATACAATGTAGGTGCTTGCATTTCCATTGCACTTCAGCATGTGCTGTGACTGCTCTGAGGAGTTAATTTCTGGAACAATAGTTAGACAGACCGAAGAGGAATACAAAATAAACACGTGTAAATTATTTCAAATCTGGATCTCAGCTATGCAATTTTAGTTCTGTTGCTAGGTGGGAGTCATTCTCCTATTATGTTTTTTTCTTTTTTTCAGAGCAACTCAGGACCCATACGTTTACAGTGAAGCACTTTGAGTTTCACTGACCCTGTAAAACTGAGATTTTAAAATGAATTTGAGAACGGCAAGTCACGGGGGAAAAGCGATCAGCTGGCCAAGTCAGGGAGCGTTAGGGTCCCTGTGCCCAACTGTTCAAAAGTGGCCTCGAGTTTTCATGACTTGAACTTTGTGAACTCCTGATCACAGGTGAGCAGCCTTGCAGTGCCCTTGCTGAGGGTCCTGCCATATTTGGGGAGATGCACCGTGGGGACAACGTCTACCTGTTCCTCACTCAGCTGCGGAGGTCCAGGGTAGCAAACACACTGTGGAAAGGGTTGCCAATGGGGCAAACAGTTGACGGTGCCGCCTTACCTTATCCCTCGTCCTCGCGGGTGCCCCTCAACCTCCAGAAATTGTGC